>CM065599.1:63186136-63559250 GCA_033119425.1 Bufotes viridis | reverse complement strand
GTTAAAATCTGCACTGTACGGAAAACTTTCGCTGAATAATCTCATCCGCTTGCCTGCTACTGTTTTATCTGCAGCAATTCCATTCTGTGTGTACTTAGCTTAAAAGGGTTCTGCAGTTCTTTTAAACTGATGATCGATCCTCTGGACAGAGCATCATCTGATTGGCGGGGGTCCGACACCCAGGAACCCTGCCGATCAGCTGTTTGAACAGTTCAAGTGAACAACGCTTAGCCGCACCCAGGCCAGTGATACTAGTCGTGACGTCACTGGGCCTGTGGGAAACCGAGAGAATGCCGCGCCGCTCCGGGAGCACCGCTGCCTTCTCAAACAGCTGATCGGCAGGGGTACCGGGTGTCGAATCCCCGCCGATCAGATGATGATCTATCGAGAAGATAGATCATCAGTTTAAAGAACTGCAGAACCCCTTTAAAGGAGTTGTCTAATCTTAGACATTGGTGTCAGATAGGTGCGGGTCCCAAATGTGGGACTCACACCTATCTCCAAGTGAGTGGGAGCAGCCACTCTCCAAAATTAGCAGCCACTGTCGAAAATCACTAAGCATGCTCACTTGGCTATTTCTGGACCATCCATAGAAATGAATGGAGAGGGTGCTACGCATGTGTGATATGCTCTCCTTCACTTTCAGGAGCCCATTCTGGAGATTGGTGAGGATCCCAGAGGTGGGACCTGCACCTAGCTGACATTCGTGGCATAGACTTGTGATGTTCCACCAAAGTCTTAGATGAGACAAACCCTTAAAGGCCGCTTTCAGGCAGAAGTTTGTGTTCCAGGTAACATGGTCCAAGCCGTGGCCATATTTCCCGGACTAAATGCAGCTCGGCTTCATAGTGATGAGCTCCAGGTAAAACAGATCGAGATGTGGCCATCACATAGGACATTCTTCACGGGCCACATGTACTCGTCTGAAACCGTCCGTAAGAGTAAAGAAGTAGACCTGAGTAAGTGAAGCTTGTGAAAGAACATGCGAGAGACAAAAACTTTATTACGAGCTTCCATAAGCTGCATGGACCCATTTCAGGATTGAGAATACCTTTAATTCCTACAGAGAAGTTCAAATGCTCCAAATGACTTTCAGCCAAAATATATATATTAAAAAAACTACAACAAAAATGTTTACAGGCTGCGTCGGTAATCAGGGAATACAAGTTCAAACGTAGAAATTGGGTCGAAATCTCCTTTAACGTGTTCTGCTGTGACTGTCAAAGTAGGACGACGGGAAACCACAGAGAATATGTTAAAGGGGCAGCTTTACAAAAACGGAAGGGTTTGACAGGAAAACAGGAAACCCTATCTTCATACTGACCCATCCACTAGGGGCACTATGAATAAAATACATGTCTTCTCTTTTCTACCCTGAGGCACAAAAAAAGTCACTACAGTGAGAGAAACCACCAAGGTGTGAACTTGTATTTTTGTTGTATCTTTTTTTATGCCATATCGCCCTGACACGCTGCCTCATATCATGTTGGATCGTATCCTGTTTCCTGTTACTCACTGGTATTAGGGTGGGTAGCAGTGATACACCCTCTGTGCATCACCTACGCATACTGGGAATCTCTTCTGATGACGGCCTGTTCAGGGTAAAGCACAGGGCATGGTGCCAACAGTAGTATTATTTTGTCACTGTTAATTCGGCACTGTTATGTGTCCACTGTATGGCGGTATTTTGTGGATAATGTACGTCATATATTTTGTTACCATTATTTGTCAGTATTATTTAGGCACTGTTATATGTACACTGTATGGCAGTATTTTGTGGATACTGTGTGTCATATATTTTGTTAGCCTTATATGTCGGTATTATTTAGGCACTGTATTACTTGAATATTAGAATTGATATTTGCAGACGGCTATGATACATTCACTATATGGCACTATTATATAGGTATTTTATGATATGGTTAAGGCGGCCATACACAATGGTTGAATGTCAATTGAACCTGTGGTGGGACTGATGACTTCAAATGTACTGTATATTGGGGCCTCGGGCCCTTCCTAATTGCAGATGGCATGGAAAGAAGGATCAGGCAGTAGAGGTCAACATGCTCAATCCTTTGGTTCTAATAGAAGTGGCTTATTCTCTTCTCCATGCTGAGTACTGGTCTCCTCGAATGTTGGCTCTTTTTGATCTATAGATGTGAATAATCAAATCTTATCATAAACCATCAGGAATATTTGTGCCATTAGTGGATAGAGACCAGGCATATTGTACCAGGTCACAGGCGGCTCCATCACCTAGGTCAGCGACCTCCCAGAATTATGTTCAGGAGACAATCAGTAGCTTTATTCTCCGCTTACACCTCAACCCCCTCCTGGTAGTAATTAGCAACAAGTTACTGAATGACGTTTTTTCCTTCAGCTCATTAGTAGTAAAGGAACCAGGAGTCATCGGGAGGGATGTTTATAACCTGGGCCAGAAAAACATTCTGCACCTCGGTGGCTAATCCATCAAGGCTCCTGGAGAGCCACTGATTTATGGGCTAAAGCCATCATGGACGGAGAACAGTGGGAGGCCGCAGATTGTGGGGCTGTCACCCGGCTCACCGGCAGCAGGAATATAGAGGGATTAATTCTGAGAACTGCTTCATAGAGAAGAGATGTGATCCAGAAGGAAAGGCAAAGTATAAGAGAACGTGTACCACCTAGAGGATACAGCACTAGTGTGGGTACAGGATAATGACACTTGGGGTACAGGATAATGACACTTGGGGTACAGAATAATGACACTGACACTTGGGGTACAGGATAATGACACTGACACTTGGGGTACAGGATAATGACACTGACACTTGGGGTACAGAATAATGACACTGACACTTGGGGTACAGGATAATGACACTGACACTTGGGGTACAGGAAAATGACACAGACACTTGGGGTACAGGATAATGACACTTGGGGTACAGGATAATGACACAGACACTTGGGGTACAGGATAATTACACTGACAATTGGGGTACAGGATAATGACACGCATTGGGGTACAGGATAATGACACAGACACTTGGGGTACAGGATAATGACACTGACATTTGTGGTACAGAATAATGAAACATACACTTGGGGTACAGGATAATGACACTGACACTTGGAGGTACAGGATAATGACACTGACACTTGGGGTACAGGATAATGACACTGACACTCGGGGTACAGGATAATGACGCTGACACTTGGGGTACAGGATAATGACACTGACATTTGTGGTACAGAATAATGAAACATACACTTGGGGTACAGGATAATGACACTAGACACTTGGGGTACAGGATAATGACACTGACACTTGGGGTACAGGATAATGACACTGACATTTGTGGTACAGAATAATGAAACATACACTTGGGGTACAGGATAATGACACTGACACTTGGGGTACAGGATAATGACACAGACACTTCGGGGTACAGGATAATGACACTGACACTTCGGGTACAGGATAATGACACTGACACTTGGGGTACAGGATAATGACACTGACACTTGGGGTACAGGATAATGACACTGACACTTTCGGGGTACAGGATAATGACACTGACACTTGGGGTACAGGATAATGACCCTGACACTTGGGGTACAGGATAATGACACTGACACTCGGGGTACAGGATAATGACACTGACACTTGGGGTACAGGATAATGACCCTGACACTTGGGGTACAGGATAATGACACAGACACTTGGGGTACAGGATAATGACACAGACACTTGGGGTACAGGATAATGACACTTGGGGTACAGGATAATGACACTGACATTTGTGGTACAGAATAATGAAACATACACTTGGGGTATAGGATAATGACCCAGACACTTGGGGTACAGCACACAGACATTTGAGGTATTACAGCGACTCACAGTGGTGCGGTATGTGGTCAGCTCCACAATCCTATGTCGTTAATATAAGGTCCCTCTGATATATTAGATACACAAATGGCTAACTGGCTCTGTCTTACCTAATTAGAATCCGGGCCGCTACCTGATAATTAATGCTGACGGGATGCCATTTATTCCTCAGAAATATGCAAATTCCATAAAGAGATAGAGTGGAGCGAGCACAAACACACCAATCAATGACAAATCTAATGGATTGTGTTATGGAGGCCGCAGTGGCAGGGACGGCAGGAACTCCATTATTGATTATAGGTCGGCTTGATAGTTTATTGGACCTTACACCAGATCAAAAAATCTGACAACCACAGACTAAACAGGGGCTGTGTCGTCATGTCCCAAAGGCTACATGCACACGACCGTTGCCTGCCTCACGTCCGCTCCTCCTGCAAATTTTGCGTCCGTCAAAAAAAACGGATGACGGACCGTTTTTTTTGACGGATCCGATTTTTATGGCAGATCCATTGTAAAAATGCCTATCCTTGTCCGCAAACGTGAAAAAAATAGGACATGCATTATTTTTTTGACGGAATGAAAACACGGACCACGGATGCGGAACAAAAACGGTTGACCATCCGCATTTTTGACGGACCCATTGAAATGAATGGGGAAGCATCCTATCCGTGGAAAAAAACAGAACGGACGCGAAACAAACAACGGTCGTGTGCATGAGGCTGAGACTGAGGGCTGGGATACTGGGACTAATGAGGCCACACGACACCATGAGAAATTCTGTGTCATTTACCATGGAGTTCAAGGATCATTTCAGATGAAAACACTGGTCCAAAAAGATCCATCATGGCCGATTCACCCCTGATACATGACATCATCAGACTGCCAGTACCTTCTGCTGAAAATGGCAGGATATGCTGCTGGGAGGATCGGGTATCTATAGGCACATCAAAAGGATCAAACTTCCTGATAGTCCTCGGTAAAGAACCACTTTGGGCAAAACTGGTAGGCTAATAGCGGTCCTCTCAGGTGCTTCCGTATGTCCAGTCCGAAAAAAAATATCCTATGCGGACCACGGAACCATTGAAGTCAATAGGTCCACTAAAAATACAGGTGCAACGTGGATCACAAAATACATACAGTCGTGTGTATGAGGCCTTCAAGAAAGAGTCCAGGCAAAGCCCCAAAAACTTACGCATATGCCTTGCACCACTTTATTGTGTTTTGGTGTTTTTGAGAAAATACGGAGCGGTTTAGAGGAATAGGGTGTGACTTAACAAGAAGGGTTATGGCTTAGTATGGGCCTGAGTATGAGATTCAGAGACCACCAAAAGTCTGAAGGTTCTCATCCAGGTCATGGTATATCAGTAGTAAGAAGTCAACTCGACTTCGTATTCTTTCTTAAAGATGTTTCGCTAGTCATCCAAGTGGACCTGTACAAGAAATATCTGTCATTAAATACTGACGCCTCATGCCTCAGTCATGCTTCTACCTGCATGAGGAACTTGCTGTTTTTCTATATATATGGGTTAATTACTATTATATGGGGAAGGTTTTTTGTTGTTTCATGCATGAGGACCTTGACCTGGTGTGGATTATGACGGATTATGACAGATTATGCCGACTGAAGCATGAGCCACCAGTATTTAATGCCAGAGATTACTTATACAACCCTTTTTAATTGAGAAAGCCAGTCAGAGGACTAGCAAAACTTCTTAAAGAAAAATACAAGTCCACTTGCTCTGACTTCTTACTACTGATAGAACACCACAGAGTTTAGTCATGCTTCAACCCCCCCCCCCCCCAGGCAGACCGTTAAAACAGAAATGTATCAGTTTTGCCTCACGTTCCTTTAAATTAGGGGATCTACTGGATATCCTACCCCCTCAACTGTTGTTTTAGGGTCCAAAGAGGGTGTGTGCTGAACATGAACCAAGTCTGATCATGTGACCACACCCTTAGTACTTTAGCCAAAGGGGGAGGCCAAGCCAACAAAAGTTTGACAGGACCTCCTATAAATTTCCCATAGAAAGTGAATGAAGGATTTCTGTGCCTGCGCCATCCCCATTCTCCCACTGATCAAGTGCTTACCTTGCGGACAAGGGATACATTTTTAATTTTGGTCCAGTATGATTTAATTAGGGCGCAAACTATTTAACTCGCCCACTGTGAAATTTGGCACCCCGTCCGCCATGAGACGTAGTGCGCAGCGGACTTTATTGGCCAGCCATTAATTAATTTGTGTAATAACCCAGCGAGGAATAATGGCTAATTGAAGCCTTTCTGACAAAAACAAGTAAAAGGTCTTTAATGATGGCTTGATAAGGAGACGTTAGCGGCCGCTGTCTGTTTTATGCTGCGATTCCCATTTTTACTTTGATTATTTTAATGAGGCCTTTTCTCAGAAATGTGAGTTTTGTGGAAATGAAAGGGGCAAGCAGATGGCGGCATTGGCTGCACAATGATTCATCGGAGGTAGATGTGATTTAGCACAGGGGATGGCGTTACCTACGACTGGGTCAGCTCTGTGTAATCGCGTATCAGAGAGCGTGTTACAGTAATTGTTCATTAGGCGGAAGATGATGGAGCGAAGACTTAATGGCAGAACATCATCCCCGTGCGCCCGCGACGACTATTCCCATCCTTTGTACAGTCTGACGACAAGTTAATTTGCAAAGTAGAGGAGGCTTCTTAAAGGGAATCTTAGAAAGAAGAAGAAAAATACGAACATGACTGATTTAATTATACAGGATAAGAGCTTAATGGAATCACATCAGTACATGATTTCATACAGGTTGTTTTTCTGGATTTAAGAGGCGTTGGAGCGGCCATATTACCTCCAGGTGGGGGCTGAGCTGTGAGTTCTGCTCCTTATCAGCAGCCTTGTGCTGACTGAAAAAGGAAGACTTCAGGTTTCGAAGATATCTGTCCACAGCACTTACTATTGTATGAACCTCTGTAATGTCTTCTCCCCAATTATCTTTTAATGTAGTGTAGAACGTAGTCAATGAGCAGTATTATAGTAGTTATATTCCTGTACATAGGAGCAGTATTATAGTAGTTATATTCTTGTACATAGGAGGCAGTATTATAGTAGTTATATTCTTGTACATAGGAGCAGTATTATAGTAGTTATATACCTGTACATAGGAGCCAGTATTATAGTAGTTATATTCATGTACATAGGATACAGTATTATATTAGTTATATTCCTGTACATAGGAGCAGTATTATAGTAGTTATATTCCTGTACATAGGAGAAGTATTATAGTAGTTATATTCTTGTACATAGGAGGCAGTATTATAGTAGTTATATTCTTGTACATAGGAGGCAGTATTATAGTAGTTATGTTCTTGTACATAGGAGGCAGTATTATAGTAGTTATATTCTTGTACATAGGAAAAGTAATATAGTAGTTATATTCTTGTACATAGGAGGAGTATTATAGTAGTTATATTCTTGTACATAGCAGCCAGTATTATAGTAGTTATATTCTTGTACATAGGAGGCAGTATTATAGTAGTTATATTCTTGTACATAGGAGGCAGTATTATAGTAGTTATATTATTGTACATAGGAGTAGTATTATAGTAGTTATGTTCTTGTACATAGGAGGCAGTATTATAGTAGTTATATTCTTCTACATAGGAGAAGTATTATAGTAGTTATATTCTTGTACATAGGAGGCAGTATTATAGTAGTTATATTCTTGTACATAGGGGGCAGTATTATAGTAGTTATATTCTTGTATATAGGAGCAGTATTATAGTAGTTATATTGTTGTATATAGGAGCAGTATTATAGTAGTTATATTCTTGTACATAGGAGCAGTATTATAGTAGTTATATTCCTGTACATAGGAGGCAGTATTATAGTAGTTATATTCCTGTACATAGGAGGCAGTATTATAGTAGTTATATTCTTGTACATAGGAGGCAGAATAATAGTAGTTATATTCTTGTATATAGGAGCAGTATTATAGTAGTTATATTCTTGTACATAGGAGGAGGCAGTATTATAGTAGTTATATTCTTGTACATAGGAGGCAGAATGATAGTAGTTATATTCTTGTATATAGGAGCAGTATTATAGTAGTTATATTCTTGTACATAGGAGGAGGCAGTATTATAGTAGTTATATTCTTGTACATAGGAGGCAGTATTATAGTAGTTATATTCTTGTATATAGGAGCAGTATTATAGCAGTTATATTCTTGTATATAGGAGCAGTATTAAAGTAGTTATATTCTTGTACATAGGAGGAGGCAGTATTATAGTAGTTATATTCTTATACATAGGAGAAGTATTATAGTAGTTATATTCTTGTACATAGGAGCAGTATTTTAGTAGTTATATTCTTGTACATAGGAGCAGTATTATAGTAGTTATATTCTTATACATAGGAGTCAGTATTATAGTAGTTATATTCTTGTACATAAGAGGCAGAATTATAGTAGTTATATTCTTGTATATAGGAGCAGTATTATAGTAGTTATATTGTTGTATATAGGAGCGGTATTATAGTAGTTATATTCCTGTACATAGGGGCAGTATTATAGTAGTTATATTCCTGTACATAGGGGCAGTATTATAGTAGTTATATTCTTGTATATAAATGGCAATATTATATCTGTAAGAAAATGTAAAAACTGTAAATTATACAATATCTTTCCCATTTCATTTAGCTTAGGGGAATGGCTTCTCTTAGGAATGATAACCATATCAATGATGTTAACATCACTTTTAGAATTGCTGTTTAAATGCAGCAACACATTTTTTGTCTTCCTTAGTTCTTGTTTCTTGCATATCCATTACAGCACACAACCTCATCTTACATTTCGTTGTAGATTTATACATTCCTATTGTCTGCAATTCATCATGTTCCCAGACAAAATATCAGTATCTCACACACAGGTTAAGGTCATCAGAACATCGCCACCTACTGTTTAAAACCTGCATTACAGGAGAGACCTTCTATTCATGCACCACAATTAGGCTACCCGATGCCTCCCAGCTGCTACTCCTATAATCTTGGAGGATGGGAATAAGAATGATTTCACTTTTCATCCTAATCAACGTTCCCCCAGATGTACCCAAGGCTCCATGTGGCCTTTGCAAATGATGGTGGGTAGCTCGAGCCTTTGGGTATGCACTTGAACCAATTAATCAGTCCTTTATTTGTTAAGACATGCATAAAATTCCTGCAGGTATCTGGGAATCTTTCTAAAGTGAGACGTACAATAGCATCTTTTATTTCTCAGATTCTCGGCCGGCCAAGTTTATACCATGGTTTCCCAGGTATAATCCAAGGCTGCTACAGGTCGCTGCTTGCTCAGCTGTCATGCCAAGGATGTCTCCCGAGTTAGTGCTACTATTTGAGGTTTAGTGAACATGCCACTGATACTGCGCTACAGTAGTTGGCTCAGAGCAGACTCTGAACCTGGCACCAGTCCAGCCTTAAGTTCTCGCTGACTTCCCTAGAGAAATCTAAGAGTCAGCAGTGCCACGAGGATGTGACGAGCCAGGGATGGTCTGCCGCTGCATCCAACTTCATCACTGACAATGACGTTCACTATGACCAAAATGTTTCCATTTGAGGTATACTGGACTTCCATTATCTCAGATTTCATAATGGATCACCTGCTCTTTAATTTTATGCGAGTCACCCAATATGGCCAACCGCTCCCACAGGGCTCTTCCATATCTATAGCAAATTTCATCCTGTCTAAATGTAAAAAGGAGAAGAGTGGTTTAAAGAGTTATACTCCCGATCCCCCACCACATCCAATGAGACGTCCACGTTTTAAAGGGGTTGTCCTGCTGGGATATTTTATTTAAAATGGGCCTAAAAATGTTAATAAAAAGTCATACTCATCTCAAAGATCTCCTGTCAATCCTGTTCTGATATTTCCCGGGTCTCCTGCCGTTCTCTACTTCCGGGGCCCTCTTGTCCCAGGAAATCCGACTACTCAGCCACTCATTGAGGCGGGTCACTGCTGTGGCTAACGATTGGCTGAGCGGTCACATTTCCTGTGTCGAGAAGAACCAGAGAGTAAAGACCATGGGAGATGGACTTGGGAGGTGCTGGAACAGGAGATTGTTTAGTATGACCTTTTACGTTTTCAAGCCCTTTTGTTCTTTTTAAATATGGTTTTTAGACTGGACAGCCCTTTAATTTTCTAGGTGACATCTGATTAGCTTATATAGACTATACTTCAATTTTGCCATTCCAGTGGGTCATACCCAGGCAAAAGAGATTAACCTACACAGGAAACACCAAAACACTACATTTGGAGCTATTGGGCATTTATGTATATGTAAACTTTCTTTAACTCTAGATTGTGATTTCTCATAATTAGCTCCTCTGTTCTTTGCCTCATATTATATAGTTCAGTGCAGATTATGAGAATTTCTAGACTACTGGGTGTTGGATTAAAGGAATTGTACTACATGCATACTTCTAGTGAGTAAATTGTGAAATTCCTAGGAAGGGAAATGCTTTGCAGAGAGGTGATGTGATCAGATAAGATAAGATAAGATAAGTGACTGCTTCTCTGACAGGAAGTGAATGCTTCTCTGACAGGAAATGAATGCTTCTCTGACAGGAAGTGACATTTCCTCCCTATATTGAAAATGGACCAGGATGAACTATCCATCATTATGATCGGACTTCATCAAAATCCAGCTTCAAGAGAAACTGTGAAAAGTCCACCCCAAGCACTGGTCTGCAGATCTCAATGTTGTTGTTCTCTTGTATCACACATGGCAGGCTTAGATACACGGCTCAGCAGACAGTATCACTGTTAGCTGTGTTCTGTATGATTAAGTTATTAAAGTATTAAGAACATTCTCAGGAGGTGTCGTCTGTGTGGTTTTTTTATAGGGTTTTATTATCTGGCTCCATCTTGACGTCTCTTTCTCCAGGCTCCATATTGTCAGCGTTTATTTCGGTGGAGCCTGAGATAGGCTTAGCCTGTTCACCCGGTATCAGTGGGAAATAATCGAGCCCTCTTCTGTGAGACCTTTTTTCCAGGAAGAGGTTTTTCTATCCTGCGGTCTATTTAGTTTATCTTTTGACCCCATCTCGGCATAGACAGCGATAAAAAGCTGACGTTTAATAGAAACGAGGCTGTAATAGCTTCTGGAGGGATGAAAAGATACTGAATTTCCTCACGTTTCACTAGGTACCAGGGTCTGGGATGCTGAGACTATTTCCATCGAGCTCCCAATCACTCTGGTTTGTTTTTATGTCTTCATCTCTTTTTTGTACATTTTATAAAGTGGAGAAAATTAAGCTTGTAGGCAAAAATATGTTCTGGATATAACGCCATGGAAAATGTTGATTCTGTGTGGTTAAGGGTTGTGGACGGATAACAGGACAGAATATGCACCGATCTACGTCAGTCGGAGCTCGTTTCAAAGGTCTTTTACATCGGCCGATACAAGCGATCGTATGATCTTTTATCCTCCATACAGTTTGCACATAGTCGTCAGCACCTCCATAGTTTACATCCCCACCGCATGGTGTTTAGACGGGTCGACCAACAAGATTGAAAGAAACTCGTTACCGATAGGAGGACAAGTCATTCAGTCCATTCTCCCACTTGTCTTCATTTTCCCTCGATCATCAGCACACTGTCCCAGTAACAGGCCACCAGTCCTTAAATGCGTCATCGAGAGCAGACAGGTTATTGCATCCAAAAGATCAGCCCTTACATCTTCTAAACCTCCAGGGACAGCTGCTGCAACATCTCACGCCACTGGAACGCACTGAATCGCAGCAGTTTTTGATGGCACATTGAGTGACCACTATCGTTATGTAGCCGTAGACTTTATATTCTTAGGAAACATCTAAGTTATCCTGGCGTCAACGTGTCCAGCAGACACTGGAGACTGCATTAATGGCACGGCTCTGGCTATGCATGAACCCTGCCTAATTAGCTCACACAGGCGATATCATCTTGTACCCTCTTCACGTCAGTTCCCAATCCACCGGCGCCTCCCCGCGTTTTTATCTCTCTTCCTTACTCCACTCTTAAATATTGCAACAAATTTAGTTCCTTCAGTCTCGTTGGCGAAGCCGTCAAGGGATTAACCTAAGCTGTCAAGTGATCGCTTCTTCAGTTTAGATCAGAACTTTATTAGGAAAGATTTAATTTTCTATCATGCGCCCTCCTGCTGATGTAATGAGCATGGCATGGCTTATCTGGAAGCCGTTAGCATCCATCAGAGATACGGAGAAGTATTGAAAGTGCAGTGATGGATGGCGGCTCACCCCGTTACACATGTACCGGTGTCACCGGAAATATACTGTATGTTCCAATTAATTACACACCCATTGTGCTCGGGGATGTGACGAGTCGCAGCCAAGGTCAGCAGCTGTGTGATATGTGGGGGTGATAAGGATCCGCTCCAGAGAGCTGAAGAGGCCCATAAAAGTAATAGGGAACAGCCGGAAAGAAGATGGTTAATGGTGATCACTGAATGTATGGATCCAAAACGTCTGATGGAAATTGTTTTCTGCCGATTGTGGACTGAAATTTTTCTTGTCCATTACTGACTGAAAACTATTTGTACATGTCGTGACAATGTATCTTTGCATCGATCGCAACGTTTTCCACAGAGATTCATTTGAAACGCCCTAAGTACGACATATGTACTAGAAGTTTCAAAAATTGTCAAAATGTAAAAGACTCATAAATGGTATTTTGCACAGCAGTCTGCGACTTTTTGAGATTTTATGCCACTCAGAGTTTGCACTACATTTTTCCGGAAGAGTAAAAATACTTCTCTTACCATTTTGAGGAGTATTTTTAGCTGAGGAGGAATACGAAAATTGCAGTTATTCATATATATATTACGTAGTGTTACATTACCTTAAGGGGTTGCTATTTATGCAGGGAAACCATTACCAGTCTCCTCTATGTCTTCCATGCAGAAATAGCAAATTTATCTCTCAGAAGACCAAATCCCTTCCTTTCTTGAAGCACCAAATCTGTCACGTAGGGAACAGAATGGGAGATTTTGCAAAACTCAATGCAATAAGAATTGAACAGGGACTTCTGGTCGTTATGGCAGGGAGCAGTGGGTGGCATAGTGGTGGTGGGTGGCTTCTGGGAAGAATGCACAGGAGGCAGTTATGGGACAGTCTCGTACACAATATATCGGACTGTTGCACAGTATAGTGTACCGTATAGTCCTTTGAGTGATCTGTGGGCAGTGCGCTCCATACATAAACCATACGGGAAAATAGACCTCTCAGTGGTCTAGGGTACTTACATAGAAAAACTAATAGCCAAGAGGCTAAACAAAACCCTGTTTCTGACCCTTAGGCCTATTGCACACGAATGTGTGCGCCCGTGGCCGATCCTGCGGCTCGCGATGCACGAACACCTACCGTGGGGCAGCCGAGCGGATTGCGAACCCATTCCCTTGAATGGGTCCGCGATCCGCCCATTCCGCAAAAAGATAGGACATGTTCTATCTTTTTGCGGAACGTAAGTACGGGACGACACCCCATGGAAGCACACTGTAGTGCTTCCGTAGTGTTGCGTGAGCCCATTCCGCATCTCCAGATTTGCGGACCCATTGAAGTGAATGGGTGCGTATTCGGGAAGCAGAATTTATTGCGTTATTGCGACCTCTGCTGCCACTTACATTTTTAGAAAAAAATGGATTCCAAGGACAAGATGAGACAAATTTATTACATTTTGCACATCTAACTATAATGTATTAAGTAAATGTGCCCTTTGTGAAAATCTGCCAGCGAGTCAGAGAAAATATTGCCCTTTGTTTTAAGCCTTTCAAAAGTGCTGTAGTTTAACAAGATGCAGGGGTGAGGCCAAGGACAAGGATAACCAGGGCATGTGCCTGAGTACTAGATGGACACCAGAAATCTACTTTTTCTATTCTAGGGTAGGTAGATACAAGGCTAGGGCACCTGCGAAGGATGAAATTATGCTAGGGCACCTGTGAAGAATGAACTGATGCTAGGGCACCTGCGAAGGATGGACTGCAGCTAGGGCACCTGCGAAGGATGAACTGCAGCTAGGGCACCTGAGAAGGATGGACTGATGCTAGGGCACCTGCGAAGGATGAACTGATGCTAGGGCACCTGCAAAGGATGAACTGATGCTAGGGCACCTGCGAAGGATGAAATGATGCTAGGGCACCTGCAAAGGATTAACTGCTGCTAGGGCACCTGCGAAGGATGAACTGCTGCTAGGGCACCTGTGAAGGATGAACTGATGCTAGGGCACCTGCCAAGGATAAACTGCTCCTAGGGCACCTTGAAAGGATGAAATAATGCTAAGACACCTGCGAAGGATGGCCTAGCTCTGCAGTAAAGGCGCAGGTTTTACTACTAGCGATGATTCACAAGACTGTGCTCAGTGTGGGAAACACTGCCCATGTGTCGGCTGTGTCTTTGAACTGACTGCATCTTTATGATCACGGGTCTATTATACTGTACTGACGTGATGTGGACACATTACAGTAGGCCTGTGATCAGATAGGAACTGACTATCATAGATCACTATGATGTAATCAGTTCGGGCCAGGGAACTGTGGTTGGTCCAAGAGATGCTGCCGACACATGGACCGTGTTTCCCGGGCCGACCATGGTCGTGTGAACCAGCATGAATGTAGCCCCTTTTCCAAACCTATTCTACTTACAGTGTGATTTGATGTTGGGTAGAAGAAGGGGAAGATATCAGTTTACCCCCATTGGTTCCTGGGAACGGATTCTCACAATTAAATGCTATGGTTGTGACGTTCACATTTAAGGTACAGAGAGGGAAGGACAACGTGACTATAGCCAAGAGGGCAACTTCTCTCCACCTGGCAGGAGAGATGATTGGGCCAACCTGAGCTGGGACCCCCTCCTCCACAAGCAGCTGCATCTATAGCAAATACCTTCTTTCCAGCACTACTTCATCCTCTGCCTCGATCTATTAGAACATTTAATGGCTTCTGCACATTGAATAAACCTCATTCTCAGCGAGCATATAAACTTCCTAAACATAGCGTGATAATATTGACTTACGATACGCGTCCACGATTAAATCTCCCTCAACAATTGCAATGCTTTTACTAATGGAGCCGAGAACAGAGGAGATCATTTTCTTCTGTCTAAACCAGCATCTTCCACGGAAATGCAATGTAATGCCATTATGTGAGGGACGAAAGAGAAGCCATTGAAATCTTCAGAAGAGAAACAACAATGGGACGAGCATCGGTCAATGTCGTAGGAAGATGGAGAGCATACAATGCTCTGAATTTGCGAAGGCTGCCGACTCCGTACAACAACTTGTTCCTGAGCTTCTGTCACGTCGAGGGTTACTTCATGTCTGACCCCGACTCTTTCGACAATGCTGATGACGCTTGGTTAATTCCACCAAAGAAATTCCAATTATAGCATGTTACTGACCTCTATGTAGATTGACATTCCATTAGCTAAATAAGACCAATATTGCAATCACGGTGACAGCCCCGCTGGAGGAGGCCTGAGTGACAGCTGACAGCTAGTGTATTTCTTCCTAACAGATGGGTTGCCTTTAACACTGTCGCACCTTGTACCCACTTGTGTCCGATGACTGTTCATTTATAGGAACATCTGTCTCTGTCCAAATTAGTCACAGGAAAACTGTAGAGCTGGGCAAAGAATTAAAGGCTGAAACACACCCAAGTTAAAGGTGAAAGACACCTTTTATTCATCTTCTGGCATTGATGGGGTTCTTGACTTAAGGTCACCATTGATTCCGAGGATATAGGGTAAAACCTACCCCTTTGCTGTTAGTTGGTGGTCAACCTTACTCAAATAGTCTCAACCTTATGGTTGTATTGAAACTCATTGGTATCAAAGATTCTGAACCATCGAATCTCATGTTAAACCTAAAAAAGTTTAAGTGCTACGCTGAGCATTGTGGCCTCTTTGTTCTAAGAATTGTCCCAACTCATTCACCCTTACCGCTCTATGAAGGTAGAATTAAGGAAAATGTACCTTTGAAGGGGTATTCTCATCTCAGCCATTTATGGCAGAGACTATAATACCCATACTATGCGGCGAGCTATGGTTATGGAAACACCATAGAACAGCTCACACATTGTTTCTGTAACCCTGGCCTCCACGTAGGTTGGATATTCCAGCCATGAATGACTAAGATGGGAATATCCCTTTAAGGTACACAATATACTGATTTCTTGCTGTGAGTGAAAAAATCTTAATGTTGGTAGGATAGGAGAAGTATAGGTTCACCTGTATACACCTTCCCAAATGGAACAGACACAAATTTGAAAATGTAATCAGTGGTGGTCCAGCAGCACAGACCCTACAGCATTGTTAGAATTAAGTGGTCCATGGACTTCCCTACATCAGAAAATGGCAGATTTCCAAGGGTCTATTATTAACAACCATGGTAGACCAGGGGGATCAACATCTCTAGGCCCACCCTGATGGCATCATCTGATCTATCTCAATGCCATGTTAGAAGATCTTCATAATAACTATTGAACCATTTTACAAAAAGTCAAAAGGGTTGCCTAGGGTAGAACTATTTCCTTACACCCCATTAAGGATTTCTTAGTCTTTTTTTCGGGACCCTTATTTCCTGGCTAGAGTGGAAAACAGATACAAAACCTGTTTCACTGTGGATTACCTGTCTTGTATTACACAGACATGCAACCATTTATGTGAATGGCCAAGTGTAATGCTTTAATTTCCCTGTGGAGGCGCTGCAGTAAAAATAAACACTTTCTGGCAGATTTCTCCACAGATTACGGCTGATAGTTGGGGGTTCAAGCGCTGGGACACTTTGTGATCAGCTTTTTATGACGGAACCCTTTTAACAAATAGGTATTGTCCAAACCTGTTAATAATTTTAGCTATGTACATTCATTTTCTCCAGAGTTTCCCTTTAAAATGAGAAAATCAGTTCCACCTTGTAGACATAAGAAGATGAACGGACATTCGTACATGCTGACCTACTGCAGTTTATTACCATTAGTTTTATTATCTGAGCGACTGATCTCGCTTTTCTATGGTCCTGATAATTTCCCACACCTACTATCATGGCGCCGCCTGAAGATGCAGATTAGAACCCGTAACGAGACTTGCTCCCATAAGACATCACTGATTGAGAGGCAATAGACCTTATTTCGCCTATTACCGCTTGCTAGGCCATTTATATACATGTCATTATGTAAATAGGACATAGACTCCGAGAAAATATCGAAAATATAATCATCTCCTCTTCTGAATGAAATTGGCCCTGATTTAACACCAAGGTTAACTCTTCATATGCCGCACCTCCTTCCATGTCGCAATTCCTCATCTAGTCTTGCTGGATTCAGTACAAGACGGCAGAGGAAGGCACAGTCACAAAATGAACTAAATTTCTTGCTAATTAGCGTGATTAAAAATCAAATTACCAGATATAGTTCTGCATTTGGATATGGAAGACAAATGTCTGGATGTAGCTTGGCATATGTGAAATAATTTTTGTTCAGCTTGGCAGGATTTCTAGTATATCTATGTATTCAGATATTAATTAATAAGGGAGGGTTCAATAGCCCAATTACGGAACTGAGGGTCCTACAGTCAACTTGCAATGGGTTACTCCTTCAATTGGTCATAACAATGGTCTACCAGTTCACCCGAGACCTGTTACGGCCAACAGCTTATACAACATGGCCCCTACTTTTGATATTTTGGTTCCCAAAGGCTTCATATTGAGGCCAAAACACCCCACATTCAGCTGATTCTGAACATGATGTCCCTTGGAGAAGGTTAGTTTGCTACCAGCCCACAGCTCGTGATTGAATTTATGTAACTGTCGAACAAGAATATGGTAAATAAAGCCCATCTCGAAAAAACTGGTGTGGTGGAATTTGGTACAAAACTAGTGAGGAGTGGGATGGTGGCATAACCGATAAGTGATCTCAAGGTGGATTTCCTCATTAAATCAGTTGCTACATCACATAACACATCATGAACAGTGGATTCCCATCCACCAAAGAACTTGCAGATTTCTATCTTGAAAGGGTTTTGGAGATCCAGAATCCCTACACGCCTTCAAGTTTAGTCCAAAACTTAGAAATATTCAATATAACTTGCTCTACCACTTCATTAAAACTCCACTGGTTTAACTGGCCATAAACATTCGGATCTTTTTCTGGACAATTTTGACTGACTATAATTTTAACATTATAGGCGAAGGCCAACAACGGTCTGCTGTCTGCCAAAACAGTGACTTTTCAAGTTGGGGTTTTCTGACTGTTGTTGGTGAAACTAGACGCCATCTAGCCTGGCCTGTTGATGGTCAGATCATTCATATGAAATATGCAATGTGCACCTGATCAGCTGCATGCTGGCTGATCCTACTCTCAGTATGAAAGGTTTTGCAATGGAGAAGTAGTATGAGAACTGTGTAGGAGACCTAGAGAAATCTTGGACTGTACTTGCAGTCTTTGCAATCCATCACCTCTTGAGTTTGGGAATCTACAATCAGGAATCCCATAGGTGATTCAGAGAAATCTTACACCGAGCCTGCAGTTGTGGTTTTCCGTCTTTTCTTAAGTTTGGAAATCTACAATCAGGAACCCCATAGGTGATCCAGAGAAATCTTCAACTGTGCATGCAGTTGAGGTGTTCCGTCACCTATTGAGTTTTAGGGAATCTATGAGCGGGATCTGAAATGAAATATAGACCTACTGTTGCTCGAAGCAATAGGCCTAATTGAAGCCACAGTGTCGTCACTGGTTAATGTTCTGCTTTTCTGCTCCTTGAGGGTGAGCACAATGACGATCCCGGCAGCTATGAATGAATTGCAAACACTGTCCACTTACGTAGATTGTTATGATTGTATTCTGTTGATGCAATGAACAGAGAAATATCAGACTGTGCTTTTCCGTCTTCTCTTAAGTTTGGGAATACATGATTGGGAAGTCCACAGAAGTCCACAGGTGATCCAGAGAAATCTTCAACTGTGCTTGCAGTCATGGTGTTCTGTCACCACTTGTGTTTTGGAATCTACAATCCGGAAACCCATTGGTGATCCCGAAAAATCTTCAACTGTGCTTGCAGTCGTGGTGTTTCGTCACCTCTTGAGTTTATTAATCTACAATCGGGAACCCACAGGTCATGTGAAGGCGGAATTCCCCTTTAAATGCAAAACAGACCCAAGAAGCAATGGGCTTAATTGAAATCCCTGAAACCGGAGTGTCGTCGCGGGTTAACATTCTCCCTTGCTACCCCGTCAGGGCGTACACAATGCAGAACCCGGCAGCTATGAATGAATTGCCGATGCTGTCGACTTATTCGGATTGTTATGATTGTGTTCTGTTGATGTGATGAGAAATGTTTTTCTTTCTTCATCTCTTCTTTCCATAGTGTAATTGCTGCAGCAGCGTGAATAGTCTCCGCTGCGCCGTTTAAGAAATGAAAACTAAAACATCTAAACATCTCCGAGAGAAGTATTCTTCCTCTCCTGTCAGATTCCTGCTACTTCCTCGCACACTTAATTGCTCACAATAAAATTTACATATTCATTTTGCTGGCATTTTAGAAAAGCTGTTTTCTCTTTTTTGCCGGCATGTTATCAGCCCTGCAAGCCACAAAAATATGAGCAAATCTGATTGAAATTCCAAATGGAGACGTCTTTTCTGTTTCTGTTTTTTTCCCTCTCCCTTCTGTTCGTAACCCAGTAAGTGCCACAGGGTACCTTCATGTTGATCAAGCTAATGGCGACATGTGAAGAGCTTCAGCAAAAGAAGCTAGTGAAAAAAATGGAAACTGAAAAAAAGACTTCTGAAAATATAAATGACAAATGTGGGGGAGATCTGAGGGAGACTGTCAGCAAGCCTCACCAATAGGAAACACTGAGAAAGGATGTTGGGTTGGTTTTACAATATTAAAGGGGTTTTCCAAGTTGGTGACATAAATTCAGAATAGGCATCCACCACAAACTGATCGAGGTCTGACACTTGGCACCCCATCGATAAGCTGTTTGAAGGGGCCATGGGGCTTGTACTAGTGCTGCAGCCTCCTTTTTACCTTGGTCCTGTGTAAACAATGATGAGGTCTTCTGTATGAGTGCTGTACAGCTGATGGGCGGAGGTGATGAAAGATGAACCCTCCGCCGATCTGGGGACATCCCATGTGTTCTCTTCTGAAAAATTCTCTTTGCTTCAAAGCCTCCTCAGATCTTGTTTTTAACAGGAATTATTTTTTCAGTCAAAAGGACGAAACCCATTATGGCCTGTTGGGTACCACTGGTGTCCATCATACGATGGATCCGGTACTGTGTCACGGTGGTGTGTTTATATCTCCCACAGCTTTCCTGAACATACGGTACAACTTCCTGGAGAAGCTGTAATGGCCACCATGTTGGTTCTCACCCACCGTTGCTGAATATAACTGCAAGTTCTTCGATGGCAAGGGCAATATGAAATATGTCTGTCTGTACCCCTTCTTCGCCCAGCCGCAACATCAAGGCTTAGGCATTGGCTGGGATGTGTACTCATTGTCCAGTATGGGGGGTGTCTGTGCAGCCAGTCAGGGGTCTTGTTGTCAGGTGGTGGTGGGCTGCAGGGTTACCAGCTTAGCAGACAATGTCACTATGACATGCTTAGATACGTCAGCTCAGTGAAAAGTATCACACATGATAGGTTTAGATACACAGCTCAGCAGACAGCATCAGGGATAACAGGATTAGATACAGCACTCAGCAGCCACTATCTCTATGACAGACTTAGATACTGCA
Organism: Bufotes viridis; assembly: GCA_033119425.1. Taxonomy (NCBI): domain Eukaryota; kingdom Metazoa; phylum Chordata; class Amphibia; order Anura; family Bufonidae; genus Bufotes; species Bufotes viridis. The sequence continues at coordinate 63,538,625 of CM065599.1, read as the reverse complement.
CGCGGTTTGACACATGATGAGACTTAGACACACCAATGCAGCAGGCAGTATCACACAAGATACGCTTAGATACACCGCCTCAGCAGCACGTTGTCCTTGAAATGTTTTTTTTTTTGAGAAACCCGTAATGTACAAATTAAACAGGCAAAGTCATCAATTGCAGTCCATTTGCGATGTGGAAGCGGCTCGGCTCCTGATGTGCTGTTTACAAGCCGCCATGATGGAGTTAAGCAGGCAGCGCGGTATTCGATCCCACATTCGGCTGGGGAGTCTGCGGCTGGCTGCGATGATTCCTTTCGCCCCAGGCCGTTTGTTTAAAGTAAATATTCGATTGATTTCTATTACCTATTTCTCCAGGCAGCAAGTGGAGATTTTGTTTCCTTCCTCGCTCGTCGTTGCAGCGGGGAGGATTGTGCGCTCCAGTTCTCTTGCTTCTTTTATCCAGCATGTGTAAATGAGGTTATAATTGCAGATTGTTAACTGTAATGTGTGCGTGGGACCCTGACAGCAACTTCCAGGAGTACAGGCCGTAGAGACGCCTACTCAGACCTGCAGCCTGGTGGACCGGGATCAGCCGACAGGAGAGTGAGATACAGAGGGCTCCTACATCAAAATTGTCCGCTGTCATTACATCTGAGCAGCCATAATACAGTCAAAGATTAGAAACACAAACTGTGCTAAATAATATTGCCATACAGTGCATAAACAATGTCACCGCACAGTGCCCACAGATTAGTTCTACCGTATATAGCATTCATTTCTGAAATAATACTCACGTCTTGTCAAGTAATAGCGCTATGTGGTGCCCATTAACAGTGCCGTAAATAGTGCCCATTAACAGTGCTGTAAATAGTGCCGTTAACAGTGCCGTAAAGTTCCTGAATAATACCACCACACAGTGCAAGTATATCAATGCTCTAGATACATACCATGTATCTGTTCACATCTTTTCACAGGCGTTAGTGAATTTCGTTGTCCTTTGTCATCATAGGAGCCGAATAACTAAAGTCACCTCAGTGCTGGATCGGTACCAGATGGAGTGAGGTTCGCTAGGCTTCCGCCATGATGGCCCAAAAAATATTGCTGCATGCTGTGCTAATTTTTCTGGCATCTTTGAGAAAAACTATGATGGACCCTCCAATACAAAGTGAGAGTTTCAAAGTGATATACAGTGCTCAACTAATAGCACCAGACAGTGTCCATAGAATAGTGCCGCAATAACTGTGGTCGTAATTCAGTGCTGACAACACAGGGGCTTGTGGTTAATTCCTGGAGTCAATCATCCTGAGCTGATGGTGGTGGCCGTTTAATCACACGCAAACCAAGCAAATGGCTGGGGCCCCCTGCTGGCTGAAAAAAAATGACTAAAGGGTTCAGGGAAGGAGGGAGCAGTAGCAGAAGTGTCCAGGCTGCAAGCACCACTTAGTGGGCGGATGCAGGCGGAGCTTAATGGGGATGAAGGTGGAGCTTAGTGGTGCAGTGAGGCGGAGATTAGCGGGATGATTTCATCCATATTCCGCAGCATTGTGACTGTCATAGTGCAAAAAAAAAGTTTGCATGAACGGCATTTGGAAGCATTAAAGGCTCAGTACATTGGCCCTAAATTGGGCTCCATATATGTGTTTGTTCTAGTTACTGATACAGGAGCCTAAGGGCCCGATGTTCTGTGTTAGGTCTGTTTTTTTACCCATAGACAGTTCCTTTATATGCCTGCCACCCTCCTCTTGTTGGAGTACTACTACTCATAATTAATCAGCTCTGTTACCCCGGGCGTCAGCTTGTGGATCCAAGAATTGCTACATGAAATAAGGGAATTAACATATTTTCGGCCCCGGAATACAGTCATTATTAGCATTGGTAAACCATTTTGGAGCTGAATGAATGGACACCAGCCAGAGAACATCTTTGCAGGATAGGTTTCAGTTGTATGATGCTATATGTTTATTGTAATGAGTATTACAGTCAGAAATGAGCCCACATCCTCACACAGGGGTGGCGAGAACAGAATGAGTACACCAAAACATGGGCAAAATGGCTCCCCATCTCGGAGTACTTCCTTCTATAGTATCCCCTGCAGGAAAAGAGTAGAGTCCATTAGACAGGGTCAGATCAACATCTGTAAAGGCACCTGGGCAAAATATATGGACTTATCATATCGGCACAAATACTTCCCATATGTTAGTGCCATATAGTGCCAATATAATACAACCGTCCAGTGTCAGCACCATATATTTCTACCCTAAGTGGTTACATAATAGTCCAATACAGTGTCCAGATAAAACCACTATAGTCTTAAAATAACCGCATCATACAGGATACAAATAAAACTGATTTATTATACCCAAATTATTCCACCATACAGTGTTTATGTAATAGTGCCATACCAAGCTAAAAAAACAAAAAACAGCATTGTGTTAACATATGTAATAGTTTCATACCATCTCCAAGTAAAACCACCATAGTGTTAACATATGAAATAGTTCCATACCGTCTCCAAGTAAAACCACCATAGTGTTAACATAAACCCATCATACAGGATTCATATAAAATGGATGTGTTGTACCCAAATGATTCCACTATACACTGCTTATGTAACAGTGCCATACCTCCAAATAAAACCACTGTCAGTGGGAGGTTTAAAGGGACCACACATAATGGGTGCAGGGTCCTATGGCCCAAAGATAGCCATATATCTAACTCTCTGACTGTGTATGGCCAGATTTGGAGTTCAACTGCCCAATCCTTTGGTCTCTCTCTGTTCGGCCAAGCATGCATGTGTCGGTCAAGAAAGAAAGCTGTTGGTCGAACACTAACTAGTGTTCACAGCCAACCTAACACAGAATCTGGCCCTGCCCACTGGCCGACTTACCCTGTTCTTTCTTTGATGATAGTTTCACATTCTAAATACTATGAAGTAAGGAATCTGACAACCTGTCTGAGCACATATCTGAGACAGAGCTGCTGTTGTCACTTTTTCCAGACCCTTCCACATATTAATAGAAAAACACACTGTGGATATCATTGTGCATCACAGATTTTTCTATTTCAACATCCATTTACATCTACAAATAAAAGACATTATCATGGGAAATGGATCTTGTCCGGGAGCTAGCACTCTCTGTTTCCATCTCCAGCTTGTCCCGTCTCCTGAAGCTGACCTGGTGCACAGTGCATTCCAGCAGGGCCGCTGCCTTTATTCCCTAGGAATGGAAGTCTGCATTCCCCACATCAGCTGGTTAATCGAGGTGGAATATTTGATCGTTCGGGAAATGAGGTGCTAAATTTGTTGTGAGATTGGTGTCACCGCCAATAAAGGAGTCGCCCAGCCTCGGGGCCGGGCAGCTTGATAAGAAATCATTAGGTTATTCCAGGGAGGAAGAGATTGGGGGGGGGGGGGTGAGTGACAAGCAGCCATGTTATGAGGGGTTTAATGTAGTAAGATCAAAGGGACAGTATGCACGGTGCACACAGATCACCGCCGTAAACCTCGCCATCCCCCCTAGATTTCCATAAAGAATATATCTGTACAAATGACTCCCCGTCCTATTACCCAGCACATGGTGGGATCACAAGAGGACGGCGCTTCTGCTACACGATACAACAAAACGCTGCAATTGGGAAAATTTGGAACTGATTTTGAGGTCACACAGAGACAGCGCTCTACCAGACATCACCCATGGAGCTTAGGCCCAAGGCTACCGTGGAGAATACTGCTGTCTGGCTCCTAATGTTTACAATGAAAGACAACTAAGCGTGGGAGGGACTAGATGGTGACTGACAGCTCTGCACAGAATCTCAGGTCTGCCCCATGGCAGTGTCGGGGGATCACTGCTCTTGGCAGAGGATGGAAACAGCGGATACAGCAGGACGGGTCCCCATTTTTAAAAATCCATTCCTACCTTTGAGAGGAGCATAAAAGAGGCTTTTTAAAAGAATACAACCATCGACTTTCTGGAAAGGCTTCGCAGAACCTTTACGTACATCCCCAAATGTAACAACTATTAGCCGCTCATCTTATAACCTGCAGAGTCTTTGACGGTATCAGTAGCTTTACGGAGTCGAGCAAGAAATTTTCACACCAAAAAATCCAGATTTTCATCTTTCTTTTCCATTGCATACTTCTAGATATAACTTTGAAATATTGTGAGTTTTTGAAGAAGCACTTACGTGCAGTCAATTGATTCCGGTGCACGGTGAGGCGGCTCTATTATTTATGCTAATCTTATTATATTAACACTATAGAGGCAGGATCCTCGAGGTGTTGTCTGTAAATTACCTTTTCTCTTGTATTCATTAAGATAATAAGTGCTTTAAACAAATCAGGAGGATTGGAAATATAATAAGATGTGCGCAGCTGCTCCTCCTTGGACTCAATGGATCTAAAGATGCAAAAAAGAAAGGCTATTATCTCATTTGAGCTGGCCACACAGTCAGTAGTTGACAGCTACCTCTCCCGACTCCCACATACAAATTCAGTTCGCCCAAGCGCATATGTGTTGTCAATGAGGAGCCACTGCCAGACACTTTTAGTGGCAGCTTATCTTCTGGAAGAACAAAAGGATCAGGCAAAAATGTTTACTTTGCCTGATCACTTCCCTCTCCTGATTTGGGATCTCACCATACAAATTAGACCATCGTCTGAACTCACCGACCTTGGCTGGTCCAGCTGACCGTACACTCAATGTATACGGAGGTCTTAAGGCTATTCAAGGGGTTAACGTGTTCTTATTGTGGAACTATCATTTACAGATTGTCGTAAAAAAATAAGTCATACTCACCTTACCGATCCCGCACGACTCAAATATCAATGACTCCCCTCTGATCTCCCTCAACCCAACTGTAATGACCACACGGCCAATCAATGGCTGAACCGGGTCAACACTTAGGCCAGTGAATGGCTGGGGGTCATTTCCTGTGTGTTTACAGGAAACAGGAAGTAGAGACCAGTGGGGAACCGGGACTGATCATAAAGGGAACGGTGAAGAACTGGTAAGGTGAGTACTGAGTATGACTTACCTTCCCACAACTGCCTAGTCACTAGGGTTGTCTGAGATATTTTAAAAAGTGGCTATGAGTATGGGAACTACAAAAACACTCAAAAGCTATACTTACCTGATAGAAGTCCCCTGACCTGGGTCTCCACCGTCTGGAAGTGATGACACCTCAATCTTCTGTATGGAATTGCTTTGACCAATCAATTGCTTCAACAGTCTTGAGTGCATATGCAGCATGTGACCGCTGAGACCAATCAGTGACTGCAGTGGTCACATGAAAACATATAGGACAATATCACATCCAAACAGTGGGGACCAGACTGACGGCGCTGGAGCGGAGGGAATTTTAAAAGCTGAGTATAGCATATTCTAATATTTTATAAGGTTCCCTGCCTATAGCTTCTTTTTTTCTAAAAATATCTTGGACAACCCCTTTAAATTTAACGCATGAGACTAGAAACGGGATCTTCTCCATGAGCTTTGTCTGGTATTCTTTGGCTTAGGCGAGGTGCTGAAGACACTAGTCCTGTATGGAGACCTACATGGTATAGAGACTTACTAGCAATGCTCCACAGGAAAGGAATATGCAAAGAAGTATCTCCCAAGAAGAGAACTTACTCGCCGGCGCCTTGCATTGAAAGAGGCTCCCGATAAGTCAAGATCTGACTTTCCAACAAGCCTTGGGATTTGACAAGGGAATATGGCCAGGCCAGATTTCAGGGGTGCCTGTCCTTCATCAGTACAGAGTAGGATTCTGGCTGTCTCATTGCAATGCATTGGGCGCTGAGTCTGTGAAAAGGGATTAGCTGTAATACCAGACCCAGCCTGTAGACAGCAGTGGCGCTGTTTCTGAACTCTTACAGCCCTTTTAAGGCCTTAGATGTTAATCCTTTGATCTGACCACATGCTTTAAATCAGAACTGCCAAAGGCGGTGGTCCAGACTACAGTGGTCAAACAAACCTAAAAAAATAAATATATATATATTATTAGTATGCCATTTTACTTGTTAGGTTTACCAGCTTTTTAGAGACATTTTTAAGAGAACCTACATGGCTACACCTCTATACAGCAGTACTATGGGCAATGAGGGGGTTAACCCCATAAGAAGGGATACTGTGCGCCATTGTTACCGGTGAATAGTTATTGGAAGACTTTGATTATTTCAGCTCCTTCTCCAGCAGTCAGAAGCCAATTACCATATAGCAGAGCTGGGAAACGAGCGTATCTGGGGCTTGTCGCTTTATCTACCTATCAGTCTGACTTGAGAGCCGTGCTGGAGTCACACTGACATTTCAAAAAGGATTGTAAAGGTTCTCAAAGCTTTTACAACATAGCACAGAGAAGAAAAAAAAAGGTGGAAATCATACTGAATTTCTGCATCGAGCTTCCACCAAAGCCGCAATGTACATTATGGGTGATGCCCTAACAATGCCGATGTGGCACCGGTGCAATTAAACATCCGCAGTATATTCAATACATCCATTATCCAATAAGTGCACGTGGAGCAGACGGAGGCGACGCATATAATGTGTGGATCAGATGTGATATTACTTATTATACATGTAACATAACTGATAATGATATCATGCTGTGAAAGAGCGACCGCATCACGTGACATCACACACATGGAGACTGTAATGACTAATGCACCTGCGGGCACCCGAGTGTGCCAGGCGTCATGATGGAGCAGAGGTTTCAGAGTATAGTCAACCCATGTGGCCCCCTAGCGCTCATTGGTGCCCCCTGCTGACTATTGCAAATTGCAGGAGAAGTGGGGTACAGATGTGACAATGTCCGACTCTGTGAGGTAACTGTACATTTTTGTAACTCATCTTCGTTACAGACTACATTTCATTCCATTAATACACAAGCAAATTATGGCATTATATTATGGTAAAACAATTACTATAATTCTGCCCCTGTGTACAAGAATATACCTGCTATAATACTGCTAATATGTACAGAATATACCTGCTATAATACTACCCCTGTGTACAAGAATATACCTCCTATGTATGACTACTATAATACTGCCTCCTATGTACAAGAATATAACCACTATAATATCGCTCCTATCTACAAGAATATAACTGCTATAATACTGCTCCTATCCACAAGAATGTAACTGCTATAATACTGCTCCTATGCACAAGAATGTAACTACTATAATACTGCTCCTATGTACAAGAATATAACTACTGTAATACTGCTCCTATATACAAGAATATAACTGCTATAATACTGCTCCTATATACAAGAATATAACTACTATAATACTGCTCCTATGTACAAGAATATAACTACTATAACACTGCTCCTATGTACAAGAATATATCTACTATAATACTGCTCCTATGTACAAGAATATAACTACTATAATACTGCCTCCTATGTATAAGAATATAACTACTATAATACTGCCTCCTATGTACAAGAATATAACTACTATAATACTGCTCTTATGTACAAGAATATAACTACTATAATACTGCCTCCTATGTGCAAGAATATAACTCCTATAATACTGCTCCTATGTACAGGAATATAACTACTATAATACTGCTCCTATGTACAGGAATATAACTACTATAACACTGCTCCTATGTACAAGAATAGAACTACTATAATACTGCTCCTATGTACAAGAATATAACTACTATAATACTGCTCCTATGTACAAGAATATAACTACTATAATACTGCCTCCTATGTACAAGAATATAACTACTATAATACTGCTCCTATGTACAAGAATATAACTACTATAATACTGCTCCCCTAATACTGCTCCAATGTACAAGAATATATCTACTATAATACTGCCTCCTATGTACAAGAATATAACTACTATAATACTGCCTCCTATGTACAAGAATATAACTACTATAATACTGCTCCTATGTACAAGAATATAACTACTATAATACTGCTCCCCTAATACTGCTCCAATGTACAAGAATATATCTACTATAATACTGCTCCTATGTACAAGAATATAACTGCTATAATACTGCCTCTATGTACAAGAATATAACTACTATAATCCTGCTCCTATGTACAAGAATATAACTACTATAATACTGCTCCTATGCACAAGAATATAACTACTATAATACTGCTCCTATGTACAAGAATATAACTACTGTAATACTGCTCCTATATACAAGAATATAACTGCTATAATACTGCTCCTATATACAAGAATATAACTACTATAATACTGCTCCTATGTACAAGAATATAACTACTATAACACTGCTCCTATGTACAAGAATATATCTACTATAATACTGCTCCTATGTACAAGAATATAACTACTATAATACTGCCTCCTATGTACAAGAATATAACTACTATAATACTGCTCCTATGTACAAGAATATAACTACTATAATACGGATCTAATATACAGCAATATAACTACTCTAATACTGCTCCTATGTACAAGAATATAAGTACTATAATACTACTCCTATGTACAAGAATATAACTACTATAATACTGCTCCTATCTAAAAGAATATAACTACTATAATACTGCCTCCTATGTACAAGAATATAACTACTATAATACTGCCCCCTATGCACAAGAATATAACTACTATAATACTGCTCCTATGTACAAGAATATAACTCCTATAATACTGCTCCTATGTACAAGAATATAACTACTATAATACTGAGAGATAAATGGAAAACCAGCTCTGTTTAAAGGTAGCTTAATCCGCTGTAGTGCACGGACCATCAAGCACACATGGAAACACACTCCCGGTCTACGCGTTTCAGACACACCTGTCCTTAATCATGACCACCTATAATACTGCTCCTATGTACAAGAATATAACTACTATAATACTGCCTTCTTCTATGTACAAGAATATAACTACTATAATACTGCCGCCTATTTATAAGACTATGCCATTTTTGTGAGCCCTGGCTGTGCTCGGTATGTTAGTACTATGCATCCATCCATCATCAGCTCATTATGAAGGATAAAGACGAACACAATCACAGACCACACACTTAAAATGTTATCATGCAGATTTAATCCTCCAGTGCTGCGCTCCCGGTCACAGGCAGACAGTGGGGGCAGTAATAGGAGGCCGAGGTGATCACCTTTCTTGATGGTTAACCGCAAAAATTATTTTAACGCTTTAACCTTGTGCTCCGAGTGCGGAAGAGCTAAAACACACAGATGTAGATGTTACATCCAGAGTATCAAAGGTTCTCCGCGCCACCGTTTCTAAATGTATTTGCAGCTTTACCCGCAGCACACTGGCGCAGCAGCCAGAAGAGCGCGGGGTGATGGCGGGTCAGGGTAGGTCCGCTCTTCTGCCTGGTAGACTTGCACTCATAAATACTGAAATTGATTTCCCCTGCTCGCTTCTCTTAAACCATCGGCTCTCCTCCCTTATCTTTCCCTGCCAAGCAGGCGGCTTTTTCTATTTCAATAGGTTACGGAACAAAGAAGAACACGGCAGCGAGCAGAGCGAAACCGTCTACATGAGACTTCAAAGACAACGAGGGGGAACGGGCGTATGATAGTCTAACATTTAATACCGCTATCCCGGCTCTCATAGGCACAAGGTGTTGTGACATTAACATTTATATAAATGCCCCTCATAAACACCAGCGATGACATCACAGAGCATTCCCACCTGAAAAGTTCTTGAGTCGTCCTCTTCTGCTACGGTGTCCTGCATCTATATGTGGTAGAGCCGGGTGGCCACCATGACAGTTTTCATCAGAGTAGTCAACCATTTGCTCAGATCTCTTTAAGGTGTCTGTCGGGGGAGTTGAGTCGTGTTGGTTGCATGGCCCAAAATTCAAATTTTCAAGTGTCATGGAGGCGGTCCCTTCCTATTCTGCATAGATCACTTCCTCAGCCCTTCTCTACTGAGGGATAGTTCTAGGCTTTTGACTGGAAGCTACAGCTGTCACTCAAAGCAAAAGGGAGGGGCTGGGGAAGTGCACTTAATATAAAGAGACCGCCTCCTTGGCCCTTGCAGCCATGGTGCCGTGGAGGCAGGGGATTATCACCCCAAGTCTGCTTATACTGCTCTGGCTGTCACCTATATAGCACTCAGAGGTCGAAACTGCTGACAGCTTCCCTTTAGAATATCTGGAAAACTAGATAACTGTCATGGCAGTCACATGGATGTCACATAGCTTCTCTCGCCGAGAGAAAAGGAGGACTCAAGGACTATAGAAAATTCCATGTAACTCTAAGGTGAAACACTAATTCGGTGTTATGGTAGTGTTGTGGATTTGGGTGGAGTTGCCCTTTAAAGGGAACCTGTCATCAGGATTTACTTATAGAGCTAAGTTCCTACTGTTCATGCTCCCATCATTCAGAAACTGGTTTTGTTCAGCATTAATAAATAATAAAAATGGAAGGTAGAGATGCGCTGAATAATACTGAAACACGACGTTGTCCCCCCATCTCGCTCTCACAGGCCTCCCATTGGCTTTCTTATGTCACGTAGGCGTAGAACACTTCCTTGTGCTGCTGTGATCCTGACATGCGCAGTTAGCAGAGGTGTATACGCTCCTGCGTCACCGCGATCAGCTGACATCAGTCCTGGCGAGTTCAGCGCTTGCGCAGTGAGCTCCTGGCAGAATTGTGGCAGCAGGAGGAGATTTTCTGCGCCTGTATGAGTTTTCACACGGCCAGGCACTGCCATAAGAAAGCCAAGGGGAGGTCTGAACAAAACCAGTTTCTGGATGATGGGCGCATGAACAGTAGGATCATGTAAATAGCTCTAAAGGTCAATTCTGATGACAGGTTCCCTTTAAGAAAACAAAAATGTGAACAGCGCAGTTAACTCGAGGAGACAGTTTTCAGAAACATCTTCCTCTTTTTCTAGGCTTTTTTTTTTTAAACTATGAGAGAAAAAATGAGAGAAATTATCCTTGCAAGTGACAGCTGCTAACACGCATCCTACATCGCATGCCCCTAAATATTTCATTACACCATATTGCACGCAAATTAAAAGTTGCTTAATTATTTAATCCTCCTATCTTTGTTATCCTTATTTTCATACATTTGGGGGAATTAACATTTAATGTCGTTTTTCGCCGAGCTCTTGTACACAATGAGCGAGGGAAGGAAACATATTGATTTTGGAGCAGGCCCCATCGTCAAACGGATAGAACTGACCTGACCTCCATTCTTAATCGCTTCAAAAAGTCAGCCCGCGTTTACTGCAATCTTTTAACTGGGATTAATTATAACGATTAAATGTTCCAATTAGTGTTCCTAGGTAGAAGGGATTGACAAAGTTACCGGAAATCTATACGGCTTGGAAGTAACGGAGGGGAAGAAAGGAGCAGATCTTGTACAAAGACAATCATTTATGTAAGGAGGGGGAGGTAGACAGACGATTAGATAGATAGATAGATAGATAGATAGACAGATAGATAGATATGAGATAGATAGATATGAGATAGATAGATATATATGAGATAGATAGATATAGAGATAGATAGATAGATAGATAGATAGATAGATAGATAGATAGATATGAGATAGATAGATAGATATATAGATAGATATGAGATAGATAGATAGATAGATGATAGATAGATATGAGATAGATAGATAGATAGATAGATAGATAGATAGATAGATATGGACATGATTAGATAGACAGATAGATATGAGATAGATAGATAGATAGATAGATATGGATATGATTAGATAGATAGATATGAGATAGATAGATATGAGATAGATAGATAGATACATATAGATATGAGATAGATAGATAGATAGATAGATATGGATATGATTAGATAGATAGATATGAGATAGATAGATATGAGATAGATAGATAGATACATATAGATATGAGATAGATAGATAGATAGATAGATAGATAGATATGAGATAGATAGATATGAGATAGATAGATAGATAGATAGATATGAGATAGATATATAGATAGATATGAGATAGATAGATATGAGATAGATAGATATGAGATAGATAGATAGATAGATAGATAGATAGATAGATAGATAGACAGATATGAGATAGATAGATAGATAGATATGAGATAGATAGATAGATAGATAGATAGATAGATAGATAGATATATAGATAGGTTGATAGATAGATAGATAGATAGATAGATACCAGATTTATTACATCTGGTATAAAGTAGAACTGGCTTAGTTGCCCATAACGACCAATCAGATCAATCCTTTAATTTTCCAAAGGAGCTGTGAAAAATGATAGGCGGAAGCTGGTTGCTAGGGGCAACTAAACCAGTTTTCCTTTACACCAGTTTGAATAAATCTCGCCCTGCCCAACTGGCTAAATAATTAGTCCGCTCTGTATAGATGAAAAAGCCATCTAACTCTACCACTAAATCCATTTACCCAAATTTTAAGACCGTGTTTAGTTAAGCTGCCCCCTGCAGGTAGCAAATGGTGATTCTGAGCTGCTGTTTTCAGGTAGGACACATGGAGGTGTCTGTCGTTATCTCTGTGCAGATGTGGAAGCCCAGGAAGGGCGTTCTCCTCAGGAGCAGGGGGTGGCAGTCCTCCTGGTAAAGTTTTCTGTCCCTTTGATGAGCTTTGTGTTGTGCGTGTCCAGTGTGCACAGGGCTTTATCACAGCGCACATGGCAGAGCGGCACAGATATATAAGTGCTTCATCGATGGGAAAATGCTTCATTCATCAGCTGTTAATTAGTGAACCCTGAGCGCTCTGCTTATTGCTTACACAAACACCTGTCACTGGCGAGCAGACGGATATCGGGACGTGAATCAATACCGCGTCAGAAGGCGACAACGTCTACAGTTCAAGGGCCAGCGGTGAAATGTCCAATCAAGAGGGCTGTATGAGTAGTGCAGGAGGCCACAGAGTATGGCATCGCGGATAAGCGTTCTGTCCCTCAGTACACAGAGGCCACCACTATCAACGCCATTTCTTTTTCTTCCCTGGCTTTAGATTCCAATATGACTCTCAACATCACACCTGACCCCTATAGAAAAAGCGCCACATAGCTGTGCCAAAACCAAGACAACGAATGATTTATCACGTATCTCGAAATCATAATGTTTCGTCTTAAGCCTCATTCACACAGTCAGTGTTCGGTCAGTGATTTTCATCAGTAAGGGTCCATTCACACGTTTTGCGGACCGCAAATCGCCGGCACTATAATAGAAAATGCCTTTTCTTGTCCGCGATTGCGGACAAGAATAGGACATGTTCTATTTTTTCGGGAACGCAATTGTGGACCCGGAAGTGCGGATCCGCCATTGCGGATGCGGGCAGGACATAGTGTGTCCCCATAGAAATGAATGGGTCTGCAATTCCGTTCCGCAAAATGCGGAACAGAATTGCGGATGTGTGAATGGACCCTAATTGTGACCCAAAACCAGGATTGGAGCCTCCACAGACATGAGGTATAAGGGACAGATCTGCACCTGTTCTGTGTTTAGAGCCGCACCTGATGAAAATCACTGACCGAACACTGACGTGTGAATAAGGCTTTAAAGGACATCTCCATAAAAAAAAATTAACCCTCCCTGAATATTTGTACCTTCTTTTTCACATAAATGTTCAGAAATTTTAATTTTCAGTCATCTAACCAACCTTAATTTCAAGTGACCATCATGGACTGATTTCTGCCCGGTGACTACTTTATTCACCTCTATTTGTTTGTTTACAAATTCTTTATTTACATTGAAAACGTTTACAATTGTAACCAAATTTTACACAAATTTTACTAAACACCATTTTCTTAAAGACCCATCACAATGAAATCTGAGGCAAATTAAACCCCCGCAACAAGCAATAGAGGAGAAGTCACTGCCAACGCGCGGCTCGCCAGCAGTTAAAGGCCAGGATCGCCCTCCATTTGTACAACCCTGCTTAGAAGATTTCTGTCATTATGGTTTTCTGTCCCAGCAATCTCCGTACTTACAAGTAGAAGAAAAGAGACGTCCGTGTAATAGACTTGTGCGAAAATGAATTTCAAATCGCCGTAGAGAGGGAACAAACTTTAATATGTTCCATTTGTACGTGGCAAAAAAAGGGTTTGTTTTTTTGTTATTTTTTCCCAAGCTGTTTCTATTCATTAAAGCTAAAATGGTTATCCCCGGCCTCGAGGGATCTTTTAAAACACCATAAAGGAGGGAAGGAAAGGACAAAACAAAAACAGCGATTGAAGAAAATGAAATGAATAGAATTTCTGACACCTCTAGGAGCGGGCAACGGGGGGGGGGGGGGGTGGGGGGAATAGGGGAATAGACATGACCAGGATCTGGTTAACCCTTACTGCTAGACATCATGTACATTATATATACTTTATTTAAATAAACTAGTTTGGCTTCAGGATGATATCGGTGACAAACTGGAGTGCATCAACCAGTGCCAGGCAGCTGCCGCCAAGGACGCATCTAGAGATACACGTGATGAAAATACAGAATACTCGGACCCAGAATACGGATGGAGCCTTATTCTTCCAGCTTCGTCCGCTGGCTGCCAAAAAAGCTGATCAGTGGAGGTTCTGGGTGCAGGACTCCCACTGAGGGATATCTACGAATATCTATATCTACATCCCCTTTAAGTTAATGAATATTGGCATCATCTTGGCAGACTGGTTGCCAGTTTAATTAATGGACTTTTCTACAGGACAAGGTGAATTATGGGTAATACCTATCCAATTTTTTTTTATATTAGGCGACATTAGTAGGTTATAAACTGGAGCTACCAATGCCAGGCAGTTGCCATAAAGGCAAATAATATAATGGAAGTCATAAGACAAGGCCAACATTTCTGTACTTCATGAGTCAGCTTGTGGAGAATATTAAGTACAGAGAACGTTTTAGACCTGTCTGTAATCATAGCATTTACAACGCCAGTGGTTTTCCAAAATACAGCCCCCCCCCCCACCAGTCATATCCTCATTCACTGGTTTTGTATTTGCAACGTGCCTCAAGTTTATCCCGTGGCTAAAGCAGAGTTCAGGTCTCCAGGGACGTTTGTAGCTGCTCATGGGACGGGAGGGTTCACATTGCAGGACCTCGATGTCAACCTCTGATTTCTTGCCATGTGGTAATCAGATCATCGACGAGGCTCCCCCCGTTCTCAGAAAACAAACACAATTTGGCCTGTCTACCTAATCCAATATGTCCGCCCCCGTTATTGCATTTCTCGATATCTCCACTGGATTTTCTCTACGTTTTGTTATACAGGGTGCTTATTTAAAGGGGTATTCCCACCTTATCAAGCGATTACTTTTTACACCCCTCGTGAGAATGAAGGGGGACATGGTTCTGTAACACTGGTTTTTCACCAAGTCAGCGTGGCCCTGGCCACTGGCCGTGCAGGGAACATAATCGTGTGACCCCTTCCTTTAATTAAAGGGGTTATGCCATGATTATTGCAAAACATAAAAATCATAAATCATATAGTCCACCACAACCTCTTTCTAACAAAGCTAGAACTAGTCCTGTACCTCACATGGGTCCAGAGATCTCTTCATTCATTGCTCCAATTTCTCTAGTGGATTGATTTCAGACTGGCTGCTCAGGTAATGTATCCTATCTGCTGCATATCACATTCCAGGGGGCATGTCCTTTCTGCTGCAGTTCTCTCCCTATCACAGCTGAGGGCACGTCTCCTTTCTGCCCCTCTATCTCCGTATCACAGCTCAGAGGGTGTGTCTTTTCTGTTGAAACTCTCTTTCTATCGCAGTCATGTAGTGAAGAATGTAACTGAGCATGTGTGTCCACCTCAGCAAGGTGGACAGAGAAATATGTAAAAGGTACAAACAGCAGGTGGCGCTCTACAGATACATTTTATTGAATAGCTCAGTGGCTATACAAATTTTATAATTACATGTATCTTTCCAGTAGCTTCATGTGTGCCAACCAAGAACAGAACATTTAGTTAATTTACGTTATTATAATAATGACTTATGCTCCGGTCTCACCCAGAGCTGCATTTACAATCCTGCTCCTAGCGCATGAACAGGTAGCGCTCAGGAGCGCAGTGTAAGCTGTTTCCAAGGGCAGCTAGTAGAGTTTTGAGTGCAGCCCTGGATGTGACTAGAACATAACTCTTAATCATGACAAGTATTGGTATTGTGGATACATACCGTGGAAATACGTGTGATGAGTTTTTTAGGGACACTCTTCAGGGTGCATCTTAAACCTCTTCACTGCCCTGCTTGTGTTTTCCAAAGATGGCTCCCTGGCACTGTAACAATGCCACCAAAGACACGTGCCAAGCAGAGATACAGCTCGGTCCCTCAACAAATATGATTTTCTAGGCACACAACGTGCCATGACTGCCTATGAACACCACTCTAGTCTCACGAGGTGGCACAGATGGCTGTGCTGACTATGAGGCATTTCCTTGGATGATGCTCAAGACTTAAGCAGGAACGTTGGCAAGGATTTGCCCTTCCATGGAAGCCGAACCTAGTATCCAGCCTAGCTGTAGCAGGAGCCAGCAGTGTTGATAGTCGGAGGTTGGCAGCCAACGAATGGTCAGGGGATAAAGCCATGCCAGTGTCTAGGGAGCCTCTATTTTGTCACCTCACTTCCCCAAACATATAAAACCAGAGTACTACACAGCAAACAGTCGTGTACACTCGTGGTCCGGAAGACCTCGTAAAGCCTGGGAGTGCGGAACCTACATCCACAGAGCAGATGGCACGACAGCTTTTATTCAGAAATTATGATTATTAACTATGCCCATTGTAACGAGAACCACTTTCTGCACGGCCCAGCCAGACCTTTCTATCACTCGTCGAGTGTAACCCATTGGCTTCCTGCAGAGACTGGAATTCTCCAGCAGTGATGTCTTCTACTCGAAAGTTAGAATGCCCAATAAATGTAGGTGCTGGACTGGACGAGCATATGTCCCTTTAAACTAGCTCATTTGGTTTGCAGAATATTGGGTGACAGCTGTTATTGCTGCTGAGCGGGTAGTCAACAAGCTCTCTGGGACACATGAAAGGGAAAACTAGTCATGGACCTATATGGGATACATTACTGCTGGTAGATTCAGTGACATGAAAAAGCTCCAGAACTGATAGCTACCTAAGTCAACCATCTTAGAGCTCATGGGGCTAATCGCGCTGTCAACCATATGGTCCGCTGACTCCTTCTCTTACCCGGTAGTCTATCTCTGAGACATTCTTAGCTTAATCTAGGTCTGTAAACTATGACTCAGCATGTGACACACCAAGCATAGACCACCATACTGGTTCTTTATAGTCTACATGTGTAGAGTGTGACATAGACCAGCATACTGGTTATTTATAGTCTATATGAGTAGAGTGTGACATAGACCATCATACTGGTTCTTTATAGTCTATATGTAAAGAGTGCAACATAGACCACCTTACGGGTTCTGTATAGTCTACATGTGTAGAGTGCGACATAGACCACCTTAATGGTTCTGTATAGTCTACATGTGTAGACTGCGACATAGACCCCCATACTGGTTCTTTATAGTCTACATGTGTAGAGTGTGACATAGACCAGCATACTGGTTATTTATAGTCTATATGAGTAGAGTGTGACATAGACCATCATACTGGTTCTTTATAGTCTATATGTGTAGAGTGCAACATAGACCACCTTACTGGTTCTGTATAGTCTATATGTGAAGAGTGCAACATAGACCAACTTACTGGTTCTGTATAGTCTACATGTGTAGAGTGCGACATAGACCACCTTAATGGTTCTGTATAGTCTACATGTGTAGACTGCGACATAGACCCCCATACTGGTTCTTTATAGTCTACATGTTGTGACACAGTGAGAGGTTTGGTGGTAAAAAACAGGTATTTTCCTCTCAGCCTGTGCTGCTGGGTTGATTGCAGCCAGGTGAGGGCAAGTACTGGACCGGATTTTAGGTGCCAGTCCGGGTTTTTTTTGGATTAATACCTAGCTGCCTTTAAAAGACAGCTGGGTTTATGCAAAGCTCTCTGTGTTTGGGATCTGAGCCCTGTGCTGGGCTGAAAAGCTGAAGACCTGTGTGTCAGGAGAGCAGGCCATGTAAAGACGGTCAGTGGACTTTTTGTGTTTCCGAGCATTCAGCCAGGTGTGAACTAACACCTAGAATTTGAGGTGATTTAACCTGGAAACTGCTGGTGTTCCGTGGAGCTCTCAGGGCTGGAAGCAAGAGCTTGCAAAGAGGCGTGCAGTCTGCCTGGAAGCCTGAGGTTGGACTTTCCTGCGGCTGGGCTGACAGCCGGATGTGAACACGCACCTAAACCACACAGGTGAATTTGATTCCGTCTTGGACTTTTGTTTTGCCTCAAGTTTTGGCTATGTGTGTGAAGTAACACTAAGTGACTGTTTTGAGTTTTGTTTGTGCAAGTGTGAAATAAAACACTGTTTGCTGCACTACCTGGACTCTCTTTGCCTCTATACTGCACCCGCACCACTGTCTACCAGAGCAACTCCCCACAATGTGTAGAGTGTGACATAGACCAGCATACTGGTTCTTTATAGTCTATATGAGTAGAGTGTGACATAGACCAGCATACTGGTTCTTTATAGTCTATATGAGTAGAGTGTGACATAGACCAGCATACTGGTTCTTTATAGTCTATATGAGTAGAGTGTGACATAGACCAGCATACTGGTTCTTTATAGTCTATATGAGTAGAGTGTGACCTAGACCCCCATACTGGTTCTTTATAGTCTATATGAGTAGAGTGTGACATAGACCATCATACTGGTTCTTTAAAGTCTATATGTGTAGAGTGCAACATAGACCACCTTACTGGTTCTTTATAGTCTACATGTGTAGACTGCGACATAGACCCCCATACTGGTTCTTTATAGTCTACATGTGTAGAGTGTGACATAGACCAGCATACTGGTTCTTTATAGTCTATATGAGTAGAGTGTGACATAGACCAGCATACTGGTTCTTTATAGTCTATATGTGTAGAGTGTGACATAGACCATCATACTGGTTCTTATAGTCTATGAGTAGAGTGCAACATAGACCACCATATTGGTTCTTTATAGTCTATATGTGAAGAGTGCAACATAGACCATCTTACTGGTTCTGTATAGTCTACATGTGTAGAGTGCGACATAGACCCCCATACTGGTTCTTTATAGTCTACATGTGTAGAGTGTGACATAGACCCCCATACTGGTTCTTTATAGTCTACATGTATAAAGTGTGACATAGACCCCCATACTGGTTCTTTATAGTCTACATGTATAAAGTGTGACATAGACCACCATACTGGTTCTTTATAGTCTACATGTATAAAGTGTGACATAGACCATACTGGTTCTGTACAGTCTACATGTGTAGAGTGCGACATTGACCCCCATACTGGTTCTTTATAGTCTACATGTGTAGAGTGTGACATAGACCCCCATACTGGTTCTTTATAGTTTACATGTGTAAAGTGTAACATAGACCATCATACTGGTTCTTTATAGTCTAAATGTGTAGAGTGTGACATAGACTACCAAACTGGTTCTTTATAGTCCATATGTATAAAGTGTGACATACACCTCCATACTGGTTCTTCAGAGTGTGTTTACGGGTGTAGAGTGAGATATGGACAATAAAAAACCAATTTGCTGACCTATATCAACACTCTACACACATAGACCCATAAACAACAAGTATTGTGGCATATGTCACATTCTACACACAAAGACACCATAAGGAACCAGTAAGGCGGCCTACGTGTGTTCAGCGTGTTGTGGACCACCTTACTGGCTATAGCCCTATATTATTAAAGCTCACCACATCTGTTAGATTGTGATCAGTCAGAATGCAGTCAATCGATTAATGACTGGCCGATATTTCCACACACACCTAGTTTCATCTGAGGATGGAATAACGTTTCCAAGCTGGCAGATAACATTTTCATTTGACTGAAGTCTACTATCGGTTGTCACAAAGGATCATTCACATCACTTTTAAAAATAATGGTCTTACAAAATAGTTAAAAATCCCCGTTTTGCTAGACTTTTATCTTGTGTGTACGACAAGCTTAACAGTTTGGCTCCAGTGCTGGTTGTCACTTTCTCTTTTGTAGCTTATGGAGGTGTTCTAGAAAAATGTAGAGGGAAAAAGAAGGATAAAAGTTCTAAAAACAATAAGGGAAGAGCGGATTTTCACAGGAATCGAGTCAGAAAGCCGAGAAGTGAAGGGGCTGCGAGTGCTTTTGAAATAGGAGAACATCCTAAGGCAGTTCGAGGTGAGATTGTGGAGCAGAGATAAAAGGATAAAATACAATGGCTTAATACAGCATGTAAGAAATACAGTAACGGATACCTTTCCTATCCTTTTGTGCTTTGATTAGCTGCCAGCAACAACTTAACGGGTTTGTGTGGCTATGTTGCCTGCCTTCGGCCATTATGATTTTCTCTTTTAACAAGGAATCCACCTTGCAATGGAGTGGTTGGTTTCTACTATATACACCTTCTCAGAACAGTCTTTGCTTCAAGTGATATTCCAGTCTTTAGTCTATGGGACAGAAAGTTGTCTGACAGCTAGCAGTGACAGCCATTTTGGCTTGCATGGGCCAAATTTTTTTGTCGCCCGGTCACCTAGAGGTTTCTCCTCTTTCCTTTCTCGTATGTGCTTTGCAGTCAATTCTCTCACAGGCCACAACCTTCACAGCTAATAAGGCAACCAAGTGTTACAACGATGGCCTGCCTCCCGCTGTCTCCTTCTGCCTGGTGTGCAAGGCCTGCTCTGTCTCTCCTCCTCTGCCTGTAGGGCGCACCAGCACCCTAATCTTCATCAGCCAATGGCTCGCAACACTAGAGTACTTAGCACCGTTCCCTAAGGTTCCTAAGCAATAAGGGTCAAAGTTCGCTAGTCCCTGCAAAGGTGTGCTAAATGTTTGTCAGCCCGTTTCCTGGATCCCTTCCCGACCCTCCACTGCCTTACATGACCTTTTCCTCCATATTGACAGTTCCTCCATATTGACAGTTTACCGTATAGCTGGTATTCTGCTTGCTCCGACCTCAGCCTGTCTCTATGTTTTTGCCGGACCCTTCAGTGCTCTGCACTGATGTCCCTAACCCTTGTGGGTCAGCTGTCGACCACACCAAGACTATACCAGGGGTCGGATAGCAGCCAAGTAGTTCCCCTGCAGCGAAATTAAGGGTGAATTCCGAGGAACTGCCAGGATAACACATTTAGGAGTAGCCAAAGTCAAATATGTTGGTTGTCACAGTGGTTGCACACTCACCGCCATGACACCAAGCTTTTGTGTTGGAAAACAAAAGTGATGGCATCATGGATAAAGGAAATAGTTAGCTTCTCCTCCTATATGGAATTAGTAGAAATCTAAGTTGCTAGCAGTCTGAGTCATAATTGTAGGTCAAAAAAGGTGAATTCTGGGAGTATGAGGGCTTATATGTGTGGTCCATATCTCCAGAAATGCTCTTCATTTGGATGCAAAAAACTTTATTGACTATTTTGTCCCCCAGCGAGACAGAGAACAGTAAATAATTTGAGAATTCCAGTGATAAAAGACCCCTCGTTCTCTGTACACTTTCTGAGTTTCATTTCCACAAAGTGCAGCTTTACTGAAATGTGCATATAAGTAGAGCAAAAGGATTTATAATCCTGCAAGCTTCGCGGGGCAGAGGCTTTTTTCTTCTGATATGCAAGAGCGCAGTTAATTTCTTTTATATACGGCCTTTTGTTCGTGGACACGACGTCGGCCAACTAGATGGACAGGAGCCAAGACCCGAATGAGAGTTAGAAGACTATTTCTCAGGGGGTTACGGGGGTGACTGTGTAACTGAAGGGACGTGCGGTCAGCCGAATCTGTCTTCTTCACATAAAATGGCAGCCATTTTCCTATCAGCAGTTGCCAAGAGTCTCTGGCATCAGCAAAGACGACAATGTCTTGCCTTGCCGCCTTAGAATGGAGCTCCCGCAGTCTCTCTGTACTATTTGGCACACATTTTTCTGTCAGATGTTGGTGAAGGCAGCCTGTAAACAATGCACCTTCTCCTGCTGGAACCTGCCAGACAAAATGGCCGCCTTTTTTTTAATCGTCAGCAGTGTATTTGGCCCTCCACGGTTGTTTTTATCAACAGGATTCTGATGCATCCCATTATTTCTTCAGTAACTTCACATTTCGTGCGGTAGAAAGTTCCTGCTGCTCCAGTGTGTATGCCGGCTACAGAGCGGTGGCCATTTTCTGTCAGAAGTTGCCAAGCCGACCATGTGTTATCAATCCTGAGTTACCTCACAGCTGTCATCCTGACAGCGTGTAGCTGACTTAGCTGAAGGGCACAAAATAAACCGTGATGTACGGCTTTTTGTGTTGCGTGTCCTCGCCTCCTCTTTGTGGTGGGTTTTTGCTCTTCAATCTCGGAGAAGAAGAAAAACAAAACGTATTTCTCAGGACAGAAAATCATCAGCAGAACGACACACACATTTACACACAAAAGCAGCTTAAGACGTCGCCAATTTCCCCCAACCCAAAACAGCTGGAAATTAATCTTACACTGCTTTTTATATGAATAAATCCAACCCTCCCATACCTTGGTCTTGCCAAGGAGGAGAAAAATCTACAGCTCAGGGCTAATCCCTGCAGAGAAATATCTTCTATTTTCAGGAGATTTTTTATTTTTGCCTTTTCCTACAGCCTAAGTGCTTAAATCAGGATTAATCCCCTCTCTTTACGCGCGATGCGCCCTCCCTCGTCCTTGCTCCTCTTCCTTCTCTACATTTCTCACCGCCGAGAGCTTTGGCCAGGACCACGGTACTTCATGGGCTACTGACGTCTTTACAGGCTGACAAATCTTCCTGATGAGGTGTCTTGCTTGGCTTTGTCGGATGGCCAGGGATCTGCACGTGTTGTCAGCAACTTTCATCGTGTCACTTAAAGGTGTCACTACCTGCAAGCATAAAAAATAAAAAATTCTGCGAAAATGAGCTGCTGATCAGTATGCTGCTGACTTTCCTTGGAGACTTATCGAAGCAGGTGCAAGGGAAGAGTGGATGCCAGCTCTCCCTTCCTAGGGACCCATGAAAGCAGCAACTTGGAAAACTCTTCCATGTTTGCATTATACTAGTAACATAGTAACATAGTAACATACTGTAGTATATAAGACCGAAAAAGACATTTGTCCATCCAGTTCGGCCTGTTTCCTACAAGTTGATCCAGAGGAAGGCAAAAACCCCTGTGAGGCAGAAGCCAATTTTCCTCACTTAAGGGAAAAAAAATTCCTTCCCGACTCCAATCAGGCAATCAGAATAACTCCCTGGATCAACGACCCCTCTCTAGTACCTATAGCCTGTAATATTATTACACTCCAGAAATAAATCCAGTCCCCTCTTGAATTCCTTTATTGTACTCACCATCACCACCTCCTCAGGCAGAGAGTTCCATAGTCGTTTTACTAGCTTTGAGAAATATATCTTCTCCAAGATGTCCGACAGGGTCTTACGTTCATTTGTACCTCTGGTGGTAGAGTCCTCCGGCCAGTATGATGCGGCACATTTCTCCCACGCATTTTTTATAGAATGCTTAAGGTTGGAGGCATTTTCACAGTTTTTTATGCAATTTTTATCACACATCAATGTACTTCGGAGGGAAGCAAAACTGGTCAGTGAAAACATTCAAAAGAGAAGGGTGTTCTGTAACCTAAGGTGAATCCTCTATAAATTGAGCCTGGCAGCCTTAGGCAAGAGCGCTGACACTTCATTTTGCCTTTTTTTCATGCAGATTTTTGGTGTATTTTTCTGCCACAGGTTCCACTGCAAAAATGCATGTTGGATTTTTCTGACAATTATTTCTGCCATGTGCACACGGAGATACACATTAGGAGGATTTCCAACCAAAAACTGACAGATGCCAAAGTATCGACATACTGTGACATCAATTTCCTGTAGGCTCCCATTGAAAAAAGAAAACCCTTTATACTGTATAGTAAATGTTTTTGTTAGTTTTTTTACTGGATGTCTCTGTATGGAATAAAGCTGTCAACAGAGGGACATACCGATATGTACCAGCAAATTGGAGGCAAAAAAGACACACCTTTGGCTTTCATCATGTTAATGGGGGCCCATAGATACATTTCACGTACATTCCAGGGGCTTCCCCGTTGCCGATGGCTAGCAAACAGGGGCGAAACTACCATAGCGGCAGACCATATGACTGCTATGGGGCCCAGGGCAAGAGAGGGCCCAGTTCGGATCAACGCCTCTTCTACTGGGGGTGAAAACTTTTACCCTCTAAAGACCCTTCCCTCTAAAGGAACAACTTTTAGCAAATGAGGCAGTGGAAAAATGGCCCAAGGGTCATTGAAAGGGGTTTAGGTGGAAACCCTTCAGTCCTGTGTGGGGCTCCTGGTTTAATCCTTGCTATGGGGCCCTTACTTCTCTATGTACGCCACTGCTAGCAAACACTGCAAAATATATAGTGAAAGTAGCCTAAATGTCAGCACCTCTCACTTCTAGGGGGTCTGAGCTCTATGTATTGTATTCTGCACCTATGGACTTACTGAAGAAGCAGTATGTAGTAGGCAAAAAAAAAAGCAACACAAATGCAAGTACAATTTGGTTTTGAAAAAAGGCATAGAGTGCATGAACTTACTGTAGATTTGACTGCTTGTACAGGGGAGACCGAATCTAAGCCTTTCAAGACCTTATGAGGTCACAGTTTAGAGTCGTAGCTATTCCCCCCAACAATGTTTGGAAAATTCAAGCTTTTCACTAAAATCTAAGGTTGAAATATTAATTTGTGAGCAATTACAAGGTACCAGAGGTTACTTTACTGAATAAGACTGAGAAAAGGAGTACGGGGCTGAAGCCACAGGGTTCCCTGATCCCATCCCTGCACCAGTCAAGCATTCCTGACTTGTACATCAGAATCAGTGAGGGCTTTAGATCATATTTAAAAGGGTTCTCTGGTCACATGTCAGGAAACATTCATCATTCTCTAATGAATGTTTCAGTTCTGCACCGTTGTCAAGATCTGTGCATGATGTCAGAGACAGGGCTCATAACCCATGCCAGACCTAAACCTTTTGCAACAGATGTATCCAGTGTCATTCTCTGCACTGATACATTGTAACAAACTATCAGGACAGAAGATACGTGCTGGGGATAGATACATGTATCTCATAAAGAATGTCAAGGCAGGATACAAATATATTGGGCTATGGGTGTACGCAAAAGCACTCTAATTTACAGAAAACAAGTAGAGGACTTGCAATGCAATGTTTACAGTTGCGTAACTTTTAATTGTGTGTAAAAGTCTTGGGGCCTAAACCGTTCCTATGATCCAGTTCTGACCTTTCGAATTAGCATCAAGTGGAAGTGGCGCCATAATCTCCACCACTTCAGACAGTAGGTGGTGGCAGAGAGCAACCCCTTGACTGCCAATTTGGGAGCTGCATAAGGGTAGCACTTAGCGCCCGGTCATGATTGGTGTCCTGCATGGTAGCATACCTAACCATCCTCTCCTACCAGCCCCCACCCCTCACACTTGCCATCTGTGGCTTCGAGAAGGTTAACATCTTCGCTCGGTGGATTCTCAGTTTTGCAATGACAGCAGACACTATCTCTGGCAGAACTGAAGCTTCAATTTATGCAGGAACTCTTTCCCAAGTCCACAGCCTGTCTCCGTTCATCCCCCTCTTTCCGTCACTCTCATCCGCCCCTAATGAATCCTGATCCTCTGGCGCTCTCAGACGCCTTTCCACAAAGAGAGTGTTTTTTTACTTATTTTTCCCGAGAGCTGTACCTTACCGTCATTTGCATAAGCCTGTCAGTTATATTTTGCTCCCGGTCACGTTTTTCCCAAAATGCTGAAGTGTATATATATATTTTACTTTACAGTTAAAAACGGTTTGATAACTGACAGCGCAAGAGCAATTTCGGATTCTTTTTCCCCAAGAAACAAATGCATTTTCTCTACTAAGCATAAAGCGGGTGTGTAGAGGAGGCTTATCGAAATTTACAACGTGGTAATGATATGTTCTATGAGATAACACCTGGTTGGTGTTTCCTAAAGCCTTGTAGCTAGTATACAACGCACAGTCCAGTTTTGGCAACTAGCATATAAAACGAGCTTGGTTTTGAGGGGCCAGAAATCTATTGATAAAGGCTATACAATACGAAGTCCCGTTCTTGTTGACTAGCATACAATTCAAGGTCTCAGTTCCAACATGCAATGATGAAATGCCACTTTCACATTTGGTGGCTAAAAACCAAAATAAAAATGTAAAGAGCTTAAGGCTTCGTTCACGTGATCGTTCAGCCTTTCCATTCTCCTTCTCCGTTTCGGAGCCGGAGAACGAAAAGGACAGAGAAGGCACATAAATAAGCCAAACAGGGCCCTTAGGACCCCATAGACTATAATGGGGTCTGTTAGTGTGTCCGCTCAGAAGATGATTTTGAAGCGGAGATAAAAGTCCTGCATGCACAACTTCGCTCCATAATCATCTTCTGAGCGGAAACATGACGGACCCCATTATAGTCTATGGGGTCCTAAGGGCTCTATTTGGCTGAGTTTTGTGCCTTCTCCGTCCTTTCCATTCTCCTGCTCCTAAACGGAGCAGGAAAACGGAAAGGCTGAAAGGTGATGTGAACGAGCTCTAACATACAATGCAGAGTAGTAGTTTGTTGACTGGTATACAATACAAACCTAGGTTTTGCTGGCAAGAACGGGCCCTGGAATGAAGTCCACAATCTAACCAGGATGATATAGAATGCAGAGACCAAGCCAAACGTGTGGCATACAACAGAAAAAGACTATACAATGCAGAGCCCAATTCTGGTAAATCAGTATACAATGCAAACCTAGTATGCCAAAATAACACATAACAAATAAAGCTTGAAGGGTTGTCAAATTTAGAAAACCCATTTCTTTACACTCTATAAGGGAATTCTGAGTTGATAGAGGTGGGTCTTCATCTCTTACAAAGGGCATGTCTTGCTCTGGAGGAACAGTCATGTCTTATATTACACAGAAAATCCATTCATTTGAATGGGCAGGGTGTAATACTTTAATTCCCTGTGGAGGTGCTGCAGGAAACTGAACACACGACCATATCCGTTTTGCAGTCGGTATGTCTGTTCCTCAAAAGTTAGAACATGCTCTTTTCTGGTATTTATACACACCGTCTACTGAAGGTCATGTCATTAACACAATGCAGTATTCCAGTGTAGCAATGCCATCATGAAATGCCATCCTTAAAGAAATGTTCTCACCAGGAGACATGTCGCCGAGTCCTAATGTTTCAGACATTTTTTATATGGACGTGTCCCTCCCATGCGAGATCTGTGTGTCCAGAATGTTGCTGCCTTCACTACTTATTATGCATTAACTCAGCTTCATTTCTGTTCTGATTTCTTTTTCTACAGCTCATTAGAAGTCTCCTATTACTTGTACTGGCAGTCATAAATGCAGCCATGAATTCTCTGCTTTCTCTCTACACAGCGTATATGATTTTAGTCTCTGACAAACTGCTTTCTCCCCTTACTTCCCTCCTTGGATATTTCACCCTCTCCACACTCTGATCTGTATCCCCTCCTCCGCCTGCAGGCTGGGTGCTCTTCTTTCTCTCTACATTTTGTACACAACCTATGTGATTCTGCCCCTAAGTGCAGAATATGGACCCAGTGAGTCTGCAAAAAAAATAAAAATATGCGTACGGCACATCTACGGTATCTGTATTTTGCAGATCTGTGTTTTGTGAACCACAAAATATATACGGTAATGTGTATGAGGCCAGGTTTCCTACAGATAGTTGATTGTAGGAGATCCATGCAGGGGGATACTTTGTGATCAACTTATTTTGAAGGTATCTTTCTAACAAGTCCAAACTGGAAAACACCTTTAGTATAAAATGTAGGGCTCACTGTGAAATCCTCCATAGTGGTAGCTAGAATGCAGCAAAGCCCTCAAATGTTTAGAATAGTCTACAAAGGAGGGTATGGACCATTAAAGGACATTTACAGTATAGTACGTGGTGCTTCATGGAATTGGTCCCTAGGGATATTTCCCAAATCTGTGGCTACTAAGCAGGATGGCACTACATGAAGAACAAAGTGAAACATGTTGGCACTATACATATGAGCAGTATTATTACTGTCTATTATAGGGTTATGATATCGTTACCTTCCTGACCTGGGCTGATATCCAGACCTGTGAGATCATAGGAAAACCCAGGGATTCTCTTTGTGTCTGGTTTCAGTGATGCCCTCTGAGCTGTTGCTTCATTTTCACCAATGCACAGAGCTGAGTTTTGTAACAAGGCAATAAAAAGGAAAAAAAGAGACAGAGACAATTCCCAGGATGAGGAGCTGAACGAGTTCTTGTTAGGAAATGGTTGTAGTTTCACATTAGAGAACAACCACTCTGGGAACGGTTACACGTAAAGCTATTTTCCAAATCGGCTCTGTCTATGGCTCTTACCATTTTTCTGTTACAAAATCATTTTAATCATTTGTCAGGGAGTATTTTGCGGCTGACAGCCTGCTCCGCTCCTAGGAGACGACACATCGGCGGAGACAGGAATTTGCTGCAACACTTTATGGAAAACTGGGGAAGCGAACCCACATTCTATAACATATGGAACAGGTATACACATTGTGTGAATACCACTGAACGTCATTACCACAATGTAGTATAACAGTGTAGTGATGCCATCAAGGTACTTTAAATGATACTCCACTCTAAATGGAATGTTCTGACCAGGAGACACGGCACCTAGTCACCTTTATGTTTCCGACGTTTCTCATGTGGATGTGTCCCTCCTAGTAATACATGCTGGATATGAGATCTGTTTGTCCAGAATACTGCTGCCTTCACTAGTTCTCATGTATCACACAGCCTCACTTCTGGACTAATTTCTCCTTCTATAGCTCATTAGAGATCTCGTTTTACTTGTACTGAAAGTCATGAATGCTGAGGAGTGTCTAATTCCTCTCTCCTCCTGCAGTTTGCTGTTGGTGCTCTGCTTTCTGCACAGCCTATATGATGTTCCCATGGGCGTAGCTATAGGGGGTGCAGAGGTAGCAGTCGCTACCGGGCCCAGGAGCCTGAGGGGGCCCAAAGACCCTTGTGCCGCATAAGAAGACACACATAGCACTGAGGGAAGGGGGCCCAAGCTGAATTTTTGCACCAGGGCCCATGAGCCGTTAGCTACGCTCCTGGATGTTCCCCTACAAATTGTATGTGAGCTGCCCTCCTTGGATGTTTCTCCCTCTCCACACTCTGATCAGTATCCCCTCCCTCCGCCTGCAGGCTGGGTGCTCTTCTTTCGCTCTACATTTTGTACACAACCTATGTGATTCTCCCTGTAAACTTGTCTGTGCTTTACTCTGATCTGCCATGTACTGCCGTCTATCCCTTCCTGCTGTGATCAGTAGAACTGAGAAAGGGGAGAGGAAAGCGGACAGAAGCCTCAGAAAGAGAAGCAGAGCTCTGATGGATATATGTCAGATTCAGCAGCACCAACAGCTGGGTGAGGGTCTTTCATGCACATTGTAGAAACATAATAGTGAGAAACATTTAATGAAGACTGTTTAGAAAGTTACTTATTTATATAGGAATCAAACAGATAATAAAAACTGTTTCAGTGCAAATGTAGCCATAACCTTTTTGTTTTCCAAGAAATCCTTCTCCGTTTTAAGCTTTAGTTTAGTGAATGCAAATGTGAAATGATGTCACAGTCTTTGTTGCTTAATGGGGTTTTTCAGGACTTCCATATTGATGGCCTATCCCAGTGATGGTGAACCTTTACAGACCGAGTGCCGAAACTGCAACACAAAACCCACTTATTTATTGCAAAGTGCCAACACGGCAATTTACCCTGAATACTACAGTCCAATATAGTATATCTTCCATGTACTTTATCATTTAGCTAAAATATCATGCGCCGCCTGCGCTGTTCATAGTGCGCCCTGCGCTGATGGATGGCAGGAAAAGTCTAAGGCATATTGGTACACCATAGACATCTTCCAGGGTGCGGGTGCCCACAGAGAGGGCTCTGAGTGCCGCCTCTGGTACCCGTGCCATAGGTTCGCCTCCACTGGCCTATCCTCAAGTTATCAAAGGGACAAGGAAGCTTGAAAATACACAAACCAAGCTGTTTTCTGAGCCATATTAATCAGATTTTTTAATAATAATTTTTATTACAGAATCCCTTTAAAGGGTTTCTGACACCAGATTTAACCCTATTAAACTGGCTGACATTAGCGATGTGCTAATGTCAGCAGGCTCTAACTCACCTAATCTTATGCTTCTGGATGCCCCCATTACTGCACAATTTTAACTTTGATAATATGCGGATTAGCCTCTAGGAGCGGAGGGCGCTGCTCCTGCTCCTAGAAGCTCCGCTCACCCACCTCAAGTCACGCTCAGCCGTCCTGATTGACAGGGCCAGGCAGCACTCTTCTCCTCCTGCCGGCCCTGTGTGCTGGGACTGCGCATGTGCGAGATTTATCCAGCATACAGGGCTAGCCGGAGCAGACGAACACTGGCCCTGTCAATCAAGGGCGGCAGGGCGTGACTTGAGGTGGGCGAACTGAGCCTCTAGGAGCAGGAGCAAGCCCCCCACTGCTCCTAGAGGCTAATTAGCATATTATAAAAGTTAAAATTGTGCAGTAACGGGGGTATCCAGAAGCGTAAGATCAGGAGAGTTAGGGTCTGCTGACATTAGCACATCGCTAATGTCAGCCAGTTTAAATCTGGTGACATAAACCCTTTAAGGCCAATTTCTAATGTTTTAGGTGCAGACAAGATTCTGCTTGTCTCTTGCTATCCATAAGCATCGGGACTCTTAAATCTACACCGTTTTTTGCGCAAGTTGTAACCATGTGGCCCCAACCCAGGTTGCATAACTCGTCATTGGTTCAAATTAATTTTCATCTATTGCCTGGTAATTACAAAAGGCCGATAGGGACTCGTCTCCATCACTTTTAGCATTAAGTCTCCGATTCATCCTTCTTTTGTGAAGCTGCTGGATTGTAACCAACGTTTAACAGCTTTTTATACAGGTCCATTGCTTTTAAAGGTTGGAAAGCTCACTCGCTGCTATAAATGATTAATATCGCTGTTACAGCTCGGCCTGTTCTCCTTCCTGGATTCTCTTGACAACCCCCAAGATAGAATCCCATCCATGTCAGCTGGTTAAAAGGTTTTGCCGCAGCTACCGTTACACTTGCTAGGCGAGGCTTATCAGGCTTCCTCCGACTCCCTGCAACTACATCGAGTTAACCCCTCAGTTATCTAACAGCATTACACTGAGGTTTAATATTTAGAGGGAGCTCCACTTTGATTATCTTCACAGACATGTTGAAGAAGAACACTGGTGGGTTTCATGGAACGGACCTGCTATTCGATTCCTAGTTCAAAGACAGGATGTTGGTGAAGCATCTGAGCCTTTTTGCTGTTCTTGAAAAGAGAAATTTACCTCATTGCTCTTTCAGAAAGGAGGAAAAGTTGGAGTGCCCCTTTAAGCATGTCCAGAAATAGATAGTTGAGAATCACAGAGTTCAGATTTTTGATTTACACACAGCTCTTCTCTTCTGTTATTATCTGTGGAGCTCGTGCAGAATGAGCACATAAAACGCAGTGTTTTGCATACTGTCCGACATTACTCTGATGCAGTCAATGTAAATGTGGTGACATCATAGTATAGATGGGATATTTAGTAAAACTTAGAACAATTAAACCAGTGAAATAATCAATAATGTCTGTACACGAGCGTAAGAAAACAGCAACTTAACGCTCTCTTAATCACCGGCCACTTAAGAAGTGTCAGAAAGAGCTGCCAAGTGTCAGTAAATCTAAAGTAGACCTCACACTAACAGATTGGCTATAAGCTAATGGCTTCTCGTAGATGCCCTTAATTATTTGACGCAGCACCCTATCGGGCCTTGCTATTATGAATTTACCTAAGAATCATCTCTTGCCTGCCCAAAATCCTCAAAGAGTTTGTGAGCCCGATCAGGACTGTAACGACCAAGGGCATCAGATGTACATCACCTGGACCTGGGCTTTAAAGAGATATTCAAGCACAATTAAAACCAAGCTCAATGGCCTACCAATGGTTAAACATAATAAAGGATCTTATACTCACTTTGATGATCTCCGCCGCTTCCATTTGAAATGGTGCCCTGGTCCCTACTTCCTGCTTCTGCTCTCGAAACGGCAGGAAATGGCTTGCTCAACCAATCAATGGCTGCAGTGATGACCTGCCTCATCCAGTGATTGGTTGAGCGGCATTCCCAGCCATTTCCTGCTGTATCGAGAATAGAAGTGGATAATGGAGCACAGCGGGATGTTTTTTTCCCCATGGGTACACCGCCACTAAAAAGTATCAGCAGGATCAGCCCTACCAGGCAATATGCCTGATATAACAGGGTGGATGCTGCTGGCAGATGCTTTTAAAGAATAAAGAACTATAAATGAAACAGATAAACATGTTATACACATTATACCAAATAAAACTAAAAAGGAAAAAAATTTACAATTTTTTTTATTTTGGTAGGCCAAGAAGTCAAAAAGTTGGGTACATTAAACCACCAGGTGCCCAAAATCACTAAAAACCCTCTGGTTGTTAAGAGGTTAGATAAGGGGTTTAATACAATGGTTGTAGCTGACTATATCACCAGTCCTCAACAAAGAGACACGACTGAATGGAACCCTGTGGTTTGGATGGACAGCCGACATTTGGAACGTTACCGTTTGTCGGCTGAACATCGAATAGTATGCTGTCTTAAGATTTAATGTAGAACCTTATAATCAGTAGGCCCACAACCATAGCACCTTCCATCACGATCTTCTATCACAACCCTCTAGGCCTTCATTAATGTTCTTCAAAACTCAGTTCTCATTCTTGAGCTTCTCGTAACAGCTCCATAAAGTTATCACTCCGCTATCTAACATTTCCAAGGTGAACAATCTTAGAACAGAATCTGGGAATAATTTACATCCTTTCTGCCACAGTCATCGAATCGTCTGCAATTTCAGCGTGACATATGTTAACCACACTGAATGAAGACAAGGCTTTCACATAGACGTGACAGGTCGCAAATGCAGAAAAGAATAATTTCTTGGAAAACAAAAAGTGATAATACAATACTGGGTGAAAACAGACTTTGGTGAGTATACGCTCCAAGCTGAGAGACACGTGCATCTGGCGAGATGATAGATTTTCGAAAATAAGGGAAGAAAAAAGTGGTGCTGAAAACAAAGGTATTTTCAGAAGCTTCTACGTAAAGGGTTTGCGGTCCTCCTGGAGACGGGCAGCCTTTCTCAGTCCTAGGTGAATTTCTTGCTGCGTGCGCCCAACTCATGTAGAGAAGATAAAAGGCCGATTTGTCCTCTCCTGACTGCAGCAGTAACTGCCTTCTAATCACTGCCCCCGTGTTCAAAATGACCTTGTCAGAGCCTGCCACGTAGCGCACAATCTGCGTCTATTGTTAGCTGAGTGCGACAGGCCTAGGGGCCCGTATGCCACGCACCGCAGCTTTTCTTTTGAGCTAAAACATGGTCCGTTTCAAATGGAAATAAAGGGAGAGTCACACGCTGGTGATGGGAGTGCTGGGTCACAGGTTACACGTGTGAAGAAAGTTATTTTGAAATATCATTAAATATTTTTCAGTTAGCTTCTTTGTGAAAGCCCCTGTCACAATGAATTGGCGTGCTGCGTTCAAAAGTATCCTTTCAAAATGGCCTATCTATCATCTTTGCTATCAGTCCCATCAAAGCCTCCTGGCTAAACATCATTCTGGTAGTCTTCTGGATGTCAAGACCCAGATCTTTCGACATTGGTAATATACAGTTGGCAACTGCTGGATATTATTTTCCATCAGGAGTCGTAACCATTATTGGGTGCAATGATGTTGCCTAAAGGGGGGCAAACGTTTTTGAAAGAAGTCCAAGTTGAATTGAGAACGATGATGAAATGCTGTCCAGTTGCCTTGCTGTTGTATAGATGCTTCAAGAAGGCAACCAAATATATGCCTACAAGAAGATGCCACTCTTGCTCATCAGATGTATAACGAAAATGGGCTAAGCATCTAGGAGATGAACATTTAGTGATTCAAGCAGAGGTTCAAGGATCCTCGGGTTCTCTTTTCCTCTGTCCTTTAAGATTCCCTATGCCAACTTGGTGGTCTCTACAAAGGAAAACATTCCTTCAGACACATGTCAAAGGGGTCTTACTCACCCAACCAGTACCCTGCTCTATGCTGAAGAGGGGCTGTCAAATTCTCTCTTTCTTCTAGGAAGAATTGCCTTGCCTAAACCACTTCCTATTCCAAATTAGTGGTCTCTACAAGGAGAAACATTAACCCTTCAGACCCATATCAAAGGCCTCTCACCCACCAACCCAGTACTTTACTCTGCACTGACGAGGGGACTTTTTTTACCAGGATGAATTGCCTTGACTAAAAGATTCCCAACTCCAACTTGCCAGTCTCCAAAAGAA
The DNA here is from genome assembly GCA_033119425.1 of Bufotes viridis. Lineage (NCBI taxonomy): Eukaryota > Metazoa > Chordata > Amphibia > Anura > Bufonidae > Bufotes > Bufotes viridis. The sequence goes on along the minus strand of CM065599.1, from coordinate 63,504,202 downwards.
GAAAAATAAGGCCCATGTCAAAGGCCTCTTAACTAGTCAACCAGTACTCAACTCTGCACTGAAGAGGGTCTCTCAGGTATTTTTTCTGCTTGGCTTAAGACTCCATGACAGCTTGGTGGCCTCTACATGTTGGAGCATCATTGCTCCAGACTCCTTTCAAAGGCCTCTCACTCACCTAGTCAGCCTTATCAAATGCTCTGCACCGTTGAGGGGCAAAAATCCTAAAACAGCTGTCTGCAGATTTGTCTCTCTTCCTTATGGCGAGGAGTCAGACATTAACTTAGAGCAGTGATGGCTAACCTCCGGCACTCCAGCTGTGGTTAAACTAGGACTCCCAGCATGCTCTATTTATTTCTATGGAGTTCTGACAACAGCCAACTCAGTGTACATCTTGGGAGTCGTAGTTTTACCACAGCTGGAGGGCCAGAGGTTAGCCATCACAGACTTAGAGGATAGCTAACCTCAACAGGCGCCACTGGAGAAGTGGTTTTCTTGGAGGATAGTTGCTCTGCATAGGTTCATTCATTGCACCCAAGCGAAGTAGAGTGCTTGCCCACCACTTTTAGATAAGTATTTACATATCCAAGGAACCGGGATATGCAGTTGTCTACGTAAACCAGGAGTCGGGAAAATGGTCAGATAGAGAGAGCAATACCTTTTACACTATTACTGTTACAATCAGCTAGTAGTGATGTCACAAGTAGTGATGTTGAGTAGAGATAAGGGAACTTCAAAAATTAGTTTGGCTGAGCCACGCCCCCTGCACTGATCACATGACGGTGACGTCACCCCAGGTCCTTCGGCTTTTCCAAAGTTCGGGTTCGTGGAAGCCGCCCCTTATGGATTCCATATGCCGGGATAGTCCGCGGTAGTGGAATCCATAACGGGATGCGGCGATTACTCCCAACCCGAACGCCGAACTAATTTTTGAAGTTTGCTCACCTCTAATGTTGAGTATATCTGGCAAGTGTGTCACATGTATCTAGGGTTGGCTTCCTTTTTTGGGAGGTAATCCTCCTGACCACTTGTCGAGTTGCTGTTTTTGGTGAGTCTTTCTATGGATCATACATAGTAACATAGTATATAAGACCGAAAAAGACATTTGTCCATCCAGTTCGGCCTGTTTCCTACAAGTTGATCCAGAGGAAGGCAAAAACCCCTGTGAGGCAGAAGCCAATTTTCCTCACTTAAGGGGAAAAAATTCCTTCCCGACTCCAATCAGGCAATCAGAATAACTCCCTGGATCAACGACCCTCTCTAGTAGCTATAGCCTGTAATATTATTACACTCCAGAAATAAATCCAGTCCCCTCTTGAATTCCTTTATTGTACTCACCATCACCACCTCCTCAGGCAGAGAGTTCCATAGTCTCACTGCTCTTACAGTGAAGAATCCTTTCTATGTTTGTGTACAAACCTTCTTTCCTCCAGACGCAGAGGATGTCCCCTTGTCACAGTCACAGTCCTGGGGATAAATAGATGATGGGAGAGATCTCTGTACTGACCCCTGATATATTTATACATAGTTATTAGATCTCCCTCAGTCGTCTTTTTTCTAAAGTGAATAACCCTAATTTTGATAACCTTTCAGGGTACTGTAGATCCCTCATTCCAGTTATTACTTTAGTTGCCCTCCTCTGAACCCTCTCCAGCTCTGCTATGTCTGTCTTGTTCACAGGAGCCCAGAACTGTACACAGTACTCCATGTGTGGTCTAACCAGTGATTTGTAATGGTGGAACTAGAATGGGAAGTCCTGTCAATCACACATAGGCACAGCTTGATAGGACTTATTCTCCTAAGGCTCTGTGCAAATCACAGGCTGCCAACCTTTAATTTTCAATGTAGAAATCAGACAATAATTTGTACTTATTGCAGCCCTATGCGTACCAGTTATATGGATCCTGCAAACACACTATCAAATCTAATTATGTGTAATACGGGTGCTTGCCTATAGGGTTAAATCTGGTGGGCAGAGACCAGTGGGAACCAGCCAGCGGAATACAGCTCTTCCTCAGAACAGCACCAGAGTAACCTTGCCTGACTTCCTCTCTTGTTATAATAAATGTGCTCTTTGATGCCTGGGAAAGATAAAAAGGCACATTTTCTGGTGTAATTGGGACAACTTTACACCAGCCCAGCGGCACATTTTATTAAGGACGAAATGTCAGGCTCCTCGCACTGTTCCCAGCACAAGTTATGCGCTGCCCTTGCTTGCTCGCTGGATGTTATAATTGCAATATTTTCTTGTGTTCACCAGTCTATGAGCGGCATAGCTCCTGTGATGAAGGAGAAAACAAGAACCCCTCCATCATCCTTACACTTTAACCCCTTCTCTGCGCCGCCAACGCTTTACACAGAAGAAAATGTATACCTGAAATAACAGCGAACCTGCTGATATCTCTCTCTCTACAGAAACAGTATACGTAGAGAACAACGTGTAATAATCTAGACTATTATCCATCTGATCACATTCATGTTCGTAGACAGCGGTATTATGGAAGTTATATTCTTGTACATAGGAAGCAGTATTATAGAAGTTATATTCTTGTACATAGGAGCAGTATTATAGTAGTTATATTCTGTACATAGGAGCAGTATTATAGTAGTTATATTCTTATACATAGGAGCAGTATTATAGTAGTTATATTCTTATACATAGGAGCAGTATTATAGTAGTTATATTCCTGTACATAGGAGCAGTATTATAGTAGTTATATTCTTGTACATAGGAGGCAGTATTATAGTAGTTATATTCTTATACATAGGAGCAGTATTATAGTAGTTATATTCCTGTACATAGGAGCAGTATTATAGTAGTTATATTCTTGTGTATAGGAGGCAGTATTATAGTAGTTCTATTCTTGTACATAGGAGGCAGTATTATAGTAGATATATTCTTGTACATAGGAGGCAGTATTATAGTAGTTTTATTCTTGTACATAGGAACAGTATTATAGTAGTTATATTCTTGTACATAGGAGGCAGTATTATAGTAGATATATTCTTGTACATAGGAGGCAGTATTATAGTAGCTATATTCTTGTACATAGGAGCAGTATTATAGTAGTTATATTCTTGTACATAGGAGCAGTATTATAGTAGTTATATTCTTGTACATAGGAGCAGTATTATAGTAGTTATATTCTTGTACATAGGAGGCAGTATTATAGTAGTTATATTCTTGTACATAGGAGGCAGTATTATAGTAGTTTTATTCTTGTGTATAGGAGGCAGTATTATAGTAGTTCTATTCTTGTACATAGGAGCAGTATTATAGTAGTTATATTCTTGTACATAGGAGGCAGTATTATAGTAGATATATTCTTGTACATAGGAGGCAGTATTATAGTAGCTATATTCTTGTACATAGGAGCAGTATTATAGTAGTTATATTCTTGTACATAGGAGCAGTATTATAGTAGTTATATTCTTGTACATAGGAGCAGTATTATAGTAGTTATATTCCTGTACATAGGAGGCAGTATTATAGTAGATATATTCTTGTACATAGGAGGCAGTATTATAGTAGTTTTATTCTTGTACATAGGAACAGTATTATAGTAGTTATATTCTTGTACATAGGAGGCAGTATTATAGTAGATATATTCTTGTACATATGAGGCAGTATTATAGTAGTTATATTCTTGTACATAGGAGCAGTATTATAGTAGTTATATTCTTGTACATAGGAGACAGTATTATAGTAGTTATATTCTTGTACATAGGAGCAGTATTATAGTAGTTATATTCTTGTACATAGGAGCAGTATTATAGTAGTTATATTCTTGTACATAGGAGGCAGTATTGTAGTAGTTATATTCTTGTACATAAGAGGCAGCATTATTGTAGTAATATTCTTGTACATAGGAGCAGTATTATAGTAGTTATAATATAGTACACAGGTGACGGCATTATAGTAGTTATATTCTTGTACATAGCAGGCAGTATCATAGTAGTTCTATTCATTAATATTTGTTAATATAATATTCATCATATTAAAAAATGTCAATTGGAGGTGCTAGGTATGGATTCCCCATTGATCTGATATTGATGACTTATCCTGAGACTAGACACTAAAAACCTTTTTAAACCTCTATAACAAATACTGAATCTTTCTTCTCACTCTCATTTCTAAATAATACAATTGTCAGTGTACATGCAAAAAGACAAGAGAATGTATGTCCTGAACAAATGTCCAGTATGATATATCGGCCTCGTACCTGGTGTAAATTAAAAAAATCTGTGTGCACTGTGGCGGATACTTGCCATATATATACTAATAGTGTTGTCTACAGCACTTTTTCTTACATTAATGCCTTCAGAACCGTAATTTCCCTGAGGCCTGGTCAGCACATAAGCTCTTCAGTCCAGATAATTAGTAGCCGTACGGTTCTATATATTCCCATTCAAGGTTTCTCATTTAACCATCATTTCATGGAAAGGTCTGAGCGTCTTGAAATCTTTTGTCCAAAGCGGTTGCGTTTCAGTCAAAGATCTTATCTAGTGCATCATTTTCAGGTCCGTCGCACATGGACATCATGAGTAGAGCGGAGCTTGCAGATGTGCTCATCGTTACTTTGGTTTTATATTTATATATATGTTTTCTGCTTGGAAAGCTTCGCTTGTTGATGTAAATCTGGCTAACGATTTGCTTAGAACGAGGACAGCGCTTGATTAACAAGCTTGAAGCAGCCGGCAGTAAATGGCAAAGTACTAGAGGAAACCGCTCAGCGTGCAAATGCTGGGTTAAGTGGCTGGTAGCCGATTATTAAAAATATTATTTTTTTCCTTTTTTCATCTTTTAACGGAAACAAGAAAATGGACTGACATATGATATGTCCGAAACAACTTATATAAATTGCCGCTGATATTTAAGAAGTTGTCCTATCAATGTCAGATAAGTGCAGGTCCCACCCTGGAGAATTCACACCTATGGGTGTTCCGCAAATAGCCAAGCAAGACCCGTAGCGGTTCACTTTGGGGGCCCGTTCTGGAGATAGAAGCATATTCCAGAGGTAGGACCTTCATCTATCTGACATTGATGCCCTATCCTAGTGGATAGGCCATCGATGTCTCAGATGGGTCAACCCCTTTAACCAATGTGTCTATGGAGGTACGGGACATAAAGCAAATTATGTTTCTGGACTTCCTGTCTATCACCCTACTGAAGAACTCTACAGTCACCCCGAATTGGCTGAGTGAGGAACAAAATAGCACAGCAAAGGGAGATAACATCAATTTTAGGATTGTGTCCCCACCAAAATCTAGTGATTGACCTGTTGAGTGAAATCTGTGGCAAATCTTCAACAAATATGCATGAAACTCATTATTCCGTAGCAAATTACGTCCGGTGTGGGCGTACATTGAAGCTGTGAACGAAGTCAAATAGCCCCCCGGGGAGCGACAAAGCTATAATGGACGGATTACAATAATTTTTCAAATTCTATAGAGAATCACTCAATGTAGTGGGAACTGATGACATCACTGAACCACAAAGTGATGTCACTAGCTCCATCCCAATTTTTTTTCCTTGGCTAGCCCATATCCTCCCCATTTTGCAGACTCCCACCATTTTTCCTAATTGAAAACCGCAAGCTCTTTTGCAGTTTTTTTTTAATACGTAAAATGACCTTTTTTAATCTCTATATAAATAGATCAAGACTGTTTAAGAAAAAAAGCTTACATTTTCTAGCGAGAGAGAAAAGGGGAGAGATGATAAAAAAAAAAGAGTCTAGCACAGAGAGATTTAGTTCCATCTGAAAGCTGTCGACATGAATAAAAGGCTTTTCTTTGAACCTTGAGTTTAATAGCGAGAGGAGAGAGAGAGATTGGAGTCGGGAGCCCTAGGGTTTAATCAGAGCTTCATTTGATAAATACAGGGAGACAGAACCTACACAGTATGAGTGTTGATGCTTCTCTCCCTTCCCTGGTGCTGGCGCTCATTCTCCAGCTAGCCCTTTGTCTAATAAACTCTTTCCTCACCACCCTACCCTCTACACCTCCATGCCATCATGATTTCATTTTTTATTCATTGCAAGACTCATCACGTTCAAGGACTTTCCTGGTTTGCCTACAGTTAAAGGAGAACTCCATCCTCAGTAGATGTCGGTTTCCCGGTCCTCCACAGTACAGCTCTTAAGTCCGTTTTAAAAATGATGGAAGAAGGCTTTAAATATCTTATTTCTGGTTTAAACTATTAGTGGTTGAGCAAGATCCTTTGGGCCCGTGTCCCGATGACAAAACTGCTAATATCACCACCAGGTATAGGGCTTATTAAGACTCGTCTGAAACACCAGTCTTAATAAATGTGCCCCATAATATACAAATATAATATACACCCCAGTTGGGGAAATAGCTCATCATCATTAGTCACTCACTGCTGATTCCTCTTTATGTGGAAAAAGTTCAACAGCAGCTGAGGTGTGTATTAGGAGGCCCTGCAGCAGCTGAGGTGTGTATTATGAGGTTCTGCAGCAGCTGAGGTATGTATTATGAGGTCCTGCAGCAGCTGAGGTGTGTATTATGAGGCCCTGCAGCAGCTGAGGTATGTATTATGAGGTCCTGCAGCAGCTGAGGTGTGTATTATGAGGTTCTTCAGCAGCTGAGGTGTGTACTATGAGGTTCTGCAGAAGCTCAGGAGTGCATTATGAGGTCTCTGCAGCAGCTGAGGTATGTATTATGAGACTCTGCAGAAGCTGAGGAGTGCATTATGAGGTCTCTGCAGCAGCTGAGGTATGTATTATGAGACTCTGCAGAAGCTGAGGAGTGCATCATGAGGTCTCTGCAGCAGCTGAGGTGTGTACTATGAGGTTCCGCAGAAGCTGAGATGTGTATTAGGATGTTCTGCAGCAGCTGAGGTGTGTATTAGGAGGTTCTATAGCAGCTGAGGTGTGTATTATAAGGTCCTGCAGCAGCTAAGGAGAGCATTATGAGGTCCTGCAGCTGCTGAGGTGTGTATTATGATGTCCTGCAGCAGCTGAGCTGTGTATTATGATGTCTCTGCAGCTGCTGAGGTGTGTTTTATGATGTTCTGCAGGAGCTGAGCTGTGTATTATGATGTTCTGCAGCTGCTGAGGTGTGTTTTATGATGTTCTGCAGGAGCTGAGCTGTGTATTATGATGTTCTGCAGCAGCTGAGGTGTGTTTTATGATGTTCTGCAGGAGCTGAGGTGTGTATTATGAGGTTCTGCAGAAGCTGAGGAGTGCATTATTTAGTTCTGCAGCTGTTGAGGTGTGTATTATGATGTTCTGCAGGAGCTGAGGTGTGTATTATGAGGTTCTGCAGTAGCTGGGGAGTGCATTATGATGTCCTGCAGCCAGGGCTGTGGAGTCGGTAGATAAATTGTCCGACTCCGACTCCGACTCCTCAGATTTTGAAACTTCCGACTCCGACTCCGACTCCGACTCCTCTGTATTTAATATGCAAATACGAAGCTGTTCCACCAAGTTCTTCTAATCTCCTCTAGCACAGAGAGGTAGTTTAGCAGACGCTGCTGCCTTCTCCTTTGTGTGCTAATCTTCTGCTGAAGATAGAGCAGTGGGAGGATCCAGGAAGGGGCAGGGGAAGGGGCATTTATTTTAAAACATGATTTTCCTAGTAGAATCCCATAGTCATGTTTAAAATTTAAGCTAACAATCTGAGTTTACATGTTTTATAGCCTTAGCTGAATGATAGCAGTTTTTCAAATGGTTTACAGCTTCAGTCTTGAACTATTGACCATCCATTCCCTTCACTTATACAAGTGTCTCCAGTCCTTAATCAGTTATCAGTGAGAGGCGAGGATAACCATGGGTTCCCTGTAACAGCAGACCACAAGACAATGGAAAGTGTAAGTATTGCCGCTCCTTAAAGGGACACTGACAGGCTGATTTTCCAGCTAAAGATATATATATATACTGGTATTCATCAGAGAATTAGGAATAAAACTATACTAATGTTACCCCCAGTTAAGCTGTACTTGTGTTTAAGAAACATTTTAATCTGTATGCAAATTCACTATCTTGTGCCCAATGGGGCAGCGTCTCCTGCAGCTTTGTGCCCAGCCGCGCCCGAAGTACAGCTTCCCAGCGCTGTTCCCTCGTTATTATTCACTGCACTGGCCTTTTTTCAGGCTAGCCGAACGCTGAATTCCTGCGCAGGCGCACGTGTAGAGTGCTGGCAGCAGCCTCGTCTGGCTATGCTGAGGCTGTGCCAGCTTTCTCTCTTCCTCCTCGCTACCTAGTCCTGTCTAGTGCTGCCAGTACTCTACATGTGCGCCTGCCCCTTGGGCACAAAGGTAGAGAATTTGCATATTGATTAAAACGTTTTTAAACACAAGTAAACCTCAACTGGGGTAACAGTCGTCTAGTTGTATTCCTAATCCTGATGAATACCAGCAGATATATCAGCCTGTCAGTGTCCCTTTAACTGCATAGTAAAGCATATGAAAAGCTTCTTCACGGTCACTTAACGCCTTTGTTTAGCGGTAAAGTGACGCACTGCATGCATTAGCCTTTATTCTTACAGTAGAGAAGTAATTAATTATAACTTTATCTGAATTAGGACATTTAAACTTGCTTTTTTTTTATTTCAATTTTTTTTTATTCCAATTTAAATCTAGTAGGAGTCGGAGTCGGAGTCGGTCCATTTTTTGCCGACTCCGACTCCGACTCCAGGTACCCAAAATTGCCTCCGACTCCGACTCCTCGACTCCGACTCCGACTCCACAGCCCTGCCTGCAGCAGCAGAGGTGTGTATTATGATGTTCTGCAGCTGCTGAGGAGTGCATTATGAGGTTGTGCAGCAGCGGAGGTGTGTACTTAGGATGTTCTGCAGCAGTTGAATGTTATACCAGTAATCATAATATGAGATTCCATTTTGAAGAGTGATGCCCCCGCTGTAGTAGGACGGATCTGCAGCAGCGGAATTCAGAAGGAGAATGGAGGGTAGGAGGTGGTGAGGATGTCCAGGCAGGGTCATGGCTCCTAATGCAGCCCATGGCGACAAGTATAGCAGCACCTTCCTTTCCTGCATCTACAGACGTCACGTATCTACCTGTATAGCTGACTTACTACTATCCAGGTATTAGCGCATATTAATAATAGGCACTGATGTCCAGATGCTGTGCTCATTTGCATATTCCCAGAATCCCGCACTGTAACTAGAACACCATCTGCTATGTGAGGAGGCAATTGTTCTAACCACTTCCGATATGTCCCGTTAATGATGCCTTGTGGTCAGAGTGCCTCTGTATAACCTGCGTAGCTGCCGGTACAGATCAGTGAGCATCAGCGCGTCCTGCCCCCAAAAAACGTGAATAATTCAGCTGTTGCAGGGAGCCGCGAGGTCAGTACACAGGATGCCTCTTAGACAACAAAACTCCGTCAGTATCAACTTCTTCTTAGCATAATGTGTGAGAGACAAGAACAAGGAAAGTGCTTTAACTCATTCTGGCGTAGAAAACAGCGGCGCTGGTTCAGCGGTGGATTCTTCCGACAAACATTTAAAAAACTACCACGTAGAAGCTTTCAAGATCCAGGACGTTCCACTGAGATGTGAATAATTGAGCTTGTCAATGTATATGTCTGGATATTACGAGCATTTTCCAAGCATAGAAGAAGGCGGCAGAGGCATGACCTGATCTTCACTGGTGGCCAGGACCAGCATGGCTCATAATGGCCAGATGCAAACCCATGCGTGTTTTATGATGTCCCATCAGGATAATGTGACACAACAGGGGGAAACCATGTCACCTGGACAAATCAGTAGACCATTCAATAAATAAATAAAAATTAAAAATCTATTTTAAAAAAATTGAGACTTCTGAAAAGAAGAGGCCACGTCACTCTGTGACTGTGGCAGTGCCACTGACTTTAAATGGGTTGTCTGAGAATGACTACTTATCACGTATACACAGCCTGGACAGCACTGATCAAGAGAACGGGGGTCCTATGTCCCCCAGTAGTATGAACTGGTGGTTCATGCATGCTGCCACTCCATTCAAACTCTAAGACTATTTCGGTCACTGGAATCCATATTTCACTTGCTCGACCTCCACTCCGACCTTCTTCTGACTGGTTGGGGTCCCAGCAGTCGGACACCACCTGTAGATACACTGTAGGTGATAAGTTGTCATTCTGGAAATTTTCTATTGATGTCTTGAAAGATCTCAGAAGATCTACTCCATCTCTACAAGTCTCTAGTAAACTAACTAGTCAAGTATGGTGAGATGTCTTCAGTGGAGTAGCTAGTGGCGGAGCTAGCTATGTTTCTATTGATTCCTCTGGTAATGTCTCTAATGATGTCTCCTGGGATGTAGCTCTCGAATTCTCAAGTGATCTTTGTGATGACACTCAAGTGATGCACCAAAGTATCTCAAGAGGTCTTTAGTCAAGGATCTAGTTGTGTGTCTAATGGATTATCCATTGGTAACTATAGCAATGAATCTAGTGATGTAACTTGTGGCGCTTCTGATTGTGCTAGTGATGGAACTAGGTATCTAAATGTGTATCTAGTAATGCATCTTAGTAATGTAACTAGTTACTGTGTATCCAGCACTGGAGGAGGAGACAGAAAACTTACAGGAGCCAGCAGCAGTCTTTATGTGTCTTGCATCTCTCTCTATCCTTGGAGCTCCCCTCTTCATAGACTTCCATGGACAGCAGCTGTAACCTGATCTCTCAGTAAACTGACTCTCCATCTCCAGACTGATTTTGTCAGTGAGTGATCATGGAAGAAGTCGGGGTGAAGAGGAGAGGAGTCTGATAAGTGGAAAAAGAAGCTTTTCTATGATGTTATACATTACAAAGTTTCTTATTGTAATTCACACTGTTAGTTTATGGTTAAGAAAAATTCTTCACACTTTAAGGCTTTATTGATGTTTGGTGAAATCTCTGTTGTATCTAGTGATGTCTCCAGCCATTTCTGCAGTCTCCAGTGGAGATGTCTGGGCTGAGGACTGGGCTGTGTATATAATAGTGTCTCTAGTGGCTCTGGGATGTCACCGGCAGCACAAGGCAGCGAGGATCCTGTCTCTGTTTGTCATACGTTAATTGCTTCTGACCCCACATCCCTCCTCCTGGAAGCAGCATCTCTACTGAAGCCAGAGGTGGCGGCTGTAGATTTTGATAATGACTTGCCGGATGGCGTAGCGCCGTCATCTAACAGAAACTATGCAAATCAGCGCAATATCGTTTGTTTTTCTGGCCGGCCGTGCCGAGCGGGGTAATGAATGCACAACACGAGTTACATGTTATTAATGGCCCGTCACACAACTGAGTCAGAGGGTGATCTCCAACTCAACATGCCGAGAGTGACATCAAATCACACATCCGGCCCATTATCATGCTGGTTATATATTCACCTCACCTTCTACCTGCACAAATCTACAGATCAGCAACCCCAGCGCTAAATACAAAAAGTCAGTAGTCACCATTTACACAAAGAACAATATGTTCACTGAAGCACGAGTGCCTCTCAATGTTTCTAAACCTGCCGCGTGATACTATCCCAGAGAACCACACAATACTATAATCCCCATCATGTATACTGCTGAACTTCATGATATCTTCAGGGACAGTGTGCTGAATCTAAGCCTATCTTGTGTGATACTGTCTTCTGAGCTGTGTATCTAATGCTATCACATGTGACACTGTCTGCTGAGCTGAGTATCTAATCCTATCAGGTGCGATACTGTCTGCTGAGCGGTGTATCTAAGCCTATTGCATGTGATATTGTCTGTTGAGTAGTGTATCTAAGCCTATCACATGTGATACAGTCCTAGAGACACACATGGCCCTGCTCTGCGTTGCTTCTTCACCTCCTCTTGATCCCGCACAAGCCTCGGTAAAGCCCGGAGCCCTGCAATGATGGCCGCTGCGGACACGCGGGTTAAATGAAATGGTTCTTCAGTTCTGGCCTTGTCTGAAGGAGCTTTCTGAAACGTCTCGGCAGATATCTTTAAGCCGTTCCAGACATGGCCGTCTTATTTTTGACGCCTCCAGATGCAGCCGTACAATAAGACAGCTCTGTGCAGATAAAGCCGGAGGATTTTATTAAATAAAGAGGGGGCCTGCCCGCCCCTCGTCCTCGCTTCCCCTCCCGCCGTCTTATCATCTCGTCTCCGTATGTGACTTGCCTGGTCTCTCATTTTCTCTGTCTGCCTGCTTTCTCTCTCGTCATAATTACCCAGTGTTTAATCATTTTTATCTCTCTATCAAGTCACCTGCGCCGTGTAATTAAGATGACGGAGCCGCGCTTCCTGTCACAGTTCCATTTGTAGAATCTGCTGATTTTTTGTCGAGTTGGGTACGTGACTCTTAATGGCAGAAGGAGCTGCAGCGGAGGGCCCACTGGAGGGAACCTATGGCCAAGACTGGCCCCTTTGTATTTACAACCTCTAGACTGGGGGTGAAACTGCTTCCTCAACCTCCAAAGTACCATTTAGGGGATGGCAAGCTAGTGTGCCACATAAGCCCCTACCCTTCAGTCTTCTCAGCCAATCAGCAGTGCCGATATAGGTCATGTGACATTTCTCCACAGCCATGGCTGCTTAGAAACAAAAAAGATTAAGGAACATGGGTCTCACATCTTCTGGGCCCAAAGTTTTTGCAGGTGCCTTCTAGTAAAAGAGGGCTCAGGACCCTCATTCTGGTGATTGGTGGGATTACCACCAACCAGACACTTTTGACACGTCCCCTTTAAGTGTCTATATACTGCCCTACAAAATTGTCCATCATGGGAACTGAAGACACCTACCCCATCTCCCATCCTCTTTCCCGTTTTTAAGAAGTCATGGATGTAGATAAGTGTCCCGTGACTTCGCCAATTGGGCGAGGAGACTCAGAAGGGACTTATATGGCAAGCTATTTTCTCATCTGACTGGTACTTTGCAGGGCTTTTAGCAAAAGAAAAGAGGAGTCCGGTTCAGTGAATACGAACCTTAAAGGAGCAGTCTCATCTTTACTGTATTTATGTCATGTCAGTAGAAGACCACAGCACCAATGTAAGTTCTCCTATCAGAAGGAGAAGAATGTCCTCAGATGCCGCCATCAACAGTACCAAAGCAGAACCTGCTTTCATCATTGATCACTCTTATTTGCTGTTGATGGCCGCATCAGAGTTGGCAAGCGGGCTGGAGAGCACCTACTGCCATGATGCATAGTGTGGAAACACACAGTACCAGCACCAGATGTCATGGTGTGGGGTACCACTAGCAACCATGGCCGTTCCGTTTAGTATTCGTTGAGGGAAGATTGACCGGCCTTTGGTATGTCTAGGACATCATAGGAAGGAATCAGTCCTATTGCTATCATGCACATGACCAACACCAGGTGCTATGGTGTGGGGCGCCATTAGTTACCATGGCCATTTCCATCTATTATTCATGGGCAAAACTTTCACCAGTCTTCAATATGTCCAGGACATTGTGGAACCAATCCCACTGCCTATTTTGACTCCGGAGACGTGATGTTCCAGCAAGATAATGTCTGTCCACACACTGCTAGCTACACAACGTGCTCTTCAGGGTCTCCAAGCAGCTCCTTTGGCCAGATCGATTACCAGATATCTCCCCATCGAGAATGTCTGGTACTGGGTGGATTGATGGATCTCCCATATACAAGCACCTTGGCTGAACTATGGTTCCAACTAGAAAAATCTTTAAATGACCACAGGAGGATAACCAGCATCTGTATGACCGTTACCATGCCATAGTGGCAGCCTATATTGCAGCAAGGTGCAATGCCACCCAGTATTAATGTCACCTCAACATATACCCTGATGCAGAACCCAAAATAAAGGAGGCACTACCTCGGTTGTGTGGTCACTGACCAAGCACCACTAGTAGGTTAAGTTTTCAAGGTGTTTTTTTCTCGTTTTCCACTAGTGTAAATGCCAAAAACATTTCTTTCTCTACATATCAAAAAAGGATACTGAAAGTGTAAGAAAAAGTGTAGATTTGAAGTGGTCACATGACTACTCATTAGTCTGACAAACAGGAGAAATTAGCCTCTTCCTGACTACCTATGTTGGATTTCTTCCTGTTTCTTAGGTGTCAGGATTTCAGAGAGGTGTGTCAAGTGACTTCCCTCAGCTCTGCGGAATGGCTGAAAAGGCCTACAGAGGGGAAGGGCAATAAACATTTAGGGAGCACAACAGCGCCCTCTAGTTTGCATACTCATAGATACCTTGGGTTGAGCTAAACAGCTTGAGCTTTTATGGACACTTCTTCTTTGCCTTATTATCTGAAGGGCGCCGTGACCATCGCCATTTGTAATACCTTCTAATTCCAACATATGAGAACGTGTCTGTCCAAACGCCCCTCTGTCATACAGATAAGAGGATAGGAACAATGAAAACTAACGAAGAGGAAGACGACTCTGTGCCAGAGATCAAAGTATCTCCAAAGTGACTTAGATCAGAGGAATATTTAAAGAGATGTGACCTTTGTGTGATGGTATTAGAGGCAGGAAAGGCGGTCAAACGCTAAAGTGAAGTGACACGCGTCTCCTGGGTAATGACGAGCTGGGGATGTTCTTCTAAGACATTGAGGAATGAATAAGACTTTTTTTTTCTGGTGTCTTTCTGATAAGACAAATGGAAACCTCTGCAGGAAAAAAAGTCACCGAATTCGGCAGGACTGACTGTCCCACTATATGTATGAAGCCCCTCTCAACTATCCCTGACGGCAGATGTCAAATTTCAACATGACCCATCTCATCCCAGGATCAAACTGGTCCACCAGTACCAGCGGATCCTCCAGTGCGCCTAATCTCTGAAGCCACAGAGCGCCCTAAAACCTATTAGACTTTATTGATGATATAGAGATTGGCCCATGTATCCACAGTCTGGCATTGTCTCATCCTCCTACTCACCTTGCAGACCCTTTCTCTAATATTTAAGAAATGTTGGGTTTGTAGCTTAGTTTCATGCAAGCCCAAGTGCATAATAGAGAACTCTACTGTACAGCTCCTGACATCACCGACATAGAGAACTCTACTGTCCAGCTCCTGACATCACTGACATAAAGAACTCTACTGTCCAGCCCCTGACATCACTGACATAGAGAACTCTACTGTCCAGCCCCTGACATCACCGACATAGAGAACTCTACTGTCCAGCCCCTGACATCACTGACATAGAGAACTCTACTGTCCAGCCCCTGACATCACTGACATAGAGAACTCTACTGTACAGCTCCTGACATCACTGACATAGAGAACTCTACTGTCCAGCCCCTGACATCACTGACATAGAGAACTCTACTGTACAGCTCCTGACATCACTGACATAGAGAACTCTACTGTACAGCCCCTGACATCACCGACATAGAGAACTCTACTGTACAGCCCCTGACATCACTGACATATAGAACTCTACTGTACAGCCCCTGACATCACTGACATAGAGAACTCTACTGTCCAGCCCCTGACATCACTGACATAGAGAACTCTACTGTACAGCCCCTGACATCACTGACATAGAGAACTCTACTGTCCAGCCCCAGACATCACTGACATAGAGAACTCTACTGTACAGCCCCTGACATCACTGATATATAGAACTCTACTGTACAGCCCCTGACATCACTGATATATAGAACTCTACTGTACAGTTCCTGACATCACCGACATAGAGAACTCTACTGTACAGCCCCTGACATCACTGACATAGAGAACTCTACTGTCCAGCCCCTGACATCACTGACATAGAGAACTCTACTGTCCAGCCCCTGACATCACTGACATAGAGAACTCTACTGTACAGCTCCTGACATCACTGACATAGAGAACTCTACTGTACAGCCCCTGACATCACTGATATATAGAACTCTACTGTCCAGCCCCTGACATCACTGACATAGAGAACTCTACTGTCCAGCCCCTGACATCACTGACATAGAGAACTCTACTGTCCAGCCCCTGACATCACTGACATAGAGAACTCTACTGTCCAGCCCCTGACATCACTGACATAGAGAACTCTACTGTACAGCTCCTGACATCACTGACATAGAGAACTCTACTGTACAGCCCCTGACATCACCGACATAGAGAACTCTACTGTACAGCCCGACATCACTGACATATAGAACTCTACTGTACAGCCCCTGACATCACTGACATAGAGAACTCTACTGTCCAGCCCCAGACATCACTGACATAGAGAACTCTACTGTATAGCCCCTGACATCACTGATATATAGAACTCTACTGTACAGCCCCTGACATCACTGATATATAGAACTCTACTGTACAGCCCCTGACATCACTGATATATAGAACTCTACTGTACAGCCCCAGACATCACTGACATAGAGAACTCGACTGTACAGCTCCTGACATCACCGACATAGAGAACTCTACTGTCTAGCCCCTGACATCACTGATATATAGAACTCTACTGTACAGCTCCTGACATCACTGACATAGAGAACTCTACTGTCCAGCCCCAGACATCACTGACATAGAGAACTCTACTGTACAGCCCCTGACATCACTGACATAGAGAACTCTACTGCCCAGCCCCAGACATCACTGACATAGAGAACTCTACTGTACAGCCCCTGACATCACTGATATATAGAACTCTACTGTACAGCCCCTGACATCACTGATATATAGAACTCTACTGTACAGCCCCTGACATCACTGATATATAGAACTCTACTGTACAGCTCCTGACATCACTGACATAGAGAACTCTACTGCCCAGCCCCAGACATCACTGACATAGAGAACTCTACTGTACAGCCCCTGACATCACTGACATAGAGAACTCTACTGTACAGCCCCTGACATCACTGACATAGAGAACTCTACTGTCCAGCCCCTGACATCACTGACATAGAGAACTCTACTGTCCAGCCCCTGACATCACTGACATAGAGAACTCTACTGTCCAGCCCCTGACATCACTGACATAGAGAACTCTACTGTCCAGCCCCAGACATCACTGATATAGAGAACTCTACTGTACAGCCCCTGACATCACTGACATAGAGAACTCTACTGTCCAGCCCCTGACATCACTGACATAGAGAACTCTACTGTACAGCCCCTGACATCACTGACATAGAGAACTCTACTGTACAGCCCTTCACGTCACCAAGGTAGAAAACTCTACTGTCCAGTCGCTGACTGGCATTTTAGCAACCACTTAGTTGAACATACATAGGGTCTTTGTCACATATGTTCTTCTAAACAGACTTGCTTGGTCATCAGGTTCCCTTTAAGGGCAATCACCAAATGGATTAATTTTGCCTTTAACCATGGTGGCAATGTGGCTTTCTCCCGTATAACATGAGTGGAGCGCGTGCTGTAGATCCTGGAGCACAGAGGGAGGATGTTAAAGTGAAGTGGCACAAGATGTGTAGGAACAACGTGACACCTCAGAAGATGGTAGGATGAGGACGATATATATTCTCCTGGCTCGCGGACTGCAAAGCTTAGAACATTTTATTCATCTGCAATTCAGCTCCCAGGTGGAGTTCCTGTCTTGTTCGTGCTCTCAGCGAGCAGACAGGCACAAAGAGCAGTGATGATTTAAATAGGGGACGTGGGCGAGCAAGGAAGATATTCCCCTCAAGGGGGACACAAGACATAGCCTCAAAGCAGGAGAAAATCTTAAGAGTTTTTCACGATGGGAGGGAAGCCTGTCCTTGCTCTGAGGTATCTCTAGATGCTAAAGACTACCTCAGGTGCAATGGCTTCCAGCCTTCCTTCTGCTGGAGAATCCACAAATAGTATTTAATAGACGGTAATGTCATTTGAAATAGGTTTTCCACTTTAGATATTTATAGTATATCCAAAACATATGCCATAAATGTCTGATAGTTTGGAGTCCCACCTCTGGGACTTGTTACCCTGCATACTGTAAGCTAAGGTAGCTTGTGTCACTGCATACAGGAGAAGACCAAATGGACAAGTGGCTTATAGGCGGTATTATATGCTCACTGTGTGTGGTACTGCGGCTGGTACTATTGTACGGATACGGTGGGTGGCACTATTAGATGGACATTATGTCTTTGGGCTCCCTCAGGCTCCTGGGCCTGGTAGCGGCTGCTACCTCTGCACCCCCTATAGCTACGCCCATGACAGGCGGTATTATATGCTCACTGTGTGTGTGGTACTGCGGCTGGCACTATTATACGGACATGGTGGGTGGCACTATTAGATGGACATTATGACAGACGGTATTATATGCTCACTGTGTGTGGTACTGCGACTGGCACTGGTATATGGACACGGTGGGTGGCACTATTAGATAGACATTATGACAGGCAGTATTATATGCTCACTGTGTGCGGTACTGCGGCTGGCACTATTATATGGACACGGTGGGTGGCACTATTAGATGGACATTATGACAGTATTGCAGGCAGGATCTACTCAGGCACAGGATCAGTGAAATACTTTGGCTCACCAGAGTAAAGCCGGTCTTGTCGCTCGCTCTGCAAAAGCTACGCTGTGATTGGTTGTCAAAGGCACCACGCTGGTCTTACTCTTCATTTTGATAACTGTGGGAAGCATCCTGGGCCTATATCGAGGCTCTGCTGGTTTCCCGTTACCAGACAGCAGTGCATTGTGGGAGAGCCGATGGCACTTAGAGCTGCTAGGTCACATGTCTGACAGTGGGGTGGGGCTTAAACATTGTCTGTTTCCAAGGGCAACCAGTAGAACCTAAAAAACAGCTAGGTATCTGGATGCAGAAAATAAATAGAATAACTCCGACATTTGTAAAGGAACATCGTGCACTATTACTCTGTGAAATGTCGAAATCTCGAAGGCATACAGTCGGCTATACATCTGTCTTAGCATAAAATGTTTTATGTGCTACAAAATCAATTTTGCCGCTACATAATCAGTTTTGTGGTACAAAAGCGATGTTATATGTAACGCCTATTTTACGCATACCATCCATGTCACACATCAGCAGCCATTCTGCTGCACAATGTCCAAAGCAGAGTTTTAGGAGCTAATACTGGTAGATGCAAAAAAGTCTGGACATGTATGTTCATCTACACCTAACCGCAGACCACAAAATATACAAAAAAAAGAAAAATTTGGGGTTCACAGTGTATCCCCATGTGATACAATGTCTGCCTTCACTGTCTAGCTTGGACTATTGTTCTTAACGTTGCACTGCTCTGCAGACCGGTGGAAACATGTTAGTCCTTGACTCGTACAATCCTCGTCAATGTTCTTTATACTATTACAATAAATTTTCGGCGTGTAACTTCCACCTTGCCCGGCCCTCTCCACGCTCTCAGAACAACATATTGTTTTATAACATTGCGGCTCAGTAGTTGGAGAGAGAAAAACTTTCCTTCAAACCATGTAATAATTCCTGCTCGAAGACACTCCGACAGGGTTCTGTTCAAGCTGATCGCCACGATTATAATAGTTTATAAAGCATTCTTCACATAAATGTGGCCAAAAGGTGGCAGTGTGATATGTCACAGCTGGTGTCAATTATGGGGAGGCCAAAAATAATGTCCAGAGCACTACTTTACCATCATCCTAGTTGTTATGGTCACAAACTAGATGTAGTCTAAGGGATCTCCTGGCCTTCAGGCCTAACCGCTTTCTAAGAGGTCTGGTCTTGGCTACAGGAGGATTCCCAGAATAGCTATGGATTAGTGGCAATGGCACAGATGCAACAATGGTGTAGTCAAGAACATGGGCAAGGGTAGTCGCCGGGAAATGAGTCTGGATGCGACAGGCCACACGGTGATACAGGAGAGCAGGCAGGAATGTTACGAAGGGTCAGAGCCAAAAGTAAGATGATGTCTACCAGCCTTCCAAATGAAGACACAAAAGCAATATCGAAGAGAAAGGCACCGGTCAATCAGCAGTCAAGACCAGGATTAACTGGAATGGGAACAGGAGTCAGGAAGACTCAACCTCAATGGGCTACCTGGCCTGATATCATCCTTGAGCTCCTCTTCTACAGTCGTCCTGAGAATGAGGAAACATGCCACCCACATGGACCCGATTCTGTAGCTCTGTTCATGGCCACAAAGGGTTACTGTGAAGAGTCTCGTCGCCAAGTCCTAGCTTCCGCAGCAGGAGTTGTTTTTTTTCGTCAGTGATTTTTCTTTTTCTCAATTAATTTAATTGACTGAGATAGGTAAGGAAGCGGAGCAAAGGGTGCACTTAAAGTATGCTTTTAGTAAATTAAACTTTTCGAGATCTGTAAATTAATAAAATATATTTTGTGCTGCTCAACTTGTAGCCTCCGAGAACTGGCAAACGATAAGAACTTCGCCTATGGATTACAATAAAAACTGCAAGCTGAGCTGGCACGGTTGTGCAAGCTACAAGGCTGTGTGTCAGGAGGCTTTTAAAGACGCAGTCACTGCTAGGAGGCATCTGCTTATCCTTTGACCTCCTAAGGAACTCAGGGTTTTGGTGGCACCGGCCGGCCATCTTTCACAAAGGCAGATTTTAACTGCCCGAGCCTATTATTCTTGGAGGAGATAAGCTACTGCTAGAGTCCCTCTCCCTGAGCGTTTGTACGGCAGGTGGGGACAGACAGCCATCGGCTGAACAATGACTATATAATGCCTACGGCCAGCCCCTGCGGAGCTACAGGAGAAAGGTGGGAGGTAAACCATTTTGGGTCTATGGAAAGGTGGATGACCACGTCTATGGTGTAGCAATGGCTAAAATTTGTAGTCACCCAGCAGGAAACCAAGGGAACTCATAGAGGGATGATTTTGATGTCGGCAATGCCCTCAATGCCAGCTGTGTGTTGAGAAAGGCCGGAGGTTTAAGGTGCGATGTATCAGCAGCTCTTTGGTCTGACAACATATTGCGCTTATTAAGCTTAATCCCTGCCAGAAGCACAACCTGTGCCCATCCCTGGCACCGGGAAACCAGGCTGGATCGGCTACCTGGAGCTGACTGATCTGCTGCTTAAAATAATGGTAATTAGGAATCAAAAGCATCAAACAATGGCACTTTCTAATGGGAGAGGGATTCTGTTCTGCTCTGTCTAATGAGGGTGATGGTATGAGTAAGGGTTGCAGGCTATATATAGCGAACGGAAAAAATAAAAAAAAAATTATTGAATTAGCTTTTTTTTTTTTGTCTCCGCATGTCCCCAAATTCCCTATGAGCGGTCAGGGTAAAGTCCTCAGCACTGTAAAAGCCTCATAGGATCCCACTATAGCGCACAGTGCAATCGATAACCTGTTAGCCCCCAGGCAGCCAGCCGTTCTGTTTTTTAACCTCGGAGACTGAATCAAGCTGCATCTCTCTGGAAACATGACTGCTATTGATCGGCCTGAATGCTTCCTAGAAGGGAGGGAGGGGATGCGATTGCGTTTAGCCCTACAGTTAACGCCAATTACTCCCTGTGGGCTGCCTGCTGTCTGAGCAGAAATGAAAGAGATCAGCCACCGCAGCACCCAGAACCACCTCCAAATTCTCATTTTGGGAACGCTATCTGATTAGGTGTCAGCACAGAATGCTAGAACGGTGCACGGATAGGTGAAATACTGTGATTTAAAGGGATTTTTCATTCAAGTGGCACTGCCGTCTCTGTTGCTGGCACTGTCATGTATTATTTCCCAGCTGAAACCCCCCAGTCACACAGGATCTTATACAGTAAAGCGGCCTGATAAGTCTCTTGACTAGAGCTAACGAAAAGTTGTGTGTTGCCCGTAGCAAGCCATCGGTGCCAGTCATTGCCTTCTATACTTCGTGCCAGCTGAGACTGGTCCCTAAATGGCACCTAAAAGTCAGCTCTTGTGGTTCAAAATCTTAAAGGGGTTGCCTAGGCTACAGAAATTGACAACCTATCCTCAGGATAGTTCACCATTACCAAATCAGTGGGGGTCCAACACCCAGCACACTCACAGAGCAGCTGTCCGATTTTGGAAGCTATACTGTGCACGGAGCTGAGTAGCGGCCGTGCCCAGGAACGTTGAGCAGCAGCATGCCAGCGCTGGACGCTACATGGTGTATGGAGCCGTCTGCATTCACTCTGTACACCGAAAAGTTTATGGTCGAAACATGTGATCGGTGGGGGCTGGGTGTGGGCCCACACTGATTTCATACGGTGTAGTTGGGACAACCCTTGGATTTTCACCACATTAGGTTCTCTTTAGACACCGTCAGACTGCACCCATCAAATGGCCTCCTTAGATGCCACCTTCACCTCCTGTTTCTTGGCTGCAAGGAAACTGTTTTATATACCTCCTTCCTTGCTCGAGAAAGCACATAGAGGGAAGGAACATGTCTTATTATCTACTGTCCAGACCCCAACTGCCACTTTGGTGGTCACAATCAAGCCCACTGGTATAGTAATGTAGTAAACCTTCCCTTTTAGAAAAATCTATCTGGGGCTTTGGCATCCCTTCATCAGAAGCTATTTCAACTAGAGGATCAATGAAACAGAGGGAGATATATAAACTATCTTTACTTTATGGCCAGATTATTATGTTTTATGCTTTTTTAGACTCTCGGCTATCACATCGTACAGGTCACGTGCTTTCAGTAACAAATCAGTGATTACCATCTCAATAAAAGTCTTAATGTAGTCACATTTTATATTTTTATTGCACTATATTTTATTTCATTGCCTTTTATCTCTTTTTCTGTTTCAGCCCTGCAGCCTCGCTTCCTCCAGGAGCCTAATGACCAGACGGTGGTAGCCGGGCAGAGGGTAGTCTTAACATGTGTGGTGCTCAATTACTCGGGGATTGTACAGTGGACCAAAGATGGACTGGCGCTCGGTTTGGGCAATCTAAAAAGTAAGGCTGGAGTTTTTGTTTGTTTTTTTTGTATTCCAAATCCATGTATCCAGTAACACGCTGAATTCTAGCAATGTACAAGTTAACGGCAGGTTTGTTTAGAGGACGTGCACGCTACATGGTTTGAAGATCCGCTCCCTATCCTCTCAAGGCCCCAGCGAACACCTTCTACATCAGGACTGGCTCTTCTAGCCATCCCCATCCATCAATTACTGCCTCTTCTGCCCCCCGTCAACTGCTTCAGCTCCACAAAACCGCAGGCAGCAATTTATCCCCCGGCACTGCACGCAGCTCCAGGATTCTGCTGACTAACCAAAATTGCTCCAAATACTTCATTTTGTTGGCGTCCTGTTGACACAGTGATCGATGCCAAGAGCTCTGCAGCTCCGAGAGGCTCTGACTGGGGAGGCCCATAAGCCCGGGGTATGCTCGAGGGTGAGCCATCTCTGACCCTCGCCGACGCTGGGTTACAGGACACCTCAGATGTCTATATTTAGTGGCATCAGATTTTTTTTTTTATAATGTTAAGGAAATGTTCTATTATTTCTAGATTTATATTAACGGGTATTATTTATCTGATTGTCTCATTAGCTTTTATTATAAGGTATACCACAGGCCTAGTTATATACCTTTATAAGTAGGGGTGTCACCTACAGCAACGAGATGCCGCTTTCATTTTGGTTGCTATGGGCAACCTTTCTCAAATTCACCTAGTAACCTAGGACGGGGGCTGTTAGGAATATATACTCAATTGGGGCCCTTAAAGGAGTCTGTCACCTCCAAAATCATCTTCCAAGTAAGCGTACAGCCATGTAGTGCTGGTGTCCTGAAAATTAACTGTGCCTTTCTTGTAAAGATCTAGTCCTCTAATCCTGAGAGATGCTTCTTTTTATTTTTACGCAAATAAGAATTTTGGTGCACTGTGGGTGGGGCTCCTCAATTCAGTGCACTGTGGGTGGGGTGTCTTAGTTTGGTGCAACATTACTCCACCATAATATGATAAAGAAGAACGGCCATAATGAAATTTCAGAGCTAGTGGCGATGATGTAGGGGAAGCCAGGTGCATCAAAGTGAGCGCCCCCACCAGCGGTGCACCAAAGTGAGCGGCCCCACCCGCGGTGCACCAAAGTGAGCGGCCCCACCCGCGGTGCACCAAAAATGTTCATTGCATGAACATAAAAAGGAACATTTCACAAGAAAGGTATGGTTATTTTAGGGGGCACCAATCCTATATGTGATAACTTTGATTTTGGAGCTAACAGATTCCCTTTAAGTGAGCATCACTTATCTCAAATCAACCCGATAGGTTAACCCCTTCCTGATCTCTGCTGTACATGTACAGCTAAGTCGGGTCTTTAAAGATGGTGCAGTAGGCGCTAGGTTTTAAACAGCAGACACCTGTCTGTAATCGGCATTAATGCTGGTCACACACAGTTAACCCCTCAGATGCCAAAGTCAATTGTGACCATGGCATCTGAGAGGCTTTTGCCTGGGAGCGCTGTGCTACCAGGGCCTGAACGGCTCCGCTGTGCAGTGATGAAGCTGTTGGTTTGCTGTGGTAGCCTCAGTCCCTCTGAAGGATCCAAGGCTACCACAACAATAGTTACTCTGCTCCATAGGAAAGTATTTAATGCCCCACAGGCTGTAATGGTAACTCACTGCAATCTACAGACAAGCAATTTAACGATCAAATGCTCAAGATACTTTAACGAGTTACTATAAGTGTAAAAAAAATGAAAACGTTTTTGAAAATTGAAATCACCGCCTTTTTCCCCTGCAATAAAAAAGAACGAAAAAAATAGAGCAGCCGCTTCCCAAAATGCCCGTACTATCAAAATATAAACATATTTATCCCATAAACTGAATACCATAACAGTTAAAAAAAAATAAAAAATTTCATTGCTTCATCTCCCCCCAAAATTTTATAAAAATTTGTCAAAAAAGCATACACAGTCCAGCATCAGAGAAAACTGCAGATCGCCCTGCAAAAATGAGCCCTAACACAGCTCCATAAACATAGCTATAAAAGAGTTATGGCAGTCAGAATATGGTGACACAAAGCAAAAATCAGTTTTTTCAAAGTTTATAAATTTTTTTTTTAGAAGTATTTAAACACAAGAAAAACTATATAAATGTGGTATCTCTGTAATTGTAAAGACCTGGGGAATGAAGAGAACAGATCAGTTTTACTGCATAGGGAATGCTGTAAAAACAAAACCCAAAAAACTGTGGAAGGATTTTTTTCCCAATTTCCCTCCAGTTGGAATTTTTTCCAGCTTCTCACTGCAACTTATGCTATATTAAATGGTGCAGTTAGAAAGTACAGCTTGGGCCCTTATACGGCTAAGCGAACGGAAAAGTAAAAAGTTTAGGCAGTAAAAAATGAAAAAGCAAAAACAGAAAATCCCAGGGTTTTGAAAGGGTTCAAATCTAACCTATCTTACCCCCAATGGCAGATATCAGGGGATGCTCTGTCAGAGACTACAAGTGTTAGGTTAACGGTGGATCTCCCATAAAAATGTGTTGGGGCAATTCCAGACAAAGATGGGAAAATGGAATATCCCTATGCGCACACCCAAAAATATACCGTTGAGGAATGGCAGCCCAGGAAACTGGTGGAACTTCAATACCCCCCACAAGCCCTAAGGCAGAACAGATAAGTGAACTCTATAGACGTATGGAGATCCCGAGTAGTCACTTAGTGACAGCAGAGCCTGTTGCTAGGCAACAACCACCGAAATTCAAGTGGAAATATGGTGATGCTGAAGCTCCCCTTAAAATCCAAACATGCAGGAAAAGATGGCGATGTATGTCCATATGCTTCTACACACGTCACCTCACTTCCCACATGGTGCTGGTTTCAAATACACAACCACAGGAAAGGCACCTACACAGTAATAACCACCCTGTGAAATATATATGAGCTCACAGCATCAAAATGTAGCGCACCCGAACGCAACTGTGAACAGGTAGAGCCACATTTTTATGCCAGTCTTTGCCCTTTTATCTTCACGGGCCAGGTGTCTCTGTAGGCTGGGGGGGAGATATCCTCACGCCCTGCTCTTCATGTTATAGGTCTTTCCCACATGAAAGCACTGAAGGCGTCACCCCCGACACAGGGTCGCTATAGTGCATAATATCTTATTATCCACTGTGAGTAATATTCTGCGCACAATGGCCCTATTAATATAGAAGTCGCCCACATACACCAGGGCAGCCATTTGGTGGGCGGAACCAATATTTATTCAGATTCACCCCATATTTAACTTGGGTGTATTTGTTTAACTGTATACATTTTGAACTTGCAGGTGACCCCAATATCCATCAAAGGGGTCGTTTGCAGTTTACAAAAACCCATTTTCCTATTGTCTGTTAGGGAATTCTGGGTTAATATTGGGGGCCATCTCTGGAAAGCGGTTATAAAGAGTGTCGCTGTCTCTCTGAAGGACCTTTATTATCAAAGATATTCACTGATTTGTATGGGCACTGTGTAATGCTTCACCTCCCCTGTGGTGGCGCTGCAGGAAAACTGAACACTTACTGCCAGGTTCCTCCACAGATTACAACTGATAGCAGCGGTGCCAGCATCTGGACTCTTTGTGATCTGTTTATTGTCAAAAGACCTGTATAAGAAGTAACATTTCCCTTGAGCGGCGATATAATCAATGGTGTCCAGGAACATGAGATATGGTGTGGTTCTGTGGCTTAGGGGGAAGGAGTTCACCAAAGCTTTTATATCCTAAGGCCATCATTTTTAGTCAAGGGTAGAAACGTTCCCTCCATGTCATACTGGACAGCTAAACCAACCCCACAAAATGGCTGTCCATATGTCAGCTTTGTGAGATATTGACTTCACAGTGGCCAAATCTAAGGTTTTTAGAAGGGGATGTGGTGCTACATCAGTACTGTGGCCCTTTGATTCTCGTTCGTACCCCTTTAAAGCAACCCTTAAGTCCAACACATGTCTAGTCAACATACTGGAAGCCCTTGGTTCTGGTCCATTGTTGGATTCCTTCCAGACTTGCCCATGCAGAGTGCTATAGGAAAGTCCAACACACGCCCTTTCCTTGGCCTGACCAGTGCAGATGAGGTAGGCGCTGTGTGCATCTAAGGGCAGGGGATGAGCATGCTTTAGACTTTCCTTCAGTGCTCTTCGTGGGGAAATCTGAGACAGTGGTGCCATCTTGGAGGAAATTGAATGGGGAACAAGAATGGAGAAACAGCGAGCACCGGGTATGTTGACTAAACATGTATCATTCGCCAACCAGCACCAAGATGGCGTATTATGGTGAGCTGATATAGTCTTCTCTCTGCAAATTGGCGGGGCTCCATAAACCAGTAACCCAACAAAAAAGGGGGCACAGCACACTGAAGAACACTGAAAACTGTTTGGACATTATCAGTTCTATAAGCAGTGCCCAACCCAAAAAAATGTTTATGACATGTTAGGTTAAATTTTGGTGAACTCTCCCTTTAAGGCGCAACACTCTATGATGGCCAAGCGTCAAGATAAATGGCTTTAGTCTACAATGATGAGCCGGCAGCAGCCTGTTCTTTATCAGCCCGGTAATATCTGAGACAATGAGCTTTCAGCTGGTTTAAAACGACACCCCACACCTCGTGAACATCTATCTCTCTGCTGTCTCCATCCATATGTGCCATAAACGACGCCAAGCTAGTGTAACACTGCCACCTATAGGCACATCTAGGAAATGCAATTATTAAACGGTAAGGTCAAGTCCAGAGAGAAATGTCTGGCATATAGAACTAAGGGGGAATAAAATTGGGCTTGGCTTCCAAGTGAGGGACCTCAGTCAGACATTACAGCACAGCAACCATAACCACCATCCACCGCCTCATAAGATTCAAGCCAGTCGTATGTATATAGTATGCCCGTCCTCTGCCATATTGGACGGGGAGCGCACAGTAAATTATATATCTTCTCTCTCGTCTTTCTTTGCAGTCTGGCCGCGCTATCAAATCGTTGGAAACCCGGACGCTGGGCAGTACAACCTGGAAATTACCCACGCCAGCATTGACGATGATGCCAATTTCGAATGCCAAGCTACCGAAGCTGCCCTTAGATCCAAAGGAGCTAAACTGAACGTATTAAGTAAGGATTTAAAGCCGTCCTAATTCCAGTGATGAAGCATGGCCGGGTTTACCGCAGATCAGCAATTCTTAAGCAATCGCATTTTTCGGTGCTGTCAGACATCAGTACGATTGATCGTAGGAAATATTGATTGGCTGAGTTGGATTATTTCCTCCAGTCGTTATTGTTTCTACCCAGATAGTCTGGCGCCAAAGCTGTCCAGAAGGGCTTCTGTAACAGGTATGAAAGTCCCATAGATATGTTCATCCTGAACTTTCTGGTTCATAAACAGCAACCACTGGATG
This sequence comes from Bufotes viridis, assembly GCA_033119425.1. Lineage (NCBI taxonomy): Eukaryota > Metazoa > Chordata > Amphibia > Anura > Bufonidae > Bufotes > Bufotes viridis. The sequence continues at coordinate 63,476,067 of CM065599.1, read as the reverse complement.
CTACACAGGCAGGGCTGCAGGACATGGGTCGCTCATTTTGCTAACAGCTTCTGTAGAAGTTGGGGTTCTGGCGCCTTAAGAGATATGTATGTCTTCTGCTCCACATTGATGCTTTCTCACAGCTAAAATGGCTTTGTGTTTACACAGTGGGTGCAGCTCCCACCCCACCTCGCCAGGTCCTCTTGTTCGGTGCAATCCAGAGCATGCTGTAGCCTGTACGGTGACAATTAGCAGTCAGCCAGGCAGAAAAGCTTCCAAGTGCTTGCCCTCCCAGCAACAATTTCAAAGATGGAGAGCGCAACAAAGACTTCATTGTCCAAGATTTCTGCTCTGGATATTTTTTTCCTCTCACCTATTTCACTGTACACAGCTTCCAGCAGTCACGACTCTTATTAGTGTCTCTGCACTATGCACAATGGCAGTAGGTGCTCTCCAGCCCTCCTTGATGTTGCCATCAAACAAGAGTGCTCAGTTATGAAAGCAGGTTCTGCCTTGGCGGGAGGGTTGGCGAGAATCTATCAAGCACCACTAGTGGTTTATACCGTCAGTCTAAGCTCAATCAAATTCCGTTTTCTAGGTGTTCTCATTTTCCAGTAGTGTAGATATTGCTGTTACACATGTGGTAAGGCGCCCCCTGCTGTTCCCTTGATTCCATCCATGTTCAGTGCCGATGGTCACACATGCTCAGAAGCTCTGTCCAGTCACCTGAATACTCTTGTACATGAGCAGAGGACTGACCCCTGCCGTTGTGCAGACCAGTAAGAATCACTGTACAAGAAGCAGCTTCTTCTCACTGGACACATTAGGTGGACATTCTGAGAGGGAATCAAAGGACAGTAGGGGCACCATACCATAAGACACTGGAGCATTCTTTAAATAAATCCAATTAGAAACTTGTTACGTTTTGGGTGATCTAAAAAGAAGAACAATCAATGAGATTTTCCAGGAATCACCATCTGATGGGTGGTGGTCCGACTACTAGCACCCCACCGATCAGCTGTTTAAAGGGGTTGGGGTGATCAGATGAGCCCCATAGTATACCAGACACAGTGCCATGCAGTGTATAGTGGCTATGCTTGGTATTGCATCTTCCCACAGGTCAACAGCTGATTGGTGGCCCGGGAATCGGACCCCCACCGATCAGATATGGATGACCTATCCTGAGGATAAGTCATCAGTATTTAAGTCTCAGAAAAGAAGAGGGCAACATGGGAGATCTGAGAAGTGTATGGGATAGACAGCAATTAGTTGGTCTTTTTTATGCTGACACATTTCCTTTGTATTTCCAGTTCCTCCAGATGACCCTATTATAGAGAACGGCTCAAAGGAAATCCTTCTAAGAGCTGGGACCCCAACTAACCTCACCTGCCGGGCTGAAAATGCCAAACCTGCCGCCTCTATAGAATGGTTCAGAGACGGAATCCACAGGAAGGTGCTGTGACCAGCACGGTGAGTGGTAGCCCGGGGCCATGTGTGCCTCTGTACTGTACAGGCTGCGTCTTCCTCGACGGAGGCCTTTGTTCTTCTTCATCAAGTCCTGCCCTTTCGGTGTGATTTAGCCCTGTGGCAGACACACCAGCCCTGGAAAGCACAAGAGATTTTGATCTGTACTGCAGAGCCAACATAAAAGGTCTTTGTGGAAGTATCTGTCTTCAGTTCTTCCAAAGATAGACATCTGAGGTGACCAGAGCCGCGCTGATGAACCATGCAACAATACCTTCTTTATTCGAGAAGAAGCCTGGGCTGTGTCCATCTCCCAGCCGAGAAACGTCTATCACGCCTTTCTCATCACCGCGGAGAACGTTCATCATAGGCTTATGGGACAGGATTTAATCCAGCCGTTCCCTCTATAACATGGAGGCCAAATGTTCTCCTCACCCTGATGGAATCATCGATATAAAAAGAATGGTCACAGGGAACCAGAGCAGCACTATACTTTAAACACTTGACAACTGCGGAGATCTTCTATCGTTGTCATCGTCTGATGCTCGGCCATGGCATAAACGTTTCGGCATTTATGGGGTCGGTGTGGCAATTGAAATAAATCTGTAACATGTTTCACATTGAGGCAAACAGAAAAACTCTTAAAAAAAAAAATTGTCAATGGCCAAGTGAGGACAAAACTCCCTTCGGCCACGGTAGGTCTAATAGAAGGGGTACATCCAGGCAGGTCGTAAAAGTCAAAATAAGGTGGTAGCCAAATTAGATGTAAATTGTAAAATATCATTAACCGGCGCGCTTTGGGAGCTAATCCTTCACGGGAAAACCTATTTCTATTCATGCGTGAAATGCGTTAGAAAGCAGTATATATATATATATATATATATATATATACTGAGGAAGATGGACAGCACTCCAAGAAAATTCCAAGTGTTCTTTATTCAACCAAGTGGAGAGACGGCGTTTCGGCTCGACAATAGAGCCTTTTTCAAGCTTGAAAGGCTTCTATTGTCGAGCCGAAACGTCGTCTCTCCACTTGGTTGAATAAAGAACACTTGGAATTTTCTTGGAGTGCTGTCCATCTTCCTCAGTATACAATTGGGTCGCTCACACCCCAGGACCTAGCACCCATACCGTTTTGGAGCCGCCCGGTGCTGCCAGGTTTTTTCATTTCATGTATATATATATATATATATATATATATATATATATATATTTTTTTTTTTTAAATCTAGAAATAAAGAACTTTATTGACATTGCAGATTTTCTACTTTTCATTTTGGTATGTGGAGATAAGAAGTAGCAACAGATGGGAGGTGGAGTCTCGGCACTAGAATTAGCTGCAAGATGGACATAAATCCGAATGAAACTGATATAATCTAAATGTATTTTATTCTATTTTGCTCTGACGCGTTTCGGGTACAAGATTTTTACTCGAGTCTTATTCATACACAAAACGTGTTACAAACTTTGGGATTTTGATTCATTCTGCCACAGATGTTCGATATTGTGCATGCTGAGACTAATAATGCGACACATTGTAGGGCGTCATAATACAACTGCGTCATCCTTGATTTCTCTTCACAGATGGTTCTGTCGGATGGAAAACGTGAGACCACAACGAGCTACCTACTGATAGTCCCTACAGACCAAGACATTGGAAGAGTCTTCACCTGTAAGACGTCCAATGACGCCATTCTAACCGGAAAGGAGACCTCCGTCAAGCTGGACGTTCACCGTGAGTCCACCTTATCTAGTAGTCTGCCCCATGACAGACTTGGTGAACCTTTACAAATAAAATGTACCTGCACATTTCCTCTTGTAGGCGACATATCTGTTATCAGTGCTCCCTGTTCTCTGAACCCCCACCCCGACACACACTATGGCTATACCATCCTGCATTTACATAGATGTATGTCAGCGCAACTGAAGACAATTTACTTAATAGCATTTATCTAACCTAGGCTTATTTTCCATGCACGGCGCCTAACGCCAAGTGAATTCAGATGAGAGGAGAGGGACAATACATCTCTGTGATGGTGATTTAAGATATCCTCAGCCATTTATCGCTGGCAGATAGAAAGGACGGGCTGCAATCTGTCTATGGCAGCGCATATGTGATGCACAACTTACACTTATTATATTTGCAAATGCAGAAAATACAAACAAAATGATTCTTGAAGGAAGACAATTGGTTAAATTCATGAGATCCAGAGGTGTCACCCGCCAGCAGCGGCACCAGTTGCTAAGCAGCCATATAAGCTGGTGCTTGTGGAAACAATTCATTGGGGACTCTATAATTAAATGGAAATACTGCAGTTTCCCTTTAAGTGGCAATAAACTGACAATCCCAGTATATGTGAATTAAAGAGATGTTCACCCTCTAATATTATACTATTTACAGTTAACTTATCCAATCTACATGAGAACCGAGTCACTGTGTACATTACATTACTTATCCTGTACTGATCCTGAGTTATATCCTGTATTATACTCCAGAGCTGCACTCACTATTCTGCTGGTGGAGTCACTGTGTACATACATTACTTATCCTGTACTGATCCTGAGTTACATCCTGTATTATACTCCAGAGCTGCACTCACTATTCTGCTGGTGGAGTCACTGTGTACATACATTACTTATCCTGTACTGATCCTGAGTTACATCCTGTATTATACTCCAGAGCTGCACTCACTATTCTGCTGGTGGAGTCACTGTGTACATACATTACATTACTTATCCTGTACTGATCCTGAGTTACATCCTTTATTATACTCCAGAGCTGCACTCACTATTCTGCTGGTGCAGTCACTGTGTACATACATTACTTATCCTGAACTGATCCTGAGTTACATCCTGTATTATAATCCAGAGCTGCACTCACTATTCTGCTGGTGGAGTCACTGTGTACATACATTACTTATCCTGTACTGATCCTGAGTTACATCCTGTATTATACTCCAGAGCTGCACTCACTATTCTGCTGGTGCAGTCACTGTGTACATACATTACTTATCCTGAACTGATCATGAGTTACATCCTGTATTATAATCCAGAGCTGCACTCACTATTCTGCTGGTGGAATTACTGTGTACATATATTACTAATCCTGCACTGATCCTGAATTACATCCATCATTATACCCCAGAGCTGCACTCAATATTCTGCTGGTGGTATATTCTGCTATGTGTACATAATGAGCTGCATTATTTTGCAGTATGCAGAGCTGAACTCTCCCAGAATTCTCTGCTTGTTCACTGTCTGTACAGTAATGTGAGTAAAATCTAACTGTCCTGTGGCATTCTAAAAGCTCAGCTTGGCTGTTGACAAGCTTTGACTGCTCCCAATGACAACCAGCAGAATTACGAATACAGCTCTGTAGTGTGATACATTTTTAAATACATGATTTGTGTAGATTAATGTCAATCTGTGGGTCATCATCTCTATGTCAAATGTAGAAAAAATATACTAAACTCTTTTAGGTCAATCTGTATCTAGAAAAGCTGGGTGACAACCAGTAGCTCTGCCATGATGACTCCCAAAAGGGTTGTCACTGAGATTCATTAGAAAATTGAATGGCAGATGAGCCTAGTAATATTCTGATATTAGCAGGGAGCAGATCTGCCTTGTCTGTATGTGGAAAAGCTGGGTGACAATATACATTCTTTACCGTCCTGTATTAACCCTATCATGTCCTTGCTCTTTACAGACCCGCCCACTGTCACTCTGTCCATCCACCCCCAAACAGTGCTAGAGGGTGAACGGGTGCGATTTACCTGCATGGCCACCGCTAATCCAGCCATTAAAGGTTACAGGTGAGTATCATTCTCGCCACCGCCAATCAGATCACACGTTGCCACAACAGTTGCGCTACGTCTTTAATATCTGGCCACTATTCAGCAAAATTTATTATAAAAAATCTCTAGCGGGCGTTCATTTCCTAATAGCTGAGTCGTGTTTTCTCTGCAGCAGGGACCTAATGGCTAAGCTCTGCCAACCCGCGTCGCTGCCAACAAGGCCGACGCCATATTGAATGAAGTGCAGCGCTGGACACATTTGATTAATTAGAAAAATGAGAAGGCGGCTGATTTACCGACCTTGCCGTCAGCAGGTTTCCGTCCTCACAAACAGCACCTCACCTTGTTTTTTTCAATATGGCGTTACAGTTACGGAATAGCGCCCACCCCCAAAATAAAGGGACCCCTTCCGCGTCAAGCTGTCATTATGTCTAATACATCCACTTGCCCCAATCACTCCATAACTAGGTACAATTGCTAATCAGGAGTCTAGGAAAGCTGAGTAACAACTTCTGCAGGTCTGTAATACTGTTCCATTTCGGTTGTCACCCCAATTCCCACCTGAACAGAATATTTGAGGAGGACCTGCCGCTCTCTTGACTTGTCCGTTTCCATAATATAGTTTTTTTTATACAAAATGGTGTTGTTCCTCTGTTATTCCTCCTGGAAATGTATAAATAAATTGATCTGTGGGTGTCACCAGTTGGGGATGTGTCTTTATACTGGACTGTGCTGATCCATCCGACTTTGGTGAACTGTACTGCCCAGTCATGCATTTCCAGGAAGATCAACAGAGGAACAACACACAGTTCTAAGAGAAAAAGCTCATTTTAAGGCCTCGTTCACATGGCTGTTGTTGTGGTCCGCGTCTGAGCCGCATATTTTGCGGCTCGGGCGCAGACCCATTCACTTCAATGTGTGCTGTCAGCATCCGTTGCTTTGTTCCGTGGCCCCGCAAAAAAAATAGAGCATGTCCTATTCTTGTCCGTTTTGCGACCAAGAATAGGCATTTCTACAATGGGCCGCGTTCCATTTCGCAAATTGCGGAACGAAATGCGGAGCAACTTCCGTGTTTTGCGGACTGCAAAACACATACGGTCGTGTGCATGAGCCCTAAGTTTTAAGGTCTCTTTAGCCTCCTACTGACCTTCGCCATGGACTGGGACATCAATCCACTACCCGAGTCCACAGCAGCGGCAGGAGGTGTAGCAGAGGCGCGCCCTGGCTGTCCATTAAACACCTTATCTGAGGAATGTAATGCCTTTTTATTTTACGATCCTGTTTACTGCCAACTGCTTCTGTTTTACAACCATGCATATTTAAAGCGAGCGGGTGTATTAATGTTTTATTTATCGCTGCCTTCAAGAGCGCCTGTTATCCCGCGTGTTTGTGTAGTGTGGGCAATAAGTGGAGACGGGGTCCGCGGTGGAGGGGAATCCCGCCAGATCCTGCTCTGAATTACCATTCAAACCTCTTAAAGGAACAAGCTAAGAAAAAAAAGCCAGGACAGAAAATGCACTGCTTGTATATGGGCGTGACCTACTGCTCTGTTCATAAATAGAATGCCAGAATGGCAGTGAAGACTGACTCCTTCCACAGGCTGCAAGTCTAACAATGAACAATTAAAGCTGAAAACTATGTGCCTTTCTCATTCTTAGGTGGGCCAAAGGGGGCGTCATTATCGAAGCGGCCAGGGACAGCTCGTACGAGACGCAGGTGGATTATACTTTTTTCACGGAGCCAGTCTCGTGTGAAGTGCACAACGAGGTCGGAAGCACGAATGTCAGCACTCTGGTGGATGTGCAGTGTAAGTGATGCTCGCAGCGATGTAGGACTACACTCCCCAGCACGCCCTGTCAGTCAGGACTGCATGCTGGGACAAATCCATATGTCAGCATACGTTGCCATTTTTGATGTTCGTTTTAGTGTGGATTATGAGAGGCGTTGTTATAGGGGGTGCAGAGATTTCAGTCGCCCCTGGTGCCTGAGGGACTGAAATATCCATAAATTAGCCATGGTCAGGGCTCGCTTACAGATCTTGCATCTGGTCCCCAGGAGCTTTGAGTTACACCACTGTAGACTACCAATGGTGCATGCACCTATTTTACCTCTGTCAAACATACCTGTGCAGAAGGGGTGAAAGCCATAAATCAGAGACAACCACAGGCACTATAGCAAAACGTTGGAATGAGGCCTTCCACTAAAAGCAAATTAGGTCTTGCCCCTGAATTGAGCTGGGCCCCCATGGAGTGCTGGCCCCTATAACAGGTGTTATGCCTTTTATCCTGATAGTAACGCCCAAAAAGACAACATTAAGATCATAATTTGAGGCATCCAAGCCCTGCTCTGGACAAACCATAACCCACCCCAGAATGCCCACCAGCGGTAGGGTTTGCATAAGCCCCGCCAAATTAGAAGGACAATTTGCCAGGTTTGTCTTTGGAACAATCCTGCTAAATCCAAGACTGTTGACCCCGTTTTAAAGTGAATTCAAAGATTCAAGAAAAATAGGCTTACAAAGGCTAAGTGAATAAAGGACATTTACTAAGTGTGACTAAATATATTAAAGGGGTTTTCTGAGATTTTAATACTGATGAGCTATGCTCTGGATAAGATATTAGTGGTCAGTGAGGTATGACATCTGGGACCCTGTTGATCAGCTTTTTGAGAAGCCATCGGCTCTTGCAGGAGTGCCACAGCCTTCTCGCTACTTTCCCTAGGCTGAGTGATGACAAATTCATTGGTCACATGGCCTAGGTGTAGCTCAGCCTCATAGTAGGTAATAGCGGTGCCTTCTCAAACAGCTGATCGGCAGGGGTCCTGAGTGTCAGACCCCACCGATCACATACTGAAGACTTATGGGAGAAGAGGATGGGTCATCAGTAGTCTCGGGAAAACCTATTAAAACAAACGACACAAATACATAGCAAAAAACAATCACTGAGTAGGCTCCTGTTGGCTGTCTGGTGGGCACAGTCTCATAACCAATATTTTTGTCGGTGTTCCTAGCAGTGCACAGACCAACAGCCGACGCCTAGTCATGATGGAATAAAGGAGGAAGAGTCTTCTGACATCTTTCCTTATGGATGTTCCAAAGACACTAAAGGCTTTGTTTCAGATACATTAAAGTTGATCAATTTTAGCCCCTCCTCCTCCTAAGGGATGTCCAGTATGCAGAATCCATGTCTCTGAGGTAATCTCACAGGAATGCGGCCTGTACTTGCACAAAGAAGAATGGCTTTGTGTATATCTTAAATAACCTTCCCTAAGTCACTGACCATCATTAAAAAGATAAAACAGCATTCAAAGGCTAATAATCAAAGGTAAAATAATAATTAAAGGGAAAGATGAAAACAAATAACTAAAAATATATATTTTTAACACAGGCTCCCTATAGGATAATTTCTGCCTTGGGCCATCCCTATATAGCCAAAAGGCTTCTTAGAATATTCTTCTGGAGAAAAGTACTTTTAGAGGGGTTGTCCACTTTACTATTCATGTGCTATCCTCAGGATATTTGAAGAGAAGGCAGTGCTCATATGAGAGCTGCTTTCTCTGCTCTAGCTACCTGCTTAGCATCCCTATTCACTTCTATGGGACGGTTCTGTAGTATTCACTTGAACAGACAGAGCTGTCCCATAAAAGTGAGAGTGCCATACTTGTAATTACACTGCTCACCACCGCCACTGCTGCAGCAGAAGACAAACAGAGCAGAGGAGAAAGCGTTCGTATGAGCGCTGCCTTCTCTTCAAACAGCTGATCGACAGAGGTGCCGGAAGTTGAAACCCCCAGATCTGATATTGATGACCTATCCTAAGTATAAGTCATCAATAGTAAAAGCGGACAACCCCTTTAGCAAATGAGCAGTGAAGTGGACCGAGGGCAGGCTCAAGCCGATCTATACATCCTTGCTCCTCCAGCCTGCCCTTCTCTCTCTTGCCTGATTAGCAGGGAGAGGTTCCTGCATCTTACCTAGCCCTATCAATCAAGGAGAAAGAGGGGCCAACAGGCGAGGCAGGTGGCACAAGGGTGCACAGAGTTGCTTGGGACCACCCTCTGTGCACTTAACTGCTCATTTGCATAAGGATTAAACGTGCTTTTTCTCTAAAAATGAAGCCTTGGATCGCTAAGTGAAAGGCGGCATGTCCGGAGCAGTAAAGACGTAGGTCTGTATACAGTATATTCACGCTAGCTACGGCTCTAATAGCCTGGGTATGACGTAAATCTGGCGGTATAATTAGAATGGTAGAGGGGGGCCTCTTTCAGCAGCCTCTATGCGTCAGTCACCCGGCGGCTGCCATTTATAAATCCAGACAATGGCCTCTGCATTTGAATGACAAAGGCTCTTCCCGGGGACAAGTATCTTATTTATTTTGCTCACATGGAGACAATGGTGGAGCACACCATCCTCGTGCATCCCACTCCACGGCGCCATATTTGATTCGCTTTTTTTTTCCTTTTCTTAGATTAACCCTTTCCAAGCCTTAATACAACAAAACTAGGCTGCAATTAACCCTAAGGATATAGGGACACTGCATATAAGGTGCAGTAAGGGCTGAAGCTGCTCCTTCCCGTCTACTGGGACGATTCCTATGAGCAGCAATTGTGTGGAATGTGCCTCTAGATGGCTTAAAGGGGTTGCCCACTTTTTTTTAAGTATACCTATGAATACCAGTGTGGATGATACGTGACTTCGAGAAGGTGACCATACACATCACTGCGCCTCCTCCACTGGAACATAATGCACCTCCGCAGGCCCAGCACACCATATTTGGATGGAGGAGGTGTGATTATGTGCCTCTCCATATCCAGCCATCTTAGGCACAGAAGCAGCATCAGTATGGGACAGTAACGTGGCCGGGCGGAATGGGGAGGGGGAGGCGGATGCATGACTTTCTAAAAGTGCCCAGAAGATGAAAAAAGGTGTATTAGTAAGCCACAGGTATTATGCTGAACTAAAGCGGCCAACTCATTTAATAAGCACAGCCTGCTGGTTCCCGCCCCTGCTTAGAGAACAGGGTGGAGCAAACTATGGTGGACTTCCTGTACGTACGGTCCACTTAGCCATCAAAGCTTCAATATAAACAAACCCTTTAATAAGCACTGCCTGCTGATGAAATGGTTTCCGCCCCGCTTAGAAAATCAGGCAGAGCAAAGTATAGTCCACTACCTGTGCTTAGGGACCACTTAGCCACAAAAGCTTCAACCCCTTCAGTAAGCACAGCCTGCCTTTCTAATGGTTCCCACCCCTGATTAGAAAATTGGTGGGGAGCAAAGTTTGGTCGACTTCCTGTGCTCAGAGGCCACTTAGCCACCAAATGTTGGATCTAAACAACCCCTTTAAGTCCCCGTCCCTCAGATCAGCATTTTGTTGGGCCGCCATGCTCTACTGCTGGAGGCCACGGTGTCGTTCTCACAGGAAATAGAAAGTGCTCTTTTTTTTTGCTGAACTGATTAACATTAAAAATTACATTACTGTTCCATTAGAAAAGGCACTTCTTATTCTTTTGAAGACGGAGAGGAAATCCATCTCTCTGGTGATCTGCTTTTGATTTATAAGGTTCTCTCGCTCTAGTACTATGTCTGGGCATGAATAAGTAATGCTCAATACCCCTGACATAGGACGGGGAGTTCTATTTTAAGAGTTTGCCTGAGCGACTGCTTCACTTCATGTGAACGCCTGGAGATCCCCCCAACTAACGATGGGAAGCTTCCTCTCAACAGTTGCCCCCAGAATCGTTGTTGACCCCAAGCCTGCAATTACGGACATGGGCTCCGACGTGACCCTGACCTGCATCTGGACGGGAAATCCTCCCCTTACTCTGACGTGGACCAAGAAAGGATCGAATATGGTGAGGAAAGCTTTATTTTACTCAAGTTTCTTTAAGTTTTGAAGTAGTTGGGGTAGAATAAAAAAGCAGCACAGAGTATTTCAAGAAATGACTGTGGTGACCAATCACACAAGCAAGGACAGGGCTACATGAGAACGAAGCAGTATTCTGACATTAGGAGAGGAATAGAGAAGACCTTGAAGATGACTATGTTATCCGACAGAGTATTTCAGGAGAGAGTGTGCTTATCATCTGGTGTGTGTGTGGGAGGGGGGCGTGACCTCTCACTCATGTGGATGATGATAGCGAGACCAGGCTTTTTGGGACAGAGATCATATTATGACTCGATGAATGACATGGAGGAGATTAAGTCTAGTCCGGAGTTGTGCAGATTTTCAGCAGAGTTTTTCAGTACTGATCTTGATGGAATCAATGAATAAGAAAAGTTGAAACAAACAACCTATGGATTGTATATTGGATGATGCAATTACAGCTATTTCAAAAGATTCTTCCAGAATTTGAATATTTACATATTAGTAACCCATCCTTAAAGGTTTTGTCCTGCAAAAAGGTTTCACCTAGATCTGAAAACATTACGTGTATTTAAAATTATTCAATAAAATGTATCTGTATAGCTCCACCTGCTGTTTCTTCTTTTCCTTATTTCTCCGCCCACCTCACTGAGGTGGTCGCACATGCTCCGTTTAAAATCTTCAACTGTCAACAGCCGAATCTTCTGTTAGAAACTGTGGCAATTACAGGGAAAGAGCTAAAGCAAAGTGACATGCCCCTGAGAAAGGGCACACCCCCTGAGCTGCCACCCTGAGATGAATCCACTAGAACAATTAGAGCAATGAATAAGGAGATCTCTGGATCCATGTGAGGTACAGGGCTGGTTCCAACTTAGTTAGAAATAGGTTGTCTTATACTATATGATATCGGGTTTTCATTTTTTTACATCACTCCTGGCAGAACTGTGCTTGGTGGCTAGAGTCCTCTCAGTGATCTCCTATCCAAAGAGTAAGCCATTGACATTCTACTCTTGGAAATACCCTTTACTACAAGAGTCTTGATCTATTCTTGGCAGGTTTTAAGCAACAGTAACCAACTATTTCTGAAGTCTGTGAGCCAGGAAGATGCAGGAAAGTACGTCTGCAAAGCCATCGTACCCCGTATCGGAGTAGGGGAGAGGGAGGTGACACTGTTCGTGAATGGTAAGTACCTTTACCAAGAAAAACAGAATTGTTGCTATGGATACACTGCCTAATAGGTACAACATTAAGGCAATAAGTCACTAGTAACCAGTCATACTCGAGTACTTGAGTTTGGTTCAAGGCCATAGGTACATAATGCTGAGGGGCAGTGAACATTTATACTACTCAAACCGCCTTTTTCCATATTTCTTGTGTTCATGAAAAACAGATTTTTGTAAACATGCAGTACCCCTTTAAGCCCAAAATACAAGCAGAGTTCCTGTTTATATGGTTTTTGGCGGTACGAACTTTATTGTTCCAAACTTAGCTTGAATACTCTTTTGGGGAATTAAACCTCTTCAAAATGTAAATACACCCTAACATCATAGGTTACAGTCCAAACCGCTGAAGCATCACTGCTAGCTCAGTGTGTCTACGCCGGGCTGACGAAAAGGGAAGCCATTAATCCTGCTGAAAGAAACATCCCAAAATATTCTCCCACTCTGGAGCCCGAGCCCTCCCAGAGTGACCTTTCATGAGAACTAGTGAAGTGAGGAAAGAAACCGTCGATGTACGGGAAAATGCAGCATCCATCAGAGTAATATCCACTTCAGTTAAACTGGTACAAGCAAATTATACGCAGAGATAAAATCAGCAGATTGGACGATAAAACAAAGAAAGATATAAAACAAATAGCGCATATTACGCCTAATGTGGTAGCAAATTCGCCAGGAATGCATTCATTCTCACTGATGAGATAATAGGCATGAACGTCGCCCTAATCTGTCTCACAAACAGACTTCTATCTGCCAGAGGAGGGCCTTAAAGGGGCCTATTCATCAAATCAGCCCTAAATGCTCCAATTCTGATCGAACTAGCAAAAGGGCCTGTAACATAGGTCGAAAAAAGCCACCCGTCCATCCAGTTAAGCCTATCATACTGCAATGTTGATCCAGAAGAAGTCAAAAACCCTCAGTAGAAGCCAATTGTCCTGATCTTAGAGGGGAAAACATTTCCTTCAGGACTCCGTTATGGCAATCAGAATAACTCCCTTGGTCAACGACCCTTCTCCAAGAAATGCGTCCAGTCCTCATCTGAATTCTTTTAGTAAATTCACCATCACCGCCTCCTTTGGTAGACAACTCCATAGTCTCAATACTTTTAAAGCAAAGAACCCTAGTCTATGCTGGTGTGGAAACCTGTAGATGTAGAAGATCCCCCTTCTTGCCATTACGGTCCTAGACATAAAATGACCATTTATACATAGTTATTAGATCTCTCATCAGCCATCTTTTTTCTCAACTAAATGACCTGAATTTTCATATCTTCCTGGGTACTATAGTCCACTCGTTCCATTTATTACTTTAGTTGCCCATCTTTGAACCCACTCAATCTCTGCTGCTTTTTTCTTGTGCGCTGGTAACCAAAGTTGTACACAAAAAACCTTGTGCAGTCTGACTAATGATGACTGTGTTCTTCTCATATGCATCTATTTGCCTTGGCAGCAGCTGCCTGACATTGGTTGCGAAAGTTAAGTTTATCTTAATGTGTCTGTCAATGAACATGGTCAAAAGCATGAAACCTCTGTCCATCCTTCTTTAAGGTCCTCCGATAATCACCAGCGAGGGAGAGCAGTACGCTGTGCGAGGAGGAGTGGGAAAGGTTGAGTGTTTTATCGGAAGCACCCCGCCTCCGGACCGAATTGTGAGTGCATATTTTTGTCATCTTCGTTCTCTTTACTGATGAATGTCCTGGTGGTGCTGAGGGTTGATCTTTGATCCATGGCCAACTATACAAAGACTCAAAGAGTGGTCTGAATGGACAACACTTTACCAAACAGAAATACTTTGAGACTGCATGTGGTTGGTGCTGTACTTGTAAGGGGTGCAGTCACATCCGGGCCCCTGGGCATGAAATGACAGCAGCACTTTATGGTATATGGTGATATATTGAGATATGCATCTGGTAAGTTTGGTTTACAACCCCATCCAAAATCTATTTGCTTACGTACTCTATAGAATACCAATTACCAATACCAATATTAACCGAGCCGCCATACTCTGCTCTTCACTGAAGCAATCTGGAGCAGCAGACCTTAGTAATGCATTTCCAGGTCTGAACTCTACATGATTAAAGTTTTGACCACCCTTGGAGAAAAGGGGATATATTGCAATTATTTCTTTTATGGGCTTTGCTCCGCTGATGAATGATTATTCCAATAATCACATCTTGCTGGAGACAACAACCCAGCATCAGTCTATGCTCCGTAACCTGGAGCTATCTCCTTAGCAATGGCGCCACCTATCTGGCTTTTCACGCCTCTGCTTTTTTTCATTTTAAAATTTAAGAGACAGGGCCATCCAAGATGAATAAATCTACCTGAAGGTTTCAGTAGCCAGAGCCCTAGGATAGATGAAGGCAGTGGCCGAACCCACCTCTCCAGATATATATGTCTTTTGCATTAATTAAAGTGCAAATCTGTGCTGGATTCACAGCTGCCTCACCACAGAGTCCCGAGGGAGACGCTGTTCTCCAAACAGCATCCACTGCGGCTGAAATCATTTTATCACGTCTTACAAAATGAAGTGTTTAGCAGAGGAAGCGACTGAGGAGAATTCATTATAGGCTTTTCAGTGATTTGGATTTTCCAGTTAACTATTACAGATCTGCATGGAGGTCTGGAGGAAATTTCCATGTCTTTCAAGGCTGCTCTGTTAGAGAGGCCATTTAACATGTGGTTATTGGATTATTAGTAAAGTGTCATCCCCAAACACCTTATCAGAATTTCCATTACAAAATGACTATTAATAAATGCCTGTACTTTCAAATAATTCAGTAACAAAAGTAAGTTTTGGGCAAAACTTCCAAAATATGTTGGAGATATCAAAAGAAAAAAATATAAAAATGCAAAATATAAAGATGCAAAACACTTAAACTGCGGTGGATATATAAAGGGTTCATGACTCCCCACCTCAACAACTTGTCTCTTTAGTGCCACCTACAGGTAGCTGCCCTGTAAGTCAAGGTCTGACCCATTTTAGAGTTGTAATAAAAGCTGTGGCGTAGTGATCATGTGCCCCAGAGTCCCAAGGGATTAAATGGTTGTGAAAAGGATGGGACTCTATATTTAATAGACAAATATTTAGCATTTTTTTCTAACCATTGTTTTTTTTTTTTTTTGCACATTTTAGGTCTGGGCCTGGAAGGAGAAAAACTTAGAGACTGGAACTATGGATAGATATACCGTGGAACAGACAAAAACAGAAAGTGGCGTACAGTCCACCCTCACTATCAACAAGGTCATGGACATAGACTTTGAGACCAGCTACAATTGTACAGCATGGAACAGCTTTGGCTCGGGAGCAGCCATCATTAAGCTCGTAGAGAAAGGTATGGGTTGAAAACCTGCAGGAAATTGTGCCTCAAACCTCCTCCAAAAGCTTTGTGTGAACCTACCCTAAGAAGTGAAAAACGTCCTTTTTGCCTATTGTTTGTGCCAGAGGACCCATATTCGTGCATTTATTTCCAATGCTGTTTGTGAGAAGAGATGTCTAGTTGTGGGGTATTTGCATTCCTCAAGGCCTAGAATAGTTAGTCTTCAATCATAATGAGAAGGATGGGTGGTGGCTCAAATGGTGGTTACCATCTATAATCTGCACAAAGTCATTCTCTTTGGTAGAAGGCACACTATTCATTCCTATTTGCCTCTACATCCTAACAAGGTGGGCTCTGTACTCATTGCTCAACCCTTAAATATTCTAGGCAATAGCTAGAATAGATCATTAGTTTTGTACTGCATTTAGCTAAACTATAAAAGTCTTCAGAATCTACAATCCTTTCCAGATAATCATTGCTTACACACCGTTTCCTTTTTCAGAAGTGGTACCGGTAGGGACCATTGCCGAGGCAACTATCGGAGCTGGGATTCTGGTCATCATCTTCTTTGTCTTCTTCATTTTCTTCCTGTATCGACGTCGTAAAGGCAGTGAGTACAAGCGTTAAACTCTTCTGACAAATGTATGAGAAGCTCATGGCTTTCCCAGTGGAGCCAATTAAGAGGCTATGCCATAGTTTGTGATAAGTGATGTATCCAATGACTGCACAGTTGCTTGTACGAGAAGAGACAGCACAATAGTTGAATACTGAGATTCCGATGCTGTGTCAGTTCTTGTAGAAATGGTCTTGGCGAGATCATATGTCAAGATGAAAAAGCTGAGAACACCACAAAGCAAATAACAACCAAAGTTTTAAAACAGTTCAATTCAACTAGAATCAAAAAAGTTTGTTCCCTAAACCAATCATAGATTCGAGTCATCTTAATAGTTTAGGTTTTTGCTAAGACTTATAAGGTTCTATAAGTTTTGAAAAAGTGCCATGCTTTGATCTTTAAAATAATTGCTATTTTCTAACCAGGCCGCAAGGATGTCACACTTAGGAAGCTCGATATCAAAGTAGAGACAGTCAATCGGGAACCTTTAACCATGCACACTGACAGGGAGGAGGACACATCTAGTGTTTCTACTGCAACACGTGTCATGAAAGCCATCTATTCGGTAAGTAAAGATCACCCCTACAATTTCATCACTGCAGGTTAACCTATTCTCATATTTTTCATACAGTGGCTATGTCCACTGTGATGTACACTCATAAGCAGGGGATCAGATTTATGTAAATGTGCACCCAAGTTCAGTTCAGTCTGTGAAGGCAGTCATCTTGGTCGCCAATGTCATTACTTAAAACAACAGTTTGCCATGATCTTTAACCAGATTTGAGCTTCCATTGATCGATTACAGATTTGTCATTTGGCAGGAATGACTTTTCAATGACAGCATTCGATGAGGCCGAAAAGGTCCAGGGCAGCAGGCCAACTTTTTGACAGATATCTGCCATGTCTCATTTGTTCACGAAAAGGCACTTATGATCATGCAAAAATGGTCTAAATAAGACTTTTCAGCCATCCACAATTTTTAGTGTATGGCCAGCTTTAGAGGCAACATTTTGGTGATTTCCTAATCCGTTTTTCAGTCAGGTTCCCTTCGAAGATGTTTTTAAGATTTTTTTAGAACATAATGATCACGACTGTTGTGCCTTGGGACCTTTTAGTTTCTAACTACCGTGAGCTTGAAAATTGTAATTTTTAAATCTGCTCTTGTGGGTGAAAAGACTTCTTCTCAAGGACTAAAAGTATGACCATCCTAGCACTAAGTTGACATCAACATACATGGCTGTTGAAAATTGTAATGGATGATATATCAAATATTGTTTCAATAATTATGAGATTGTCATGAAGCCAGTAGAATAACTCTTATTCACATTTTGCTTCATTTTAGTCTTTTAAGGACGATGTGGACCTGAAGCAAGACCTACGTTGTGACACCATTGACAGGGAAGAGTATGAACTCAAGGTGCGGCATCCATATATTTTCAACCAATACAAATAAATGTATAATCCAAATGTGCCACTTTAAGGATGTCTAGTTACCGCCAATCCTAGCACAAGTCTCCGACCTCTGTAGCATTAACAAGATGATGCTGGTGGAAGGTACCTGTGGCATCTTCTAGTCACAAGACTGAACATATCTTGATTTGCACACTATACTAAGCTACGAACGATTTGTCTGGCATGCAAGATCATCGAGTGATGTGTAATTTTGTGAACTATGTAAATTCTTCTGTGTTTAATACCTCCTTCTTTCTCTTCCTCTAACTTCTTCTATACCTTGGAGAGTGAAGCAAACATTACTATACAGTTGCATACTTTTAGGTATTAGACGAGTATTGCAGTTCAATTTCGACTGTGACTTTTAAACTGTTTGACGAAGAAGGTTCGAAATCCCGATTACACTTCTGTGAAGTTAGGGAGATGGTGGCAACAGATTGTTGCAGGTGTAATGAAGACACTGTTGAATACACGTTTACAGGACATGAAGCAATTCTGTCTGGTAACACATACAAACTTGAAATTTGTCGAAAATCCAATTATTCCGATGGATTGTTTACTGGAAGTCCTTCATTGAAACATCATGAACATTGTAGGAAGAACTGTGTGCAACTGTGTGGACTGTGCCTTCAGTCAATTGGAGTGGCCTTCACAATTCACATGGATTTACAATCTGGTTCAACTGGACATTTTGGACTCTGATTTTTGTGGACTGATCAAACTCTTCGCCTACTTTAGATCAGATCACGGAGCTCGGTGTACATTTCATCAACATCACGTACCCATCACTGCCAAACACTTGGGTCTAGTCATCAAAGTCATTCTTAATGAATGTAATCAATTAATGTGAGCTTTGTAAGTCAAGAAAATAAATTAGATTGACCACACATCCAGGCTAGTAGGAACAATTCAATATTTAGGTAATAGAATGAATACCAATGGCCAGTCTGTAGCTTTCGCAGACCCTTTTTTCCATATCCACCCGTATTGATGGGTTTCACTTTTACCTAGATGGATGCATCCTACAAATTAGCTTAAGCCAAACTACATTTTAACAAAAATCTTTTCCGGTGTACACTTTGATGAATAGACTTGGGCATTTTTCATTTTTGTAACTCATCAGCAGGCATTAGCATCAGGCTACCATGTTTTATATGCTGAAAGCATTATGTAAATGTCTGTAGTCCAAAGCAATTTTACATAAATGTCTTAATAAATGTATGCACCTGTATAGTGACTTTTTGCTTCACTGCGTACTTGAGCACACAAGTTTATGAACACCACGTCGCCTAACTCAGGCTAGCTGCCCACTTTTCTTATATTATTCCTTTCCTTTCAATAATCATTTTTCTTACTCTATATTCATGTCCATCATAACCTGCCATTGATCACGCTGCTCTTCTTCCCTAGGATCCAACCAATGGGTATTACAACGTCCGGGCTCACGACGACAGGCCGAACTCCCGTACTGTGTTGTATCCAGATTACCGTAATCCTGGACCAGCACGTTTTGATGGTCGCCCTTCATCTCGCCTCTCTCACTCCAGTTATGCACAACTGAACACTTATAGTCGGGCAGCTACTTCAGATTATAGTACAGACCCAACACCCACAGTAACACCTGCAACAACAGATACCACCAGTCAACTTTCAGTACGATAACTATGAAAAATTTGGGACACATGGGTTTTCACCAAACTCTGGCTACCCAACATACCGACTTGGTTATACTCAGCCAACCACAACAGGTATGGATCGGGGACCATATGATACTTTTGATCCAGTCGGGAAGTTCACAGGCGCCACCCGGTTCTCATACACTTCCCAACATTCCGACTATGGACAGAGGTTTCAACAAAGAATGCAGACGCACGTCTGAGGATTGTAAACTGGTGGGCATAAGGGAAAAAAACAGAGAGGATGACATAACGTCACTAAATCTTCTCTAACGTAACATCTAAAGGCAAGAAAGGACTTCAAAAGGAGAAGCAACCTCTTACCGTGTCTTCTGATACTCAGGGACCTTAATGTCTTGATCTCAGAAGTCCCCAAGAAAACAATGTTGCCCGACCAGCAAAGCCTTGACACTTTGACATGGAAAAGATGCCAAACAGAAGGCTGGCCTTTTAGTACCTGATCATTCCTTGAATACCACAGATGTTTTGCCATCTGGTGTATGGCATGACTTTACGAGTCAACTTGGTACCAGTGAATCTTCTCTTTTCACTTTGATGAGACCCTATACTCTTTTGGGCCACATGTCTGCTTTTCTTACTTTCTTCATTTGCCACTGAAAATCTGGTCTTACCATAGCAGGGTCTTTTGTAGATATACATTCCAACTTCTAGAAGATGAGGCAGCATGAGTTACACAGTTATGTAGTTCATATGATATATATGTATGGTCCTATCTGCTTTCATGACAGGCTTTATAATCTCGGCGTGCAGACAGCTATTTTGGATAGCTACTGTTGCAAAGCGATGAAAGAATGAGTCGGACAATCAAAAAAATGGGAATTTTCATTTGCATCTTTATAGGTTGTTTTATAAACTCCACTTGTGGAGAACTTTTAGCTATTGTACTGCTTGGTCCAGCTCTTAGAAGGTACTGGTACTCCTTCAGGAGATCGAGATGGTGTAGGGAGTCCAACCAGAAGAGCTAATTTGCTGCTTTCTTTCAAAATGGTCTATAATTCCCAACAAGCTCTGAGCCATTATACATTTTATATATATTTTAATACAATTTCTTCAATTACTGAGCACTTCTAGGTGAAGATTATTCCATCCATGTGCATATTGTACATGTACTTTACACTAAAGTCAACAGCATTCCAGCTTACAAGTATTCGACCCTTCCATCCTTGCTTACATTCATTTCCATTTGTAACTACAGCTTGATCTTTTTGAGTGGCTTCAGTATGCAATAAGTAACAGCCAGTGTGGCATTTGTGAAACTCCAGCACTGCTCTTTGGCTGAGAAAAAAATACTCAGGGATGAATGGTCCAATATTTTGCTAAAATGGGTGGTCGCTTATACAAAGCAGTATTAAGTCTCGTGGTTCAGGTGGTGCTTAATAGATATGGTCAGTAGTAATGGAGGCCACTCATATGGGAGTAAGATACTGAAGTCAAACAAGCAAAGTTAGGTCATATACAGGTTAAGTGGGCCATATTCCATATTTTAGACATGTGTTACACAACAGTGAAAAACAGACTACAAAGCCAGTCTTTCATAGTCAGAGTGGCACTAGGTCAAATACATCATAGCAGAATTTAGATCCACAGGAAACTAATTCATCTGTACACGTTGATGCTTGGTCCAAGTCTTGCAATGGTATAGCAATACTTTCAAACGGAATAAAGGAAACCCTTTTACGGCTTGGCCGAGTGTGAAAGGTGTGAGAGGGACTCCTTAGAAATCAAACATGCTTAACTGTCACGCTTTGGTGTGGGAGGAAACACCACACCGAGCATAGAAAGGAAGGGGTAGGGGGGAATCAGGCCTGAGGAACTAGGGAAGGAAGATGGACACCTCCTAGTAAAAACCCTAACCAAAATCCTGACTGACTACCAGTATGAACAGACCCCAAAGGTAGGTGAGTTCATATGCAGGAATACCTAGAGTCCTATCTAGCCCTATAGGACTATGGTAATAATGGCAGAGACGAGACTACCTGTTCCTCCAAAAGGAAGGACAAACAGGAGTCACCTTCAGGCCTAATACAAACAATAGGGAAATGCAACACACAGAACCAAAACAAAATACAAAAGGAAAAGGAAAGACTTAACTTCAAAGGGGCTATGGAAGCACCAGGAACTCAGCCGAGATCCACACTCCAGCAACCCACAACTAAACTGAAGCTATAAACCGCACTGCATAGTGGGAGAAGCAACTATAAATAAGGAAGGTTAAATGACCACATTAGCAACACCTGGAGGCCAAAACCAGAAACAAAACAGACACCTATTGATCTACCTGGAAAACCTATCAGATCAAACCACGTGTTGCCTGTCTCACAGATCTGCTCACTCACTGTCGCCGGGACGTCCAGTATGTCTCGTACGGTCGTGACACTAACCCTTCTTTTCCCCAACACCTGCCATTGGGGACGAGCCACCCAGAACTGGCAAGTTCGGACAACATTCCTCTAATGTATATGGCCACCTTAAGACATGGAGCTGAAATAATGCTTACTTAGCCCTTGCTTGCTTCTTTGGGTTACACCTAATGTTTACCAGGCAAATAAGGGCATTCTTCTTGGTATTCGATTTGGTTTATACCACTTTTTTTCTTCCTGTGCCTTGACACATTATTGTTAAGGGTTGGTATTTTCTAGAAAAAAAAAGTTAAAAAAAAAAAAAAAACACCTGTATTTGCTAAGACCTGTAAATGCAATGCATGGTACTCCATATTTATTCATAATCATTGTGTCTGTGAGAGATCTCAATCATCCAGATCATGGTCTGTCAGCAGGAATAAGTCAGAGCAATTGCACTTGTTGCATTTTCTCTTTAAGATGGTTCACTAGCTATTCCAACTGGCTTTATCAATTATAAATCCCGGTATTAAATACTGGTGTCTCATGCTTCAGAGCATAATCTGTTCATCATAATCAACACATAGTCAAACATCTCATGAAGGTAAGATGTTGTAACTGAAGCAATTCAGTAGGATTAATCTGCCTCGGGAGAGATGTGGTTACAATGCTGTTCTAACTCCTCTCAAGGCAGTTATATCACACCTCATAGCTTCAGCTATGCAGACTGCAATCAACATCTTACCTCCAGGAGAACCTTGACCTTATGTTGATTATGATAAACATGTTGATTATGCTGACTGAGCGTGGGTCACCAGTATTTAAAGCTGAGTCATTCTAACTGACCAATTACTACTGACAATCATTATAAGAAAGCAGTATTGGCTTTTCTAAAATAAATATCGACAGGCAGCACTTGCATTGAGAGTTAAAGCGGTTGTCTGGGTTCAAAGCTGAACCCGGACATACCAATATTTTCACCCAGGCCGCCCTCTAATGTTAGCATCAGAGCTTTTTATTTACAATAACACACTGCTGGGCGGACATCACAGGCTCTGGTGAGCTGGCTTTAGCACTTCCCTAGCCATTTTACAGGCTAGGGCAGCGATAAAGCCCACCCATCAGTGCCGGTGACGTCACGGGGCTCACTGCTGGGCGGAAGCCTCCGCCTGGCAGCCCTAAGGAGAGCCCGGTACGTCACCGGATCTCCTGAAATGCTTTTGCCCTGCGCGATTCAGCACAGGGCAAAGGAGAGCATGGGAGGAAATGCTCCGATGTTTTTGTCAGGGGTGCTGCCTGGGTGAAATTATGGGTATGTCCGGGTTCAACTCTGAACCCAGACAATCCCTTTAAAGAGACTTATCAATGACCAGTGACTTAATGATTGGGTATGGTGACGATGGGCTGAAATTTCCTTTCAATAATTTTTTGAAAACTACCTGTATTTTATGGTACAGTTACATAAAATGATGCTGCTTTAGCCTTTACAAAACCTCTGTGTACATTACTATTACCTTTTATGTTTTGCCAAAGCAACCCAAGATACACTGCTTAACCAATGCAAATTTACAAATTTACACCATTTACAAATGTATGCAAAATTTAATTTCCACTTAAAAGTTTGTTAATCCCCCTCCCAACATTTATTCTTGGAAATGGAAATCTATGTATCGATTTCTTTAAAAAAAACTGTATATATAATTTTTTTTTTTTACAATTTCAACCAAATGTATCTTTTGTACGAAATCTGTTCTTTTTGCAAACAGATCCTCGTAGAGCAATCATTTTTGTACAGTACGTGTGTAAATATACATATATATTTTTTATATATCTTGTAAACGCGAGAAGCATACACGAGTGACATTATCAGTATTATATTTTATTATTTTCTTCTTTTTATCCGCACACTTGTTGACGTTTCTTGAGATACTTCTTTGTCAAGAAGATTTTTGTTTTCCTTTTCATTTGCTGTATTGAGATACGTTTTCTCCATTACTCCGACTTAATTCAATTTAAGACAATACAATCTCATTTCGATATACTGTGTCACTGGTTGTTCTGATATTTTATCATTTTCATCTTGTATATCTTTGGGATATTTAAGGGAAAGCCACAAATAATGTACAGAATTATGTACAGTAAAATTCCTTTACTTTGACTCCATTCATTTCCATTTCAACAGTCACCTTGGACTTAAAAAAAAAAATTGATATGTCATAGCGACAAATCAAAGGTTCTGATCGGTGAGGGTCCGAGTGCTGAGACCCCCACTGATTGCTAGAACGAAGAGAAAGAAATGCTCACATAAAGCACTCCATTGTCACTGCAAGTCCGTCTCCTGCACCGAGGAGATATATGGCTATGTATGAGTCATCCTCTATGCAATTGGTGGGGTCTCTGCACTCCAACCCTGACCGATCAAAACCTTTGATCTGTTACTATGTAATATCAAAAGTTTTTTGTTTTTTAAGTGCAGGTATACCTTAAAGGCTATGGACACCTTTGACATGAAAAAATATCTCTACATATGTGAGTGGTTAGCTTGAGTAAAGAAACCAGGATGTGTCCCTCCAATACATGGTGTATGTGAGATCTGTGGTCAAGGATGCTGCTGCCTTCTCTAGCTCTCATATACCAGCTTCATTCTTGAACTAATTTTTCCTTCTATAGCTCATGAGGAATGTCTTACTCCTTGTGCTGACCGTCACTGATGCGGAGGAGTGTGCGATTCTCCTCCCTACAGGGTGGGTGCTCTTTTTCTCTATATATTTTGCACACAACCTAAAAGACTGCCAACTTGTGTGTTCTTTCCACCCTCCCAACACTCTCATCTGCCATATACAACCTCCTTTTCCTCCCTGCTGCTATCTCTATCACTAAGAGAAGGGAGGGAGAGTGAGTCCTCAAAAACAGGAGCAGAGCTCTGATAGAGTTATGATCCCGTAGCACCACCAGCTAGATGAAGGATTTACACTCACTGTACAAAAGGAACATGGTAGGAAAGTGTCATTTAGACTAATAAGGAAGCTGCAAAAATCTGCTTTTAGGAAGCAAATGAACAATGAAAAATCCTGCAAATATGTCCATAACCTTTATATGAATTACACTGGAAATAAGAAATTGGAAGACTCCAAGTAAAAAAATAATAATAATCTTTTGTTTCATTGGGCTGCAATCCCACTGGATGATTTTCCAATTTAAGAGGGTTTTTAATATCCTGTTAAACATATAAAGGAATTTTACTGTACATATATTCACAATAAGGTGATCTGCATTGTATTATTATTGCAATTTGTAGTGGGAGAAAAAAAATGTGTTAATGAAAACCAGTATGTAACACAATACAAGCACCTCCCCTATAGTAATCACCTATGTAACACTCTGATGCTCTGATTAATAATAAAGATTGCTACACGCAATGTTTTTATCTTCTCCAAAGCCCTCCCATGCTTATTTGCCATTATCTTTTGCAGGGAAACAGTGTGGATGAGTCAGGGAGGGCACTGGGGCACAATATTAGGGACTGAAGGGGTTGTTCCACTATAAGGCAGAGGTCTCACCTTTCTCCAGAATGGAGAAGTGAAGGATGCACCAGTGCATGCCATATTTGCAAGCACAGCCATCTGTCTATTCTCTTAGCGATATATGCCATCATTGTCTCACATGTGAATACCCCTTTAAAAAGGATGTCCAGCTGGATAGAATTTTTAAATACGGGAAAGATTGGGTTGAAAAAAAATACTTTTGGTTCCGACGTGATACGCAGGAAATGCCTGAACCTCTGTCACTTATGTGGCCAGTGATTGGCTGAGTAGGTACCAGGAAATGGAGGCTAAAGGGGGCAGGGTGAACATAGGAATCACAGCGACATGTGATCGGCGAGTACTCCAATACTTTTCTTAAACCCACTCTGCCCCATATCAAAAAAAAATCCCACCAGACAAAGGATAGGTCATTAATATCAGATTGGTGGCGTTCGATTCCTGGCACCCTCCTTCTATCAGCAATTTAAAGAGGTGGGAGCATTGTTTCCGCTTCAAAATTACTTAGCGTCGTGTCACTTGTAGCGGCAACGCGGTGTAATCGAATGGGACGGGCAGTTGTAATTACACGGCGCCGATGCTATAAGTGAGAAGACCACAAGAGCTCCGCTACCACTTCAAATTGCTGATCGGAAGTCGGGCCCCCACCGATCTCATGTGCATGACCTATCCTGAGGATGGGTCCTCCATATCTTTGTACTGCAAAACCCCTTTAAGCCGATTTACATGGCAGCAGACATAAAAATAGT
The DNA here is from genome assembly GCA_033119425.1 of Bufotes viridis. Taxonomy (NCBI): domain Eukaryota; kingdom Metazoa; phylum Chordata; class Amphibia; order Anura; family Bufonidae; genus Bufotes; species Bufotes viridis. Next base: position 63,450,039 of record CM065599.1, on the reverse strand, counting down.
CACAATTGCAAAATCGTCTTATCATAATTGAGTGGACCTTCAAAAACAAATAGGGAAATTAATTTCATTTTAGCATGGTATTATGCTCTCAATAGCCCGGTAATTAGGAATTCAGAGGTGGATTAGGCAATTTTCCAGGCGGTAAACAATTGAAGAAATGAGATAACAAAAAATAATGAACGCAAGGAAAAAAAAAGGATTATGGAGTAATTTGCATAAACTTCTGTTTATGTCTCTATCTCACAAATGGGAATCATCACAACCGAATAATGAGGAACGTATAGAATATTAAAGAGGTATTCTAGGATTTCAGTATTGATGGCCCATCATCAGGATAGCTCAATATGTGACACCTCGAACCCTTTGGTCGCAGCATGTCGGAATGCGATATCATAGACTACCATTATAAAAATTGTCGTGCGACATTAATGCAACAAAATGTCATGCGACAAATGTTGCGCTGTAGTTGTGCCTATTTGTCGCGCGACAAATGTCGTCGTGTAGACCTAGCCTTAGAGAGGTTGTCCCATTGCAACATTTATGGTATATCACTAGGATATGCCACAAATGTCAGATAGGTAGATGTCCCACCTGTGGAACCTTTCTCCAGAACAGGTCCCCCAAAGTGAAGGGAAAGCAGCCACCCTCCATTCCCAGCTATGGGCTGCTCCACTTATTTTTGGAAGTCCCATAGCAGTTGATGGAGAGGGCACCGCGATTCACCTGTCTCCCACCTCTGGGACACGCACATGGCATATCCTGGTGATATGCCATAAATGAGATGGGACAACACTTTTAATAGTAAAATCTCAAATTACCCCTTTAATGCATATGAAACGGTAGGGATCGTAGCTGTTACCCTGCTTTACGCAGAAATTTCAAGGTCATAGGTGAGTAGCACAATCCAGAGAAACACAGGACAGATGACACGTCTTTCCCTTGTTATTGTCACCTCGGAGGTTCAACGTCATCACTCATTTCTGTTAATGTGACGTTCTAAGCAATGCTTAAGCCACGATGGGTTGGAAAAATGTAATACATTACAAAGGGTGAAGTTGTCAACTTTTGGAGGACTTTTTAAAGCACAGGCCACAAAATCTCCACCATAAACACCAGACACCAAAACCCTTCCACATGTGATCGTTGCCATCAACAATATGGTATTCACAGAAGACAAGGCTGAAACTCCTCCATTGGTGTAGTACCAAGCCTGCCCTCTCTAGACTGAATTCATCAGCCACTTCAGGTCATCACAGTCTACTCCACGTCCCCGAGGGGGCTCTGTGACGTTGAGGAATCATCTCAAGAAAATTGTAATGATGCTGGCGTGTAATAGAATCCGTCTACAGCTTATTACATTCCGCCTAATGTGTACTTAGTGCAGAATTCTAATTACAGAGCTGAAGAACAGGCCTGCAGGGAAATTGCTCGGCATTAAACGGTCAGCATTTCTCTCGGTGACCATTAAAGCTGCCTCGGCTGTCAGCAGGAACGCTCTTATCTGTACATTTCGAGACCATTCCTGTGCGATTAATTTAGCGTTGGTACCTTGTATGCCGGGGTTTATGTTACCCACAAATCTTTCATCATCATTTTTATGTCGGGTAGATGCATACCATCACTTAAAGGGCAGTCCTTCCATTAACAAAATAACTGCATCCTTCCGAGCTTCAGATTGACAACCGATGTTGGAGAGGCGATTTTTGAGACCTATCGGATGATCAACTGAGGACCATGAGTGCAAAAGTAAGATATTAAACGGAACACTTCTTCCAAAATAGCTCCACGTGGAAGATTACAGCGTTAAAGCATAACAATCTCTAGTCACTGCTGACGGGTTTGGGAAACATGGAAGACCCCTTTAAAAAAATTAATTTTTTACTCATTCAAGAAACACATTGTTGGCTTTGAAGGGGTTGTCAAACTCTTATATCAATTTCTAAATCTCCCTCACCCACCTAGCAGAAGCTTTTGGGTAAAGCAAACCTACCTGCTCCCTGATGCTCGGTTCTGGCTACTTGAGTCTACGCCAGTCTTGTCCAGACTTCCAGAACCGCGGGTAAGTATCTAGCACGGATAGGGTCATGTTCACAGCTGCAGCCAAGGAATGACCACAGAGGTGAACAACCGCTGTGGGCAGTCATTGGCTGCAGCGGGTCACATGACCATGTCTATGCCGGATGTGTCCCATCACTTGCTGCCTGAAGAAGACAGCTGTAGACTCTAGAATATAGAATTTAGCGTCGAGGAACAGGTAAGTATGGTTCACCTGACAGGTTAATAGATTAAAACTGCTTAGGTGTGTCATGAAATAATAAATTATGAAAAGTTACACGCTACGCAAGTGTGCAAGTTAGAGAATAAATATTGGTGGAACGACTCTACTAATCTGCTGAAACACACAGCATAAGAGCCTGATCGGCGAGGGTCCAATCAGAGGAATCCCACCAATTATGGGTCTCGAATACCTCTTTTTATTGAAGAAGCAGTTGTGCATGGTCACAACTGCTCAGGATATAGCCAAATGCTGGACTTGTCTTCTCTTTGACAGTACCAAAAGAAGCGTTTCGACCACCACTCATACGGTGAGACAAAGCATCCCACTCTTAAGAACGGTCAGACTACAACCAATATGTTTGAAACTTGGGTGTAGATGATTTGCTGGGGAAGGCTCAGCCAACCAAACCATACATGGTGGCTACTCACGTAGTAAATGGATGGTATTCATATGTCGTTGTTGGGATTCAGTTAAAACTCAGTCAAAACATCATTGCATAACTGTATGCAATTGTTTGTATGATGTGATTTTAACCGTTCCTCAATAGGGATGAGCGAATCGATTTGCATAAAACAGCAGGAGCTCCGTACAGTATTAGAATGGATTGGCTCCGATGAGCCGAGTTATTGCTTTGCGGATTTCAAGTAACGTCATAAATTAATTTGTACTGTAAAAAAACATTTCCCGAACTCGGGTTCGATTCCAAGTGGTACCGAAGCAATAACTTCGGCTCATCAAAGCCAATACATTCTAATACTGTAAGAAGCTCCTGCTCCGTATAGTACTGGAACAAAGTTTTATGCAAATCGACTTTGGATGTTTCATCCGAATTCGATTCGCTCATCCCTATTCCTCAACACTACACGTGAATATACTCTAGGAGCTCCCTCTAAATATCGTCCTAAAGTACTGATTTAGACAGTCAGGAAATAGCTTGCCACATATGCCCCCTCAAACATTTTGGTACAAGCTCAGTAACAATGGCTTCCTCTAAGAAGCACTACCCCCTTGTTAGTACAGTCTTCAGCACTGCACTCCGATCTTGTAACCACCTTCTTAAAACCATGAATGTATGAGCCAGGGTCCACTTTAAGATCCCACTCGACCCTGCTATGAGCAAAAGTTCATGGAAATCAGAACATTTTTGGAAATTCCTAATTCCCAAAATAAATCCAATTATTCGAATAATCAGAGCTAAAAATAGTTCGAAAATTTTAGGAGATTTTCAAAAGTGCATGCACATTGAAGAAGTCCATTTGGCTGCTGTGCGATATTAAAGTAAGAACGCACCCAGCCCTGGGTGACCTGCCCTCTGCAACCTCCAGATTCATCTCTACAGAGAAACTGCCTTGGCAAACATCAAAGAAAGGAATCGGCCGAAGGCATGGAGGCCCTAATTCACTTCTACGTGTGTCACTTTTATTATGTAATGTGAACTACATCTCTAAGATTACACGCATGATGGGAGGGAGAGCAGAAATCTCTTATGAGAAGCCGTTTTTGGAAACCTCGAGCTCCATCTTTACCTCCTGTTCCTCTGGTGCTAGATTTACTACAAAAATAAAAATTTCACAATAATTTTAGCAGGAGTCGTCAATTCCTGGGTAAAGCGGCAGCGTTGTCAGGTTTTATGTACGGTGAACACGAGACCTGAATACTGAAAGGTAGGTCGGAGCAGGTACGTTACAACGCTGCCATCTTCAGGAGACAAGTCACCACTGCAGCAGACAACACAACGTCAACTGAACGCCTTCAGTGATTTATTGTCCTTTATTAAGTTTAGTGCCTTTAAAATGTTCAACGGTTATTTTATGATTTAGTGGATTCGTAAAGGAAAGATTTTCATAACCGTCAAATAAATGTGAAGAGGAGAATGACAGGAAAAGCACCGGCCATAAACTATACCGCTCTCACAGCACGGACTCTAATGGGAACTTCCTGGTGGTGGCGCCCTTCCTATCTATTGAATGGATTCCACACAGGTTTTCATATAAATCATAATGAGGACGTAAAACTAAACTACTGATTTATCAAGAATATATAAATATAGTATATATATCTATATATGTACATACCCAAAAAATGAAACCGCACCTCCCAGAGATAGTTTTTAATGTTATAGTAAGTATGGTAATCATGTATTTGACCCTATTCACACATTCACCTGTTCACCCATTCTTAGTGCATTCAGCAGTGTGCTGCTATTTCTTTGGTTTGCTATCTATATATATTATATCGAACATAAATCTATGAGACAGCACATACAAAATACACAGGACAGACACTGAGAGTGTGACCACAACCAATAAGCATCTCATAGAGGAAAAGTATGACAGTTAGGAGTCAGTATTATAGTAGTAAGGAAATAAAGGTTCCTGGACTCCACTGCTTTGCTTTTGCGTTTATTTTACAGCTTGGTTAACAAGTTGCTGTTTGCCAGTTGCAGGTAAAATATACAACGTTTCGCCATTAAGCCTTCCTCAGGAACTGGATGTGCCGCACTGTATGTATGACCGATATTGGTGTAATAAAGGGCTCTATGCCATTGCAGCAAAGGGAGCTCCGCAGGTGCCCCACAGAGCATTGCCCAGCGGGCCATAGAGCCCTTTATTACACCAATATCGGTCATACATACAGTGGCACATCAGTTTCCTGAGGAAGGCTTATGCAAACGTTGTATATTTACCTGCAACTGTCAACTGCAACTTGTTAACCAAGCTGTAAATAAATGCAAAAAGCAAAGCAGTGGAGTCCAGGAACCTTGATTTCCTACTTGTATACTGGCTTGGGAACCATTTCCTGTGACCCACACCATCCTAGTGGAGCACCACCCAACCTATCTAATTCACTATTATAGTATTTAAATTTTTGTACAGAGGAGCAGTATTATAGTAGTTTTATTCTTGTACATAGGAGCAGTATTATAGTAGTTTTATTCTTGTACATAGGAGCAGTATTATAGTAGTTATATTCTTGTACATAGGAGCAGGGGCGTAGCTAACGGCTCATGGGCCCTGGTGCAAGAGTTCTGGTTGGGCCCCTTCCCTCACTGCTTTGTGTGTCTTCTTATGCAGCACAAGGGTCTTTGGGCCCCCTCAGGCTCCTGGGCCCGGTAGCGACTGCTACCTCTGCACTCTATAGCTACGCCCATGCATAGGAGCAGTATTATAGTAGTTTTATTCTTGTACATAGGAGCAGTATTATAGTAGTTATATTCTTGTACATAGGAGCAGTATTATAGTAGTTTTATTCTTGTACATAGGAGCAGTATTATAGTAGTTATATTCTTGTACAGAGGAGCAGTAATATAGTAGTTATATTCTTGTACATAGGAGCAGTATTATAGTAGTTATATTCTTGTACATAGGAGCAGTATTATAGTAGATATATTCTTGTACATAGGAGCAGTATTATAGTAGTTATATTCTTGTACATAGGAGCAGTATTATAGTAGTTATATTCTTGTACATAGGAGCAGTATTATAGTAGTTATATTCATGTACATAGCAGCAGTATTATAGTAGTTATATTCTTGTACATAGGAGCAGTATTATAGTAGTTATATTCTTGTACATAGGAGCAGTATTATAGTAGTTATATTCTTGTACATAGGAGCAGTATTATAGTAGTTATATTCTTGTACATATGAGGCAGTATTATAGTAGTTATATTCTTGTACATAGGAGGCAGTATTATAGTAGTTATATTCTTGCACATAGGAGGCAGTAATATAGTAGTTATATTCTTGTACATAGGAGCAGTATTATAGTAGTTATATTCTTGTACATAGGAGCAGTATTATAGTAGTTATATTCTTGTACATAGGAGGCAGTATTATAGTAGTTATATTCTTGTACATAGGAGCAGTATTATAGTAGTTATATTCTTGTACATAGGAGGCAGTATTATAGAAGTTATATTCCTGTACATAGGTGCAGTATTATAGTAGTTATATTCTTGTACATAGGAGCAGTATTATAGTAGTTATATTCTTGCACATAGGAGGCAGTAATATAGTAGTTATATTCTTGTACATAGGAGCAGTATTATAGTAGTTATATTCTTGTACATAGGAGCAGTATTATAGTAGTTATATTCTTGTACATAGGAGGCAGTATTATAGTAGTTATATTCTTGTACATAGGAGCAGTATTATAGTAGTTATATTCTTGTACATAGGAGGCAGTATTATAGAAGTTATATTCCTGTACATAGGTGCAGTATTATAGTAGTTATATTCTTGTACATAGGAGCAGTATTATAGTAGTTATATTCTTGTACATAGGAGCAGTATTATAGTAGTTATATTCTTGTACATAGGAGAAGTATTATAGTAGTTATATTCTTGTACATATGAGGCAGTATTATAGTAGTTATATTCTTGTACATAGGAGCAGTATTATAGTAGTTATATTCTTGTACATAGGAGGCAGTATTATAGAAGTTATATTCCTGTACATAGGTGCAGTATTATAGTAGTTATATTCTTGTACATAGGAGGCAGTATTATAGTAGTTATATTCTTGCACATAGGAGGCAGTAATATAGTAGTTATATTCTTGTACATAGGAGCAGTATTATAGTAGTTATATTCTTGTACATAGGAGCAGTATTATAGTAGTTATATTCTTGTACATAGGAGGCAGTATTATAGTAGTTATATTCTTGTACATAGGAGCAGTATTATAGTAGTTATATTCTTTGTACATAGGAGCAGTATTATAGTAGTTATATTCTTATACATAGGAGCAGTATTATAGTAGTTATATTCTTGTACATAGGAGCAGTATTATAGTAGTTATATTCTTGTACATAGGAGGCAGTATTATAGTAGTTATATTCTTGTACATAGGAGCAGTATTATAGTAGTTATATTCTTGTACATAGGAGCAGTATTATAGTAGTTATATTCTTGTACATAGCAGCAGTATTATAGTAGTTATATTCTTGTACATAGGAGGCAGTATTATAGTAGTTATATTCTTGTACATAGGAGCAGTATTATAGTAGTTATATTCTTGTACATAGGAGCAGTATTATAGTAGTTTTATTCTTGTACATAGGAGGCAGTATTATAGCAGTTATATTCTTGTACATAGGAGGCAGTATTATAGTAGTTATATTCTTGTACATAGGAGCAGTATTATAGTAGTTATATTCTTGTACATAGGAGCAGTATTATAGTAGTTATATTCTTGTACATAGGAGCAGTATTATTAGTAGTTATATTCTTGTACATAGGAGCAGTATTATAGTAGTTATATTCTTGTACATAGGAGGCAGTATTATAGTAGTTATATTCTTGTACATAGGAGACAGTATTATAGTAGTTCTATTCTTGTACATAGGAGCAGTATTATAGTAGTTATATTCTTGTACATAGGAGGCAGTATTATAGTAGGTATATTCTTGTACATAGGAGGCAGTATTATAGTAGTTATATTCTTGTACATAGGAGGCAGTATTATAGTAGTTTTATTCTTGTACATAGGAGCAGTATTATAGTAGTTATATTCTTGTACATAGGAGGCAGTATTATAGTAGTTATATTCTTGTACATAGGAGCAGTATTATAGTAGTTATATTCTTGTACATAGGAGGCAGTATTATAGTAGTTATATTCTTGTACATAGGAGGCAGTATTATAGTAGTTATATTCTTGTACATAGGAGCAGTATTATAGTAGTTATATTCTTATACATAGGAGCAGTATTATAGTAGTTATATTCTTGTACATAGGAGCAGTATTATAGTAGTTATATTCCTGTACATAGGAGGCAGTATTATAGTAGTTATATTCTTGTAAACAGGAGCAGTATTATAGCAGTTATATTATTGTACATAGGAGCAGTATTATAGTAGTTATATTCTTGTACATAGCAGCAGTATTATAGTAGTTATATTCTTGTACATAGCAGCAGTATTATAGTAGTTATATTCTTGTACATAGGAGCAGTATTATAGTAGTTATATTCTTGTACATAGGAGCAGTATTATAGCAGTTATATTCCTGTACATAGGAGGCAGTATTATAGTAGTTATATTCTTGTACATAGGAGCAGTATTATAGTAATTATATTCTTGAACATAGGAGCAGTATTATAGTAATTATATTCCTGCACATAGGAGCAGTAAATTAGTAGTTATATTCTTGTACATAGGATCAGTATTATAGTAGTTATATTCTTGTACATAGGAGGCAGTATTATAGTAGTTATATTCTTGTTCACAGGAACAGTATTATCGTAGTTCTATTCTTGTACATAGGAGCAGTATTATAGTAGTTATATTCTTGTACATAGGAGGCAGTATTATAGTAGGTATATTCTTGTACATAGGAGGCAGTATTATAGTAGTTATATTCTTGTACATAGGAGGCAGTATTATAGTAGTTTTATTCTTGTACATAGGAGCAGTATTATAGTAGTTATATTCTTGTACATAGGAGGCAGTATTGTAGAAGTTATATTCTTGTACATAGGAGCAGTATTATAGTAGTTATATTCTTGTACATAGGAGGCAGTATTATAGTAGTTTTATTCTTGTACATAGGAGCAGTATTATAGTAGTTATATTCTTGTACATAGGAGGCAGTATTGTAGTAGTTATATTCTTGTACATAGGAGCAGTATTATAGTAGTTATATTCCTGTACATAGGAGCAGTATTATAGTAGTTTTATTCTTGTACATAGGAGGCAGTATTATAGTAGTTATATTCTTGTTCACAGGAACAGTATTATCGTAGTTCTATTCTTGTACATAGGAGCAGTATTATAGTAGTTATATTCTTGTACATAGGAGGCAATATTATAGTAGGTATGCTCTTGTACATAGGAGCAGTATTATAGTAGTTATATTTTTGTACATAGGAGGCAGTATTATAGTAGTTATATTCCTGTACATAGGAGGCAGTGTTATAGTAGATATATTCTTGTACATAGGAGCAGTATTCTAGTAGTTATATTCTTGTACATAGGAGCAGTATTATAGTAGTTATATTCTTGTACATAGGAGCAGTATTACAGTAGTTATATTCTTGTACATAGGAGCGGTATTATAGTAGTTATATTCTTGTACATAGGATCAGTATCATGTAGAATGGGTTCACCCATGCGGTGATTGTGTCCCGTCCACCTCTTTCTCCCTCCGTGAGGGGCAGTTGAAAAGCACTGAAGGATACTGTTATCAGGGGCTGTATATTTGGGGATACAACTGCTATCTTTAGTAGTGACCACCACTATACCCCAATGAGTGCTTTAGGTACTGCTGATAACCTGTTTCATCTGGGGTTAACAGACAACCACAACTATCAGTGATGATCACACTCCAGTACTGCTGTCCCTACTTACACCCTACAGTATTTACTTAGCAGGGTTCTTAGAAGAATGGCCCAATATGCTGGAACCTGTCCCTAGACTGTCCATGTCCCAATATGGATTCATCAGGAGATGTCCGATTACGAGAGACCTGCCTACATGTTGTGAAGTCTGGAGGCATCGGACCTATGGTGTGGTTAGTCGTGACGTGCTGTTTTTATATCCGAGATATCCCTCCCTAAAATTCCAGGCCAATCACCCCTGTCCAGATTGGAGGATTGATTAAGGGGCGGTGATCAGCCCAACCAGTTAGAGCAGGCGATCCTGATGCCATCTTCCCTGCACTGACAGCACCACATTGCCATTCACAGTAGAGGGCTGCTATCCGAGCTGCATCTCATTTCTCAAATCCAAAGCCTTAACCGAATAAATATGAGACAGATATACAAGAGGTAAGGGGGACCCTGGGGCAGTAGACAGGCTTGGTGGCCTTTGCTATTTGCCAGAGAGCCTGTCTGCCACCTGAGGGTCCCCCTTTCCTCTTGTATATCTGTCTCATGTAATTTGGGATGAGGTTTTGGATGTGGGTGCAGCTCCGATAGCAGCCTCTGCTGTCAAGGTGATGCTGTCAGTGGCTGAGGGGGAGGCGGAGTTCATGCTCCTCCCTGATTGGACGATGGAGTAGCTGACTTTCTCCGCCCCCTCTGACATGGACAGGGCTGATTGGCCTGGACTTTAAGGGAGGATATATCTCGGATATAAAAAGCAGCACATTGGGGCTGACCAGACTATAGGTCAGATGCCTTGAGTCTACACATGTAGGCAGGTTTCTCTACTAGGATATTGCCTGATGAATGCATATTGGGACAAGGTTTCTGCATACTGGGCTGTGCTGTAGAGCGTAATTAAGGACAGCAGTATTGGAAAGTGATAATCAGTGGTGGTGGTTGTCTGTTAACCCCAGAAGAAACCTCTTAACAGCAGTACCTGTTTGGGGGTATACTGCCGGCAGATGATCACCACTAGAGGTGGATGGGACACAATCACCACATGGGTGGACCCAGTCTACATGTCCTGTGATAAGGAGGATTGTATTTTATGGTTTCTGGAAGAACACACACTCAGTGGGGCAGGCATTTATGTAGGTGGGACGACGGATTATAGTGGTTTCATGGGATATGAAATAAGTCACACTTTAATATTTCCACCAGAATATTTCCATCCTATGACGAGCAGGCAATCAGCGGGAAGGTTCGGTTCCTTCCTGGTCATTGACTGCTCAGTCGGTTGTGTAAATCTGCCGTTAGACTCTTCTGTTGGCGTCACATCTACTTCCGATCACGCCCCTTTCTGTTTAGTTCCTGTATTTTCCACATTCTCAGTTTAGTTCTCTAACAACCTGATAAAAATAGCAGAAAATAGTCATTTATGTAGGCAGGAGGATACAGCTGTTCTATAGGTTAGGAAGTAAAAGTGAAGGGTTACGTCCTGGGGGCTCAATAATGAGACAGTGGAAGGACCCTGTCTGCCTATGTAATCCTCAGAGGAGGGAAAGCCACCTTTACACGCCGCAGTCACTTTCACTGTGCGGGGATGAGTGATCACTACTATATTTGTCCCCACACAGGTTCATTGTTTGTGGTCAGTAGGTCCCTGTTCACACAGCACAGTCTCCTGCCCAGGAATGATGACTGAGGAGTCCACATGAGCGATGATCTCACCCGATGAATGAGCATTCACTGGTTCATCAGCAGCACCTTTACACTGGCCCAGGGACAATAATCTGGAATACGTCCACCAGTTTCTGCCTCTCATACAGGCTCAGCTATAGTCACCTGAAATCCCTCAAATAATGCATTTTTGGAACACACTTTATTAAACGAATGTAGCAAAAACGCTGGTACTCCCATTCAAGGCGGCTCCGGGTGGTGGTGGTAGTCCTGTAATATCCTGCTGACAACAGTCCACTTCCTATAGCAGGGGTCAGCAACCTTCGGCACGCCAGCTGCTGTGAAACTACATTCATTTCTATGGAGTTTGGAGTAGAGCAGAGTAAGCATGCAGGCTGGGAGTTGTAGTTTCACAACAGCTGGAGTGCCGGAGGTTGCCTACCCCTGTCCTATAGAGTATATATTACACATAGCTGAGTGTATTGCCTCGCACAGAAGGGTGGTATTCGCAGCCGCCACTGAAAATAGTCTTGGTTTACAAGGACACGGGTACTCCCATTAAGAGCAGCTCACGATGATGATGATGATGGTGGTGGTAGTGATGTCGGATCCAACTGTAAGCATTACCTCTCCTATACAGTACACGATCCATTGCCTTCTATAGAAGGGTGGTACTCCCAGCTCAGTTACACTGTGTTGTCTCCTTTCAGTATACTGCCCTGACAGGTGGTACTCCCAGCACACTTTGATTGAATCCTGTACTCTTGGGACAGGTGGTACTCCACGTAAAGGAGCAGTGCCAGCGATACTTTGGGGGCCGGGGCAGATGCTGAGCCTGTCCAAACCTGGCATACACGGAAGCATAACCTTTATTTATATAGCGCTAATATATTCCGCAGCGACTTACTATCAGGGAGTTCATGTACAGAGTCATTTATAACATAGCAGCAAACAAGAGGAGCAAGGGCCCTGCTCCCAAGAGCTTACAATCTATAAGGAGATGGGGTGACACAGGAGCTCACAATCTATGAGGAGATAGGGGTGACACAAGAGCTTACAATCTATGAGGAGATAGGGAGACACAAGAGCTTACAATCTATGAGGAGATAGGGGAGACACAAGAGCTCACAATCTATGAGAGGGCAGTACATATAAGGCTGCATGAGCTGTCACCTGCTGGTATCTGTAGTCCTCCTGAGTACATAGGGTGTGGTGGATACTGATGGATCAGGTTCAGAATAATTATGCGTAAGGGGGGGTGTGAATGGAGAAGAGTTAGGTCAGGGGATGTACAACTCCCACAATGCCCTGCTGTAGGCCAGGCATGCTCAACCTGCGGCCCCTCCAGCTGTTGCAAAACTACAACTCCCAGCATGCCCGAACAGCTTACAGCTATTAGCCTACAGCAGGGCATTGTGGGAGTTGTAGTTTTACAACAGCTGGATGGCCGCAGGTTGAGGATGCCTGCTTTATCTGAACGGAGTTAAAGGGGTTGTCTCATCATGGACAATGGGAGCATATCGCTATGGGAGCAGAGCTTGGTGGTGGACAGAACCCAGGAAATCTGGGGTCCTCCAGCCACAGCTCTCCCCGCTGCTTCTCAATATAGGTGGGACCCGCACCCAGCGATATGCCCCCATTGTCTGAGACGGGAATACTCCTTCAAAAGTGTAGACAGAGATGATGGCGGGAGTGAGAATGAGCAGAAAACCAAATCTGCTGACAGTCTGTCCGATCCGGGTGTGTAAACAGAAGAGAGGGACGCCCCTGCCCCAGCATTCTTTAATGGTAATCTGGGTAATATGTTCAATGACTTGATTTTGATTTAAGTCATAGTCATGAAATCCTGACTATTATATCACTTACGTCACGTTATACCAGTATGACACGTCCGCCCAGCAGCGTCCAGTGGCCGCGTCCTGTCAGCTTCCAGCCAAGATGGCGGCTCTGCCAATGGAAAAGGACAGACATGGGTTATAGAAGATAAAAGGGGTCTCCACTGCTTACTGGGGGTAGTTGGTTAAAGGGGTTCTCCAGTTTAATGGGAGCAGACTGACTTCATGACTAAGGGGGCATGTAAATTGGCGCCAAAATAACCAAAAATCTCCTCACTGTGTAATGAGGTTAGATAAATGCCGGTGCAGGGACGAGGAGACTCCTGTATACGTTAATGAATGGCACTATATGACACTCTTCACATATGGACATAAACACTCCTCCGGTCACACTGGCCTCCGTTCTATGACGGGTATAACGGAGCCTCTCAGCCGCCTACAGGCCGGTCAGGCTCGGACTACATCTCCCGGCATGCCTTGGGACGTCGCACGCTACGTGACCCCGCTTTGTTGTAGGATGTCCCAGTCGGCCTCCGTACAGGGAGGCGGAAGTGGAGCTCCGGGAAGATGGGGCTGGCCGTCTTTTTCGGGTGCACCTTTGTGGCCTTCGGGCCGGCTCTGTCGCTCTTTATCCTGACTGTCGCCGGGGACCCGCTGAGAGTGATCATCCTGGTGGCTGGGTATGGTTGTCCTGCTCTCCGTACTGTCCTGCTGGACCTGCCTCTTGGTCGGGGATCCGTTTCTTTGCTTTGATGAGGGATGGTTACTTGACGGGACGATATGTCTCACCTACGCGGGGTGTTTCACGTGGGGACCATTGTCCCAGGCTGGTGGAGGCAGGAGCAGCCCCCACAGTAGCACAGAGTATTTCAGGATAGGTATCCGCTTATCTCCTGCAAGATTCCTGTCTTTCGCATAGTAATGGATCAGTGCCATGATGTGAGGAGTGGTGCCCACAGCAGCACAGAGTATTTCAGGAGAGGCGTGTGTTGAGTCTGTCCCAGCAGCACAGAGTATTTAAGAAGAGGCATCAGCTTATCTCCTGAAGTGTTGCTACCTGTCTGTTGTGTGTGTGATGTGAAAGAAGAATGGGGGCAAGAGCAATGAGCACTGCCCACAGCAGCACAGAGTATTTCAGGAGAGGCTTGGGCTGATCCTGTCACAGCAGCACAGAGTATTTCAGGAGAATGTGCTTGTCTTGGGTGGGGCAGTGACCTGTCCACTCCTGGCGCTTATAGCGAGGACAGAGCATCACATGGATGTAATGTGCAAGTGTCATGGAGAGGAGAGCCTCTTGGCAGCACAGAGTATTTCAGCATAGGCATCCGCTTATCTCGTGGAGGATTGTTACCTGTCTATTCACGTAGTGATGGAACACTGTCATGATGTGAGGAGAAGAAAGGATCGGTGCCCACAGCAGCACAGAATATTTGAGGAGAGGCTTGGGCTGATCCTGTCACAGCAGCACAGAGTATCTCAGAAGGGACGCCTGCTTATCTCCTGAGGGGTTGGGACATGTCTGTTCACATAGTAATCGATCATGGACATGATGTGAGAAAAAACTGAGCAAGGGACAGGTGCGGTGCCCACAGCAGCACAGAGTACTTTAGGAGAGACTTTGGCGTGTCTCCTGAGGGTGGGGTTTTGCCCCAGGGTATTCACATTTTGATGGGGGCAGTGTCGTGAGACGGGATGAATGAGGAAAAGTGGAGCTCACCAGGTGGTAGTGGAAGGAGCAGACAGCAGCACAGAGTATTTCAGGGGAGGCCTGAGGGAGCAGTGGTACATACCAGGCTACAATGTCCGTGCTGTCCACTGTCACTGCTCTTCAATATTTTGTTTCCAAGATCTGTGCTTGCTGTGAGTGAATAGCACCACTGGCCATGTACATCCAGGCTTGTTTTGATCAGGTCCTGTTAGGCTGCGTTCTCATTCATTGGCAGCAAGCAAGGATCCTGGAATAGAAACATTCGTAAGTAGGAGGCTTGTTGGTAATGAATAAACTTTATCGCCATCAGCGGTGTGATGTGCCCCCTTTCTCTGCAGCTCCTTCTTCTGGTTGGTGTCCGTCCTCCTGTCCTCGCTCATCTGGTTCATCTCGGTCCAGGTCAGTGACAGGAATGACTCCAGTCTGCAGTACGGACTGTTAATCTTCGGGCGGCCATCTCCGTGCTGCTGCAGGAAGCCTTCAGATACGCCTACTACAGGCTGCTCAAGTAAGTAGTCGCCCATCACAGCCAATCCCAGGAGCCGATGTTACAGCGCGGGCAACATCAACTGCTGTGTGCCCAGGATGGCTGCTCTGCTTGCTGTAAGTGAGTGGAACAGTTCTGATAGCCGGTATACACCTAAAGGCTCATGCACATGACCAGGTGCTGGTGGGGTCCAATTTGCAGTCCGCAATGCACGGGCACCGACCGCGGGGCAGCCGCATGCTGATCTCAGACGCATTAACTTGAAAGAGCTTCGCGATCTGTACCCGACGGTCCGCACCACAAAAAAGGCAGGGCACTCTGCAGTGCTTCCGTGGGGTTCCGATCCGTGCTTCCGCACCACATCTCCGGGTTTGCGGACCCATTCAAGTGAATGGATCAGCATCCGTGATGCGGGAGTGCACACGGCCGGTGGCGCGTGTATTGCGGACACGCCGTATGTGGGCAATGGCCGTGAGCATGAGCCCTAATATGAGGGTTTGTTACTGTCTAAATTAATCACAAAATAGCCGCTGGCTATAAGAATTTTTAGCCAGCGGCTATTTTGTGATTAATTTAATAATGTGGAATATTCCGGGCCACAATATAGGTCTGTTTTGTTACACTATATATTTGTTACAGTCTGATACATTTTACCTGCACTGATACATTGTAGCAAATCTGTAAGACAGGAGAGAGATTTGCTGTTCTGATCTGCCTTCTACTCCAGTGGCTAACCACCTGTGGTACGTGTACACTTGGGGGTCCCCAGCTTCGGCTTCTTCTATGGGTTTCTTTGATACAAGGGGTCTGTCAAGAGGCATCTGGGCTGGGGTCTTTATACAGGGGCGTCTGTACACAGGAGCTGGTTGTTTGTATAAAGGGGATCCAGCCTGGAGTCTATATACAGGGGGGAGGCTGGGGAGCGGTCTGTATAATGGAGGATTCTGCCTGGTGTCTATATACTGGGGAGGGGTCTGTATAATGGAGGATCCTGCCTATATACAGAAGGGAGGCGTCTGTATACAGGGGGAGGAGTCTGTATAATGGAGGATACAGCCTGTATACAGAAGAGGAGGCTGGGGAGGCGTCTGTATAATGGAGGATATAGCCTGTATACAGAAGAGGAGGCTGGGGAGGCGTCTGTATACAGGAGGAGGGGTCTGTATAATGGAGGATACAGCCTGTATACAGAAGAGGAGGCTGGGGAGGCGTCTGTATACAGGAGGAGGGGTCTGTATAATGGAGGATACAGCCTATATACAGAAGAGGAGGCAGGGGAGGCGACTGTATACAGGAGGAGGGGTCTGTATAATGGAGGATACAGCCTATATACAGAAGAGGAGGCTGGGGAGGCGTCTGTATACAGGAGGAGGGGTCTGTATAATGGAGCATACAGCCTGCACCTTATATACAGAAGAGGAGGCAGGGGAGGCGTCTGTATACAGGAGGAGGGGGTCTGTATAATGGAGGATACAGCCTGTATACAGAAGAGGAGGTAGGGGAAGCGTCTGTATACAGGAGGAGGGGTCTGTATAATGGAGGATCCAGCCTACAGCTTATATACAGAAGAGAAGGCAGGGAAGCGTCTGTATACAGGAGGAGGGGTCTGTATAATGGAGGATCCAGCCTGCACCTTATATACAGAAGAGGAGGCAGGGGAGGCGTCTGTATACAGGAGGAGGGGTCTGTATAATGGAGGATCCAGCCTATATACAGAAGAGGAGGCAGGGGAGGCGTCTGTATACAGGAGGAGGGGTCTGTATAATGGAGGATCCAGCCTATATACAGAAGAGAAGGCTGGGGAAGTGTCTGTATACAGGGGGGAGGGGTCTGTATAATGGAGGATACAGCCTATATACAGAAGAGGAGGCAGGGGAAGCGTCTGTATACAGGAGGAGGGGTCTGTATAATGGAGGATACAGCCTATATACAGAAGAGGAGGCAGGTGAGGCGTCTGTATACAGGAGGAGGGGTCTGTATAATAGAGGATCCAGCCTACACCTTATATACAGAAGGGGAGGCGTCTGTATACAGGAGGAGGGGTCTGTATAATGGAGGATACAGCCTATATACAGAAGAGGAGGTAGGGGAAGCGTCTGTATACAGGAGGAGGGGTCTGTATAATGGAGGATACAGCCTATATACAGAAGAGGAGGCAGGGGAGGCGTCTGTATACAGGAGAAGGGGTCTGTATAATGGAGGATCCAGCCTACAGCTTATATACAGAAGAGGAGGCAGGGGAGGCGTCTGTATACAGGAGGAGGGGTCTGTATAATGGAGGATACAGCCTATATACAGAAGAGGAGGTAGGGGAAGCGTCTGTATACAGGAGGAGGGGTCTGTATAATGGAGGATACAGCCTGTATACAGAAGAGGAGGTAGGGGAAGCGTCTGTATACAGGAGGAGGGGTCTGTATAATGGAGGATACAGCCTATATACAGAAGAAGAGGCAGGGGAGGCGACTGTATACAGGGGGGAGGGGTCTGTATAATGGAGGATACAGCCTATATACAGAAGAGGAGGCTGGGGAAGTGTCTGTATACAGGGGGGAGGGGTCTGTATAATGGAGGATACAGCCTATATACAGAAGAGGAGGCTGGGGAGGCGTCTGTATACAGGGGGGAGGGGTCTGTATAATGGAGGATACAGCCTATATACAGAAGAGGAGGCTGGGGAAGTGTCTGTATACAGGAGGAGGGTCTGTATAATGGAGGATACAGCCTATATACAGAAGAGGAGGATGGGGAGGTGTCTGTATACAGGGGGGAGGGGTCTGTATAATGGAGGATACAGCCTATATACAGAAGAAGAGGTAGGGGAAGCGTCTGTATACAGGAGGAGGGGTCTGTATAATGGAGGATCCAGCCTATATACAGAAGAGGAGGCAGGGGAAGCGTCTGTATACAGGAGGAGGGGTCTGTATAATGGAGGATACAGCCTATATACAGAAGGGGAGGCGTCTGTATACAGGGGGGAGGGGTCTGTATAATGGAGGATACAGCCTATATACAGAGGAGGAGGCAGGGGAGGCGTCTGTATACAGGAGGAGGGGTCTGTATAATAGAGGATCCAGCCTACACCTTATATACAGAAGGGGAGGCATCTGTATACAGGAGGAGGGGTCTGTATAATGGAGGATACAGCCTGTATACAGAAGAGGAGGTAGGGGAAGCGTCTGTATACAGGAGGAGGGGTCTGTATAATGGAGGATACAGCCTATATACAGAAGAGGAGGCAGGGGAGGCATCTGTATACAGGAGGAGGGGTCTGTATAATGGAGGATACAGCCTATATACAGAAGAGGAGGCAGGGGAGGCGTCTGTATACAGGAGGAGGGGTCTGTATAATGGAGGATCCAGCCTACAGCTTATATACAGAAGAGGAGGCAGGGGAAGCGTCTGTATACAGGAGGAGGGGTCTGTATAATGGAGGATACAGCCTGTATACAGAAGAGGAGGCTGGGGAGGCGTCTGTATACAGGAGGAGGGGTCTGTATAATGGAGGATACAGCCTGTATACAGAAGAGGAGGTAGGGGAAGCGTCTGTATACAGGAGGAGGGGTCTGTATAATGGAGGATACAGCCTGTATACAGAAGAGGAGGCAGGGGAAGCGTCTGTACACAGGAGGAGGGGTCTGTATAATGGAGGATCCAGCCTACACCTTATATACAGAAGAGAAGGCAGGGGAAGCGTCTGTATACAGGAGGAGGGGTCTGTATAATGGAGGATCCAGCCTATATACAGAAGAGAAGGCTGGGGAAGTGTCTGTATACAGGGGGAGGGGTCTGTATAATGGAGGATACAGCCTATATACAGAAGAGGAGGCTGGGGAGGCGTCTGTATACAGGGGGGAGGGGTCTGTATAATGGAGGATACAGCCTGTATACAGAAGAGGAGGCAGGGGAAGCGTCTGTATACAGGAGGAGGGGTCTGTATAATGGAGGATCCAGCCTACACCTTATATACAGAAGAGGAGGCAGGGGAGGCGTCTGTATACAGGAGGAGGGGTCTGTATAATGGAGGATCCAGCCTACACCTTATATACAGAAGAGGAGGCAGGGGAGGCGTCTGTATACAGGAGGAGGGGTCTGTATAATGGAGGATCCAGCCTACACCTTATATACAGAAGAGGAGGCAGGGGAGGCGTCTGTATAATGGAGGATACAGCCTGTATACAGAAGGGGAGGCTGGGGAGGCGTCTGTATACAGGAGGAGGGGTCTGTATAATGGAGGATACAGCCTATATACAGGAGGAGGGGTCTGTATAGAGGGGGGAGGAGACCCTATATGTCTCCCTACTTGCTGCCTTTGTCGCTTCCCTTAAAACCTCTTCCCTCTTTACCTGACCATCAAATGGGATCACATACCTAGGTGAGAAAATTGCTGCCGACCTGTCGGGACTCTATAAACTTCACCCCTCTCCTCCAGCAGTTCCGGAGGGACTTGGAGACCTGACGTAGACGAGATTTCTCCTGGTTTGGCAGAATTAGTATATTGAAGATGAACTTGCTGCCAAAATTACTCTTTCTCCTGCAGACCATCCCCCTCCGTATTCCAGCCGTATTCTGTTCCCAAATGCTGCGCAGCTTCACGCAATTTGTATGGTCACCTGGAAAAGGATTAATTTCCTTTCTGGGGAGGGGGGGGTCGCTCTCCTGGACTGCTGCCTCTACTATCATTCTACTGCCTACGCCCGGCTTTTGGACATTGATACCCCCAAATCTTGGGTACACATAGCACACGGCTCCTCTCCCATGGCAGCACCTCACGCTCTACCACTTCTAAGCTTTCCTTCACGGCTCACCACTCGTTTGCAATCATAGTGTCCATAAACCGCCGCACGTCTTTAATTGATCCCAAAGGTGCCTTGGTCCCAATAACTGACCATCCGCGCTTCCCTCCAGGGCACTCGCTTCACCCCTTTCTGAAGGGAACGAAGGCTCATCCACTTAGATGTCCTATCGGGATCCTCCTTGAAGCCCTTATCTCAATTATTTGGGACCCCCCCTCCCTTTAGCACGCAGCTCCTACGAATATTTCCAATTCCAGCACTTCTACTCCTCTATGAGTTAGACCCACACGTTAAATCGAAACCTCACAACATCTGAGCCCCTCAGCGGTGCTTAGAAACATATCGACTGTATGCAAACTACTAATACATCAACTCTCCTCACGCCTCCCCCTTTTGTCAGGCCTGGGAACGGGACATAGGTGCTCATTTCAGACTATCTCAGTGGAATAAGAGTTTTCTCTTGTCCCATAAAGCGCTGATTTCTTCTAAGGCCCAGGAAACGAGTTATAAAAAGCTTGTCGAGGTGGTACAGGAGCCCACGCTTCTCCATAAATGGGTTCCCACAGTGTCAGACCGCTGCTGGAGATGTCACACAGAGGAGGGTACGATGGTCCATATTTGGTGGAATTGTACTGTTCTTCTTGGACTTTGTACACAAGACCATCAGGGAGGTCACGGGCATCCCTGTGCAGAACTCCCTGAAGCTCTCCTACTTTTTGTGATCGACTGAAATATTCCTGCCTACAAGAATTCCCTTCTGAAAAAGCAGTCATTCCTCGACACTGGAAATCCCTCCCTTCCCAGAAGAATGGTTCGAGGAAATCGCTCTATACCAGAGAATGGAGGACTGAGGGCTCTTTCACACTAGCGTTTTTGTTTTCCGGAATAGAGATCCGTCGTCGGGTCTCTATGCCGGAAAATTCCTGATCAGGATCATCCCCATGCATTCTGAATAGAGAGAAATCCGCTCAGGATGTCTAAAGTTCAGGATCGAATGTTTTTTGGCCGGAGAAAATACCGCAGCATGCTGCGCTTTTGCTCCGGCCAAAAATCCTGAACACTTGCCGCAAGGCCGATCCGGAATTAATGCCCATTGAAAGGCATTAATCCGGATCCGGCCTAAGCTAAACTCGCTTGCGCATCGCCGGATCCGACGCTTAGCTTTTCTCAATGGTTACCATGGCAGCCAGGACGCTAAAGTCCTGGTTGCCATGGTAAAGTGTAGTGGGGAGCAGTATACTTACCGCCCGTGCGGCTCCCGAGTCCCGGGCGCTCCAGAGTGACGTCAGGCGCCTACACGCATGGATCACATGATCGCGTGGGATCATGTGATCCATGCGCATGGGGCGCTCTGACGCCATTCTAGAGCGCCCGGAGCCGCACGGACTGTAAGTATACCGCTCCCCGCTCCCTCACTACTACTATGGCAACCAGGACTTTAATAGCGTCCTGGCTGCCATAGTAACCTGAAAGCATTTCGAAGACTGATCAGGATCCTGATCAGTCTTCTAATGCCTTCAGGCGACTTGCGTTCTGACAGATCCGGCAGGACGGAAGTGCCTGCCGGATCCTCAGAAGGCTAGTGTGAAAGAGGCCTTAATTAGTGTGACACCCTTAGGACCCTTTTACACGGGCGAGTATTCCGCGCGGATGCAATGTGTGACATGCACGAATTGCACCCGCACTGAATCCGGACCCATTCATTTCAATGGGGCTGTGTACATGAGCAATGTTTTTCACGCATCACTTGTGCGTTGCGTGAAAAATCGCAGCATGTTCTCTATTCTGCGTTTGTCACGCAACGCAGGCCCCATAGAAGTGAATGGGGCTGCGTGAAAATCGCATCCGCAAGCAAGTGCGGATGCAGTGCGATTGCTAGGAGATGAGGATACTAAATAGTGATGGAAAACCCGGTAAATTCACTGTATTATTTTCCTTTCTAACATAGTAATAAGGGAAAATAATAGCATTCTTACTACAGATTGGTAACTAAAATGTGCATTGAGAGGTTAAAAATCAAAAACAAACTCGCCACATCCACTTGATCGCGCAGCCAGGCATAGTCTTCTTTCAACAGGACCTGCAAAAGGACCTGCTCTGATGTCATCGCAGGTCCTTTGCAGGGGCTTTAGACTCTTCAAGATTGTTCGTTGCTTGGAGACTTTCCAGAATATACAAATGTGACTCTTCATGCTTAACCTCTTACCCCCCCATTTCCATTTCCATACTATCTTCGTCTGTTTTTGTTACACCAAAAACCTCAATAAAAATGTAATTAGTATATACAGGGGGAGGCTGGGGAGAGGTCCGTATAATGGAGGATCCAGCCTGGGGTCTATATACTGGGGAGGGGTCTGTATAATGGGGGTCCAGCCTGGGGTCTATATACTGGGGAGGGGTCTGTATAATGGGGATCCAGCCTGGGGTCTATATACTGGGGAGGGGTCTGTATAATGGGGATCCAGCCTGGGGTCTATATACTGGGGAGGGGTCTGTATAATGGGGATCCAGCCTGGGGTCTATATACTGGGGTCTGTATAATGGGGGATCCAGCCTGGGGTCTATATACTGGGGTCTGTATAATGGGGGATCCAGCCTGGGGTCTATATACTGGGGAGGGGTCTGTATAATGGGGGATCCAGCCTGGGGTCTATATACTGGGGAGAGGTCTGTATAATGGGGATCCAGCCTGGGGTCTATATACTGGGGAGGGGTCTGTATAATGGGGATCCAGCCTGGGGTCTATATACTGGGGAGGGTCTGTATAATGGGGATCCAGCCTGGGGTCTGTATACTGGGGAGGGGTCTGTATAATGGGGGATCCAGCCTGGGGTCTGTATACTGGGGAGGGGTCTGTATAATGGGGATCCAGCCTCGGGTCTATATACTGGGGAGGGGTCTGTATAATGGGGGATCCAGCCTGGGGTCTTTTAATGGGGATCCAGCCTGGGGTCTATATACAGTGGAGAGGCTGGGGTGGGGTCTGTATAATGGGGATTCAGCCTGGGGTCTATATACAGGGGGAGACTGAGGTGGGGCCTGTATAATGGGGGATTTGTCTTCGGGTCTGCACTTATATTTAGGGGGTCTGTTGAGTGATCTGTTTCTATTTTGGGCTGTACTGAAGGGGCTCACATATACTATTTGCAATTCATACGTCATCTGTTGGGGCGTGTCCTTTATAAATAGTGGGGGGATTGTTTC
Source organism: Bufotes viridis (assembly GCA_033119425.1). Classification (NCBI taxonomy): domain Eukaryota; kingdom Metazoa; phylum Chordata; class Amphibia; order Anura; family Bufonidae; genus Bufotes; species Bufotes viridis. The sequence continues at coordinate 63,426,747 of CM065599.1, read as the reverse complement.
TGGAATCCATCACCTAAGCCCTAACGTGGCTGAAGCTGAACAGCGCCGAGTGCTGCAGTAGGTAGCTATGCAAGGCTCCTAACAGAATGCACTGATACACTGTAACAAACCCACCAGCCTCGTCAGCAGGACTAGGTCCGGGCAGATTTTTAACTGTCTGGGTAGAATTAAAAACATGTTCCTTTCACTGACAGCAAGCAGAGAACTATATTAGAAAGTTGTTGGGTACATGCCGGATTAGAAGACTTTCCGGACTGGTGCAGTAAAATGTCTTCCCTCTCTCCTGCAGGAAGGCGGACGAGGGTCTGGCCACCATCAGTGAGGACGGGCGTTCCCCCATCTCCATCGGGCAGATGGCGTACGGTGAGCGGCTCCATCCTGGACTATGGGGTCGGGGTGCCCCCTCTCTTCCCTCCGCCCTGATCCTCTCTCTTTTTCCCTGCAGTGTCCGGCTTCTCTTTTGGCATTATCAGCGGGGTCTTCTCCGTCATCAATATCCTGGCGGACGCCGTCGGTCCCGGCATCGTGGGCGTCCATGGAGATTCCCAGTATTATTTCCTCACATCAGGTATTTCTTTGTCTTGCTATGCACAGTGCTGCCACTAGGTGGAGCCGGGGATCCATTCACAGCACTTCACTCCCATAGAGAAGAATGCAGGCTCCATGTCCCTGTGCTTTCTGCCAGCTTACTGACCTCTTGCCTCCCTGCAGCATTCCTGACCATGGCGATTGTATTCTTGCACACCTTCTGGGGATCATCTTCTTTGCAGCTTGTGAAAGCGGAAACCGTTCCACATCGTGGGCGTGGTCCTCAGCCACCTGATCACCTCCGGGTTGGTGAGTCCGGCACCACGCCACACTCTTGGTCATTTCTGGGCATTCTCGATAGCAGCCGGCTCCATCCCATGGCTGTTGGGAAGCCTGTGATTGTCTTGGCATGCTGGGAGTTGTAGTTTCACAGTCAGCGAGGTTTACCTTCTCTCCTCGCTTTTGCAGACCTTCCTGAACCCCTGGTACGAGGCCAGCCTCATCCCCATCTACATCATCACCCTCGGCATGGGAGTATGGGCCTTCGTAGCTGCCGGAGGCAGCCACCACAACATACGCAAATGCCTCGCCTGTAAGTACGGGGGTCTTCTTCACATGCAGCTTGTGTTTTATTCCTTTACCATATGTTTGCTGTCAGTGAACGGAAACACTGAGGCTGAATGTTTGAGATTTGCAGTGACTTTACAGGAGCACCTATATAAATGTAGGAGGAGGTTCTCACCACCCACATAAACTAGTGTGTAGAGCGATTGTCTAATCGAGTTTCTCATTTGCAAGATCTCTGCTTGCTGTCCGGGAATGGCAGCATTAATTGTTTACAGCCAGAGGCTTAGAACTGGTGCAGACCCAGTGCCTCTCACAGCTCAGGGTTTGTTATACCTGCGTATGACAGTAGTTTTAGGGTCTGTGATAGGGGGTGGTCTACGCTGAACCCCAGCAGTAAAGATGGCGTCTTGTACTGGTTTCCCCCAACTTTATAGACCTTTTTAAATCTACGTTTTTATCCAAAACGGATCAGACCACACCTCAACTCATTCAGTCCCCTGCTCAGACCTCTAGAATGAATCGGACCCCTAAAGTAACTGGACCCCAGAACAGTCCCTAAAATTAACTCTATCCCAGACCGACCTCCAAAATTATGCAAAATCCAAGCGGCCCCCGAGATTTCGGCTTCCAGGTCGGCCCCTGAAATGATTCGGCATCTAGGTCGGCCCCCGAGATTATTTGGCATCCAGGTCGGCCCCCGAGATTATTTGGCATCCAGGTCGGCCCCCGAGATTATTTGGCATCCAGGTCGGCCCCCGAGATTATTTGGCATCCAGGTCGTCCCCCGAGATTATTAGGCATCCAGGTCGGCCCCCGTGATTAATAGGCATCCAGGTCGGCCCCTGAGATTATTTGGCATCCAGGTCGTCCCCCGAGATTATTCGGCATTTAGAGCGGCCCCTGAAATAATTCAATATCCAGGGCGGCCCCCGAGATTATTTAGCATCCAGGGCGGCCCCCGAGATTATTAGGCATCCAGGTCGGCCCCCGTGATTAATAGGCATCCAGGTCGGCCCCTGAGATTATTTGGCATCCAGGTCGTCCCCCGAGATTATTCGGCATTTAGAGCGGCCCCTGAAATAATTCAATATCCAGGGCGGCCCCCGAGATTATTAGGCATCCAGGTCGGCCCCCGTGATTATTAGGCATCCAGGTCGGCCCCCGAGATTATTTGGCATCCAGGGCGGCAAAATATATATATATATTCCTAACACCCTCCCTACTGGCCAGGGTCAGGACCTTTAGTGCCCAACCCTGGCACCAGTTGCTATATATTATATATAGAATGTTGTTATACACTGACAGCAAACAGAAGTTTTGAAAGATGTAAAAAGTGAGGAATCCATAATGATATTATCATTCTATGTAATCATTAAATTTATATAATACCCCTGAGGCTGCACGCCTTAGACTCCGACAACACGTCCCCCTGTGAGTAGTGCAGTCTCAGGCTTCGGGCCTGTAACTACAAGTGATCATATCTCAGCCTAGAAGTCACATATAAATAAAGTTTTTATATTTTTCAGGTATTCCTCCTTTAAAGGGGTTGTGCCATTAAAAATATTCTAAATCTATCAAACCAGCACCCAGGTCTGAATACTCTTGTAATTGCATGTAATTAAAAATGTAGCATAGCCACTGATTTATTCAGTAAAATGTATCGGTATGGCGCCACCTGCTGTTTGCCCTTTTCCTTATTTCCCTGTCCAGCTCCCTGAGGTGGTCGCACATGCTCAGTTTAAATCTTCAACTGTAACCAGCCATAGCTTCTGTTAGAAGCTGTGTCCGTTCCAGGGAAAGAGCTACAGCAGAAAGGAAACTGTGATGGGGCTAGATCTGCAGCAGAAAGGAGACACACCCCTGAACTGTGATGGGGCTAGGTCTGCAGCAGAAAGGACACACCTCTGAGCTCCCAGCCTGAAATAATTCTAGCAGAGCAGTTGCAGCGCTGAATGGGGAGCTTTGTTAGAAAGGTATCATCAGGTACTATATGACGTCTGATTTTTATTTTTGTCATAAGGGTCACATTGATATTTTCTATACGTATTAACCCCTCTGCTGCCTGCTAGGTGTGGGTTTCTTTTCTTAAGGAGGTTAGGAACAGTTTGGGCCTTGGTAAGGACCCCCACTTTCCTGCAGGCAGCACAGGAGTGCTGTAAATTCCCCTCCCTTTAATCCTGCAGGATAAGCCTGCGCCCGAGCCGCTTATGGCTTAATAGGTAAAACAGAAACTGTTTTGTTTCTGCAGGCAAACGGCAAGAGAGTAACCAGGTTATGGTCTATTCTGCTCTTCAGGTGCCCAATGAGGACTGAGGCCCCGCTCAGCTGCCGTGCAGCCACCTACAGACATTGAGATTCAAGTGCTCCTCTCTCCCAGAAGCCGGCCTCCCTTTACACCCCCCCATCCCAGACGACAAGACGGACCTGCCTGTTCCTCGTATCCCCGTTTCTCCGGTTGGCCTCCAGCTCCTTCCGTCCTGTGCGCCGGCTCTGGGCCTACTCAGGCTGTGGGGGCAATCTGGAATTGCTCATCATGTATCAACAACCAGTATCAAGGGTCAAACTGGCCAGCTCTACTGGGATCCTCAACCGGTTTACGGCTTTTTTTTTTTTTTTTAAGCAGGAGGGAGGAAGTGGAGAGTGGTTTGATCCAGGAAGGTCCTCACTTGATCATTACGGATCGATGGACCTTTAAATTCTCTATTTTTGGTGTTTTTGCAGCATTTTCCAGTCCTTTTTTTGTATACATTTTTCTGTTGGGATGTAACGACTATAACCCTCTTTTTCCTGAAGGATGTTTGTCCGCACTGACCTACTAACAGTACTTGGTGAACCTCCGATGTCAGGAGGTATCATGGTACACATCTAATTTTTGTATTTAATTGAACCATAAGCTGCTTTGTATGTTCAAGTTTTTTTGTTTGTTTTTTTCGAGCTGTACATGTCAAACGGTTAATGGACGCCCTTAGACAGCTGCCTATATAGCCCAGGGTTTCCATGGTGTCCGTCTACGTAAGATGCTCAGTCACTTTGTAACTCCTTTGCTTTACCCTTTTTGGACCCGTTTTGTCTTCTCCATTTACATCCAAAGCTACTTTAGAAATTCTGCTGGTTGCCCTTGGGAACAGACAGCAGCAGTTTAGCCCTCCCAGTTGTCAGTCATGTGACCTAACAGCTGAGCTGTGCCTGTTGTGTTGCCAAAAGGCTCCACTCTTTGGTTACCAGAAAGCGGCAGAATTTAGCTTCGGATGTGAACGGAGAAGTAAATATTTGAAAACCGGAGGAGAAGCAAAGTGTTTTTAAAGTTGCTGAGCATTTTATGTAGATTTTTCACTGGAAATGGATTTGCGGAGTTTTCCTTTAGAATGACCCATTAACTTGACTTTGGAGAGTGCTACTGTACACGTTTAAAGATGGCACCCATTATTTTTTTTTAAATAAAGACTTTATGGACATTTCCTAACAAAATTAAAAAAAGTCGATTTATCCTGTGGGTGGCGGCCATATTGGCTCTCACCCAGCGCTCCCAGGCCCCCTGATTCCTCGTTTTGGATTTTCTCGAAGTTTAGGTGAAGACACTTGGTCAGAGGCGTCCTATGTAAGGGGCCTTCAAAAAGTAGATTGGTCTCCCCAAAGGCGGCCATCTTGTGGACTGGAGCCCCATTTTCTGCCTACTTAATATTCATGAGACCACCTTTTATATGGCTACAACTAAACAAAATGGCTGCCTCCATAAACCGTGTCCATCACCGCAGAGATGAAGAATAGGAGATCACCAGTATAGTTTAGGTTCTCTTTTTGCTCCCCTTGAGCAGTGGGGGAGAGTTGAAAAGATCACATTTAAGGGGTTTTCCACCCAAAACGCTGGCGCCGCTAGCGACAGTCCCTCAATGGTGCATATAGACAGGTCCCGGCCTCAGTGGACAAGCCCTTTAACTCCTAAGCTGCCAACCCACATGGGCTGAACTCAAGCTGCCACGTACGTGTTGTATTTTTTTTATTTTATACTTTGTGAAAATCCAAAGAGGTTTTGTTTATAGTTCTCCGCAGCCATTATCCGACTATGCATTGCAGGGTCTCCGTCCTCGTCCTGTCAGCAGCGAATGAACATGTACAAAGTGATCACTACTGTTTTTACTGTCCTGCAATACAGTTCTCCAATAAAGACTGATTTCTTGGTTATGTCAGTGTATTTGTATGTGAGAGTGTCATATCAGTGACTCCACCAGCAGAATACTGAACGCAGCTCTGGGGTATAATACAGGATGTAACTCAGGATCAGTACAGGATAAGTAATGTAATGTACACAGTTACTCCACCAGCAGAATAGTGATTGCAGCTCTGGAGTATAATACAGGATAACTCAGGATCAGTACAGGATAAGTAATGTATGTACACAGTGACTGCACCAGCAGAATAGTGAGTGCAGCTCTGGAGTATAATACAGGATGTAACTCAGGATCAGTGCAGGATAAGTAATGTATGTACACAGTGACTGCACCAGCAGAATAGTGAGTGCAGCTCTGGAGTATAATACAGGATGTAACTCAGGATCAGTACAGGATAAGTAATATAATGTATGTATACAGTGACTCCACCAGCAGAATAGTGAGTGCAGCTCTGGAGTATAATACAGGATGTAACTCAGGATCAGTACAGGATAAGTAATGTATGTATGTACACAGTGACTCCACCAGCAGAATAGTGAGTGCAGCTCTGGAGTATAATACAGGATGTAACTCAGGATCAGTACAGGATAAGTAATGTATGTACACAGTGACTGCACCAGCAGAATAGTGAGTGCAGCTCTGGAGTATAATACAGGATGTAACTCAGGAGCAGTACAGGATAAGTAATGTATGTACACAGTGACTCCACCAGCAGAATACTGAGTGCAGCTCTCTAGTATAATACAGGATGTAACTCAGGATCAGTACAGGATAAGTAATGCATGTACACAGTGACTCCACCAGCAGAATAGTGAGTGCAGTTCTGGAGTATAATACAGGATGTAACTCAGGATCAGTACAGGATAAGTAATGTATGTACGCAGTGACTGCACCAGCAGAATAGTGAGTGCAGCTCTGGAGTATAATACAGGATGTAACTCAGGATCAGTACAGGAGAAGTAATGTAATGTATGTACACGGTGACTCCACCAGCAGAATAGTGAGTGCAGCTCTGGAGTATAATACAGGATGTAACTCAGTATCAGTACAAGATAAGTAATGTAATGTACACAGTGATTCCACCAGCAGAATAGTGAGTACAGCTCTGGAGTATAATACAGGATGTAACTCAGTATCAGTACAAGATAAGTTATGTAATGTACACAGTGACTCCACCAGCAGAATAGTGAGTACAGCTCTGGAGTATAATACAGGATGTAAAGGTGACCATACACAGAGGTTGGTTAATGGGTGAAAAATCATTTAGCGGACATGTTCATACACATTTTAGTCCACATTGGCCGTTAGTTACGTGTTCAATAAAATCTTTGTGCAATGGACGAAAGATCTTTTCCTGACTATTGGATGACATTATTTTACCCGCGGACTAGTTTTAAACCCGTCTATCCTAAGATGAAAAAGAAATAATATAAGGGCAGACTAGATGGACCAGGTGGCCGAACGTTCGTTTTGGTTGAAATGGTAGGTTTTGATCGACTTCAGCCTGATGGCTATGGCCGCCTTAACGCGGATCAGTACAGGATTAGTGATGTAGCGTGTGTACACTGTGATTCCACTCTATATATAAACGTACATGACGCTTAAACCGCCCTTTAACCTTGTACATGGTGTACCTGTTGATAGAACAGAGAGAACTTTTTAATTACAGAGCTTTACTATTCCGGTAATTACTGAAATGATCGGGCACAGAAGTAACACAGACGAGTCTTGGACTGGCACAGCCGCTGACACATACCTGGGCAGCAATTACAGTCTGTGCCTGAAGAGATGGGGCACAGCAAGCCTCATACCTCAGACGTGTGCACATGCTCCTGAGTACAAACACTTAATGCATAAAAAGTCAAAATCCTGTTTTCCAGCATTGGATTTTGAGTATTGCAGCGGCCGCTGGCACACAAAGTTGTAGAATATTCTACAGGAATCAGGATGGGTTAATGCCAGGGAGAAGCTGAAGGCACTTTTATCCATCGGACTGGGGTTCTGTACAAATGGGGTATTCGTTCATATGTATTTTACACTATGGGCTGTCCTCTCCCTCCTCTATCTCTAGTCTTCCACTTGGGAGAGATCGGGGCCCCTGTTCTGGCGATGGTGCATGCCTCAGAGGTGGGACCCGGGTCTATCTGGTGGATGTGGTTGTCACCGCCACCAGGTTTCAGCTCCTTCAGTGTCAGGAGTCAAGAGGGAACGTGTCCCCCATGCGGGACATTTCAGCACTGTGGCAGCACACACGACCCCTGTCTAGTGTTAGCGAACTTCTGTTTTAAGTTCTGCGTCCAAAGTTTTGGTTATCGAAGAATCCCGTTATGGATTCGCTGTCACGGACCATAACGGGATTCTCCGATAACCCGAACTTGGTCGCAGAACTAAAAACAAGTTCGCTCAACACTACCCCTGTCCACAGGTCTGGCAACATGGAGGGGTCTGAAGAAAGCCCATGGAAGATTGACAACCTCTTTACACACACTACACTGAAAAGTCGTTCGGCTGACTCATTCATTTTGTGTTTCAGTTCCTTGACCGCTTCTGGATTTCAGCTTTCTATCAGTGAATAGAAACATTTCTGTACTTAAACTCTGTACAGACCTAATGCTTCTCACAGCAGAGCGTTTGTTACAATTATATCTGTTCACAACTGTATCGCCCTCCGCTATGAGAACGGATACTAATATTCCTATTCACTGACAGCAAGCAGGCATCTTAAAGAACTGATACACAAAGTCTGTTGGAAAGTGGCAGAACTTTTCATTAGGCTTTAGTGACGTCACTGGATGAGCCCTTTAACTATACGACATGATCAAGTAATGTAAATTCCAAGTCCATAATCCAATCTGACTAAGAGAGGAGAAGTAAGTCTGTAATTCCTGAGGAAGCGCTTGTGTGCCGGGGTATAAGGTCCCCATCAGCCGGCGGGAGGGTCGGGTAGCGGTGGTGCCTCAGGGATCGGTGGGGCAGCAGTGTACTGGCACCTGCCCGAGTCATAGTCCATATAGTGAATACCAAGAGTTTCCTTTGTAAATGCAGCATCTTCAGAAAAAAAAAAAAATTCACAGTCTTGATAGTGGCCCCGATGTGGGAGCGGTGTCGCTAACTTTTGAAGCCTTCATACTTCCCATTTAGGCCTTGGCAGCGCCAGCATGTTCAGGGAGCTCAACGTCAGTTCCCTGTGTTTTCTGTGGAAGGTTACAATGTGAAATTAGTTTATCTTACCATCGTGAACTTCACGTCGACTGCAATACCAAGAATGGCCTGCAGGTGGTGGCAAAGGATTTATTTACTACTAGGTGACATTGTTGTAGCCGCAATGCTGACTGCAAGCGGAGGGTGTGAGCAAGCGGGATCCTGGCACTGGAGATTTAATCAATGCCATATAATAGTCCCAGAATGAAACACAATATACTGAGTATATATATATATATATATCTGGGATAGGAAATCACTTCTATAGCAGTTTTCTCACACAGTAGACAAGATTTCTTACCTCGCTTGTTTGATGATAAAATACAAAACCATGGAGAGACCCAGGAGTCCCAGGAACGAACCAAAAACGATGCCAAGAATTTTACCTTAATGGGGTGAAATAAATACATTTTTGGATTATTCTCTAGCCGCTACCACTGAAGAACCAGCAGTCCTCCACAAACAAAGACCTCCGCACTCTGGATAATAGATGAGGATAATTGGATCCTCCTTTAAAGGGGTTCTCTAAGATTTTGATAATGATGGCCTATCCTCTTATTGGTGGGGGTCAGACTCCCGGCACCCGAAGAGGCAGTGGCTCTGCGGCCTGCTCACAGCTCCCTAAGCACAGCGCCCTACAGTGTATAGTGGCTGTGCTTGGTATTGCAGCCCAGGTCCTTTCACTTAAAGGGGTTCTGCAGTAATTTTAAACTGATGATCTATCCTCTGGATAGATCATCAGCAGGATTCGACACCCAGGACCCCGCCGATCAGCTGTTTGAGAAGGCAGCGTCACTGGCAGTAGCGCGCGGCCTGCTAGCTGTTTACCTCAGGCCCAGTGACGTCATGACTTGTATCACTGGCCTGGGAGGGGCTAAGCTCCGTTCACGCGAATGAAGCTTAGCCCCTCCTAGGCCAGTAATACAAGTCGTGACGTCACTGGGCCTGAGGTAAACAGCGAGAAGGCCGCGGCGCTAGTGCCAGTGCCTTCTCAAACAGCTGATCGGCAGGGGTGACGGGTGTCGGACCCCTGCCGATCAGATACTGATCTATCCAGAGTATAGATAATTAGTTTAAAATTAAATGGGACTGAGCTGCACCTAGTCCATGTGACCTACAAATGTGACATAACCGTTCTAGCAACAGGCTGCAGCGCTAAAGCACCGCAACCTCTTCAAACAGCTGATCGACACAGGTGCTGGGAGTCGGACCCCTGAGAATGGGCCATCAATATTAAGATTTCGGACAACCCCTTTAAGTATCTGTATGAAATCTACATCTTGTTCTCGCCCTGCTCCCCATGCTAGCTTAGGTTGCCCATCACCCACCAGACTTCCTGTTAAGGCGACTACTCTTTCCATACATGTTGCTATGTGTAAGGTGAGGTGGTCACAGGAAACTGAGCGCAGACCATTGCCCACTGTATTAGCGAGAACTATAGTCGGTGGAGACGAGACGGTAAGATCATAAAGAGACATTACCTGTAGACAAGGCCGGCTCTGTGAAAGAGAAGAAAAGAAGGACGATTATAACAATATAAAGATCTGTATATCCAAACACCAAGGTAGGCCATGTCGTATCTAGACTTGTAGGGACAGTGACACACCGCAGATTTGTCGCAGAAATTTACCATTCAATTTATCTGATTGGCTGCAGCACAATCACAAGAATCCATGTACTTGTGCCGTAGAGACAAGCCCATTCAGATAAATGGAAATGATGGGCTGCTGGATCATACTTAGATTTATAGGGGAATTTAAAGGCTGTGGAAACCTTTGGTGACATTTTGTATGATTGCATTTTACTCATTTTGGGCCACAAATGTCTATTTTTCCAATTAAAAATTAAATGTTCAGCCGATTATGAGTAAAAGGGTTAAAAATCAGTCTGAATCCCTTCATCTGACGGCTCATGTGTAGCTCTGATCTCCTGACCTCATAAACACACATTATTGCTCAATTCTTATCAAACAGATAAGAATATGGCGTAAATAAAAAAAAAATTAATAACACAGTGACGGCTTGCAGATTGATTTTTAACCCTTATATCTCAGAAACGGCTTAACATTTTTAATAAAGACCAATTGAAAAAATATATATTTTAAGAACAAAATGAGTAAAACGCCATCATAAAAAAAAAAAAAAATCCCCAAAGGTGTACATAGCCTTTAAAGAGATACAAGTCCCAGACGGCTTAGATGTGCAGACAGATGGAGGTGAAGGGACGTAGGATCCTATCATAGTGCACAAGACTAGGTTCAACCTCACTAGTTGTAGGACTCTATCCTAGGTGGGTCCATATAGATGTTGGACCCTTCCATAGCCGGATTTAAAGGGATTTTGGACAGTATTATACCGTCTTATAGAGGGAGGGGGGAGGATACACCTGCAGGGTTATATAAATGATGGATCTTTCTTGGTTGGATGTGTTGGGATGTTAGATACGGCCATAAGTGAACCTTAGAAGGATGCAGAATCCGGTCAGATGTGAAGCTGCTACGTAAGATAAGTGGTCTACAGACATCTGACCGGGGGGCATGTCGGAACCTATCACAGCTGAGTTTGCCGGGATGCGAGATTCATAGGTGCAGATGGTAGTGACACCAGACCTCTGCTGTCCATTGAACAATGAGGATAATATAAGTAGAGAGACTTATCATGGTTGAAGGACGTTGGGGTGGGGATGGACTTATGTTAATAGGAAACCGCGTTCTCACTTACGTATCACAAAGGAGGAAAACACGGTCCTCCGGTTCAGTGGCTGAGGGTCCCGGACATTACTCTGCAGGACGTCTGAGGGGGAGCTGACTTTGGTAGAATAAAGCATTGTCTGAAGCTTCTCCATCTACAAGCACAGCAGAAGAGAAGGTGTATGGAAACTGCAGAGAGTTGTATTTATTGCTATGAGCACCATGGATTTGGCCTTTACTCACCTGAGACACCGAGATCTGGACTTTATTGTAGAACACGGTCCATACCACACTCTGATAGCAGGGGGGAGTTGTCAGGGAACCCCTGTATCGGAAATACTGGTCCAGACCCTCAGGAAGCAGCTCTTCGACATTGAAGGATGGAACGGACACGCTCTGGTCTGCAGGAGATGTCACAGACATAGGTGGGCAAAGCAGAGGGCCCCGCCAGGTAAGGAGATGACAATGCAAAGGGGACACTCTAACTGCATTCCCTGCCCAGCTGGGAGAGGACAAAGGCAGTGGGGGAATGCCATCCCCATGGCCCTACAGTAATGACAGAGCCAACATGCACCGCATTTAGGATGGTAGTGGGCGTGCTCAGTGCACCGTACAGTCAGTCACATTGAGCTCTGGCCTCCTCATGACACCTCTGGTGCACTGGCTGATTACAGACCAGAGGATGATGAGGGTACTGGTGGGTATCCTCATACAACACGCAGCAGTGTCCCAGTGTTTGTAACCCAGTGAGGTGGGGCGAGGAAGCCATGTCAAACATGTCTGCCCGCAGAGTCTTCTTACCTGCGTAGGTGATCTTGTCCAGGTAGTTTATGATATTCCCATAGGCTGCATTATCCTCACCTCCTGTCTGTTATATCAAATACAAAAAAAAAAGATTTAAATAATATGAAAGCGGTTTACAGGACAGCGCCACTCCTTTCCACAGGCTGTGGGTGGTATTGCAGCATTGCTCCATTGGCATAATGCAGCCATATTTTTGTAATCCTGTCCTTTATGTTCATGGGTTTGTAGAGGATTAAAAAAACATGGCTGCTTTTTACCAAAAAACAGCGCCAGACACAACCCACCGACAGGTGTGGCGCTCTTTTGGTAGGAAGCAGCCATGTTAATATTTATTCGCCCTAGAAATGTCTCATGAATTCAAGTTGTTCTTATGAGTTGTTTCAAGTCGTTTTATCCATTCACATCCAGAGCTGCTTTCAAAATTCTGCTGGTTGCCCTTGGAAACAGACTGCAACTGACCTCCAACTTGTTGTCAGCCATCTGACCCTTTAGCTGAGCTATAACTGCGTAACAATCATGTAAGCTCCCATAATAATGGCGACCTCCGCCACGCCAGCTGTTGTAAACAACTACACATCCCAGCATGCTCCATTCACTTCTAAGGAAGAACAGCCGAGCAAGTGTGCATGCTGGGAGTTGTAGTTTGACAGCTGCATTGGATTACATCAGTGGGGGAGAGGGGAATATTCTCTGATTTTCTATGTACAGACAATGGTGCCTCACCTCTATTAGGATCCCCAGTACGGCCAGTCCGTTCGGCTTGCTTTTGGCTTCGTTGATATCCGGAAACTTGTCTGAGTTGTAATGGACGATGTGTAGCTGGAATGTGAAGAAGAACGGATGATAGTATATAACAGCAAATCATTGGTGAACCCCAAACCCACAACCAAGTGTACGGCAGGAGAGTCCGCCATGGGGTTTCCCAGAGTACATATACATCGGCATTAAAGGGGTTCTCCAGTTTTAATATGTTTTATGTAGAGCTTCTAATCCCTTATAAAGTTAAAGAATTGAGTGATAAATATTCTGGCTGCCTGCAGCTGCCACCAGAGGGCGCTCACAGTGTACAGATTTATCAGTGACTTCCAAGGAAGCAGCATAAACATGCACAGTGGCGCCCTCTAGTGGTGGCAGCAGGCAGTAAGAATTTTACTTCACCGAAGTATAAAGGAAAGAAGATTTGGAGCTTGAAGTGTGTCAGGATAGAATACTGGACCCATGAGGGGTAGAGCTCATCATCAAAGTCTTAACCAATAATGTGTGATGAAGAGCTTGCAATCTCAGTTACTCAATAATTAACCCGAGCAATTAAGAGACACAAACATATGACAGATGATTCTATACGCCGCATTGATAGGACACTATTATCCGGTATTATAGGAGGGAACTTTTGCTGAGTATTACATATTCTTTGTTCTGTGCTCGGGGTGGTGGGCAGTAAGCACATTCCAGGGGCCGGCAGAAGAGACCCTGCGGCTTTATAATCCTTAGGGGTTACTGAACTAGAAAATTGACCGACTGTGAACCAGATCAGGTTAACCTCCTGTATACAGGAATCATGAGCAAACACAAGACACTGAATCATCAACCCTATATGGGGGTAGAAGGCATACGTTAGACAGAGTTGGGGTCGTGGCCTCATGACGCTGTATTTCATCAAAACTACAGTGAAAAACATTTTACAGCTCTTCACTAGAATGAAACTAAAAGAACTCTGAATATCAATATATTTTACATCCTGTATTATACTCCAGAGCTGCACTCACTATTCTGCTGGTGCAGTCACTGTGTACATACATTACATTACTTATCCTGTACTGATCCTGAGTTATATACTGTATGACACTCCAGAGCTGCACTCACTATTCTGCTGGTGCAGTCACTGTGTACATACATTACTTATCCTGTACTGATCCTGAGTTACATCCTGTATTATACTCCAGAGCTGCACTCACTATTCTGCTGGTGGAGTCACTGTGTACATACATTACTTATCCTGTACTGATCCTTAGTTACATCCTGTATTATACTCCAGAGCTGCACTCACTATTCTGCTGGTGCAGTCACTGTGTACATACATTACTTATCCTATACTGATCCTGAGTTATATACTGTGCGACACTCCAGAGCTGCACTCACTAGTCTGCTGGTGCAGTCACTGTGTACATACATTACTTATCCTGTACTGATCCTGAGTTACATCCTGTATTATACTCCAGAGCTGCACTCACTATTCTGCTGATGGAGTCACTGTGTACATACATTACTTATCCTGTACTGATCCTGAGTTACATCCTGTATTATACTCCAGAGCTGCACTCACTATTCTGCTGGTGCAGTCACTGTGTACGTACATTACTTATCCTGTACTGATCCTGAGTTACATCCTGTATTATACTCCAGAGCTGCACTCACTATTCTGCTGGTGCAGTCACTGTGTACATACATTACTTATCCTGTACTGATCCTGAGTTACATCCTGTATTATACTCCAGAGCTGCACTCACTATTCTGCTGGTGCAGTCACTGTGTACATACATCACTTATCCTGTACTGATCCGGAGTTACATCCTGTATTATACTCCAGAGCTGCACTCACTATTCTGCTGGTGCAGTCACTGTGTACATACATTACTTATCCTGTACTGATCCTGAGTTACATCCTGTATTATACTCCAGAGCTGCACTCACTATTCTGCTAGTGCAGTCACTGTGTACATACATTACTTATCCTGTACTGATCTGGAGTTACATCCTGTATTATACTCCAGAGCTGCACTCACTATTCTGCTGATGGAGTCACTGTGTACATACATTACTTATCCTGTACTGATCCTGAGTTACATCCTGTATTATACTCCAGAGCTGCACTCACTATTCTGCTGGTGCAGTCACTGTGTACATATATTACATATCCTGTACTGATCCTGAGTTACATCCTGTATTATACTCCAGAGCTGCACTCACTATTCTGCTGGTGCAGTCTCTGTGTACATACATTACTTATCCTGTGCTGATCCTGAGTTACATCCTGTATTATACTGCAGAGCTGCACTCACTATTCTGCTGGTGCAGTCACTGTGTACATACATTACTGATCCTGTACTGATCGTGTGTTATATCCTGTATTATACTCCAGAGCTGCACTCACTATTCTGCTTGTGGAGTCACTGTGTACATACATTACTTATCCTGTACTGATCCTGAGTTACATCCTGTATTATACTCCAGAGCTGCACTCACTATTCTGCTGATGGAGTCACTGTGTACATACAGTAGCCCCATATGATGACCCAACTGCTGAGCCTCTAAAGTGGAATATAAAGTTCAGTGACAACTCCAGGCCCGGTCGTCTGTGTCAGGTGTAAAGCAATAATAGAGGTCTTATGGATCAGATACTTGAGAGAGTTCCTGAGGGCCTTAAAGATAGTTGGACCGAGTACCTGACTGCTTTTTCTGCCCTGACCCAGGGTCAGATTACTGACTCAGCACTGATATATTATAGGCAGTACTGATGCTATTAGCACGTAGCCTTCATGCTGGCATTTCAGTCTGCATCCTGGCTGACCGGATCGTTGGCAAAGATTTAGTGGAGCTGAACTTAGTGCTGCAAACCGTGTGATAAGATTTCGAGCTTTAACACAATATTAGTTGCCCTGACATTTTAATATTTCCATCCACAATGCTTTTTCTCACCTTCCAGGTCAGTGTACAAAACTAATTACTGCCAAATGGTCATGAGAAGAAAACACCCCCGTTATATCAGCAGAGCCCCAATTAGCTGCACTTATTTTTTATTATTTGTTCAAATTTGTGTCAAATCGAAACATTTAGTTAAGTCATTTCAGTTTTTATTCATAGGAGGCAGTATTATAGTAGTTATATTCTTGTACATAGGAGCAGTATTATAGTAGTTATATTCTTGTACATAGGAGCAGTATTATAGTAGTTATATTCCTGTACATAGGATCAGTATTATAGTAGTTATATTCTTGTACATAGGAGCAGTATTATAGTAGTTATATTCCTGTACATAGGATCAGAATTATAGTAGTTATATTCTTGTACATAGGAGCAGTATTATAGTAGTTATATTCTTGTACATAGGAGCAGTATTATATTCTGGTACATAGGAGGCAGTATTTTAGTAGTTCTATTCTTGTACATAGGAGGCAGTATTATAGTAGTTATATTCTTGTACATAGGAGGCAGTATTATAGTAGTTATATTCTTGTACATAGGAGCAGTATTATAGTAGTTATATTCTTGTACATAGGAGCAGTATTATAGTAGTTATATTCTTGTACATAGGAGGCAGTATTATAGTAGTTATATTCTTGTACATAGGAGCAGTATTATAGTAGTTATATTCTTGTACACAGGGAGCAGTATTATATTCTGGTACATAGGAGGCAGTATTTTAGTAGTTCTATTCTTGTACATAGGAGGCAGTATTATAGTAGTTATATTCTTGTACATAGGAGGCAGTATTATAGTAGTTATATTCTTGTACATAGGAGCAGTATTATAGTAGTTATATTCTTGTACATAGGAGGCAGTATTATAGTAGTTATATTCCTGTACATAGGGGGCAGTATTATAGTAGTTATATTCTTGTACATAGGAGGCAGTATTATAGTAGTTATATTCTTGTACATAGGAGCAGTATTTTAGTAGTTATATTCTGGTACATAGGAGGCAGTATTTTAGTAGTTCTATTCTTGTACGCAGGGTCAGTATAATATCCCTTCAGTAGTTTCAGTTGAGTCCACAGTTGGCAGTATACAATCTTACCTCTCCAGGATAAATCTTTCCATCCAGTTGGTGCTCAGACCCTTGTGGGTTAGACTTGCTCCCCCAGTGTAGATGAAGCTGTACAGCAGTAAAATTATTCGGGAGTCCGTGGAGACGCATAGATGGCGGCAGAGAGAGCTTCACTGAAGTGAATAAGAAGAAGGGTGTTATTTAATTAGATTTTCTTTTATTATTTTAACCAGAGCTTCTGACCATTCATTGTATAGTCTGACTATCTCTTTTATATTTTCTGCCTATGATCCTTTATTTCTAATGATGCTTCTCTTTCTTCTTCTCACCAGTGGACGACTTGAGCTACTATGAGCCCTTCTGTATAGTTGGCCCCTAGGGTTACATGTGTATGACTGGTTATGATTAGTTTTTCATTTCGGTATGTTCGCATTTATTTGATTGAGTTCCATTTCTGTTTCTTTTGCCCCCACCTTTCCCTCCTGTTGTGATCGTTCTTCACCATGTTTACCCAGCCCCCACTCTCCATATGAAAACTTCTCCTCCTCCGTCTATTCTCACCCTTTACATCCTCAGTGAATAGCACTTTTATCGCCCGCACTTCCAGCTCCCCTGCCTCACACTATTCTGTCCTTTACAAAGTGACGATTGTCCCCATGGCCGCATCTCCTGACAGAGCCTCCCGTCTCGGCTTCCTCCTCCAGGATCTGGGCCAGCAAAGCCTTTGTCATCATCCCCTCCCAGTGCCAAGATCAACCAGCGAGCTGTATGTCACCAGCCGTTCATCCTCACATATTTCTAATGACTTTACGGTGACCTTTTCCCAATGTATCTCGCCATCAGAGAGGGGGCATCCACAGGGTTCGCCTGGCTGAGCCATCCATCAGCGCCTCCAAATGCCTCGACTGTCCAGACAGCTGCCCTGATAACAAGCTGCTAATTATAGGAACGCATCAGAGAGGGAAACAATACGAAGAGCATTCGCTTATCGAAAACCGGTCGTAAAGACCGCAGAGGAGCGAGGTGATGGACTCCAACTCAGCAGATACTGCTCTCCTACGGGAGTGGAGATGCTTCGGTTGCACTGAGGTCCCTGGTGCTTGATGGAGCCCAAAGGCCTCTCTGAATGCTCTTTCAGAAAAAACAGCTTCCCTCGGCTGAGCATGCATGTCTTCGCAATCATCCTTGAAAGCAAAGGATTGGGCATGTTGAAATTTAAGAAGCCCGATCCTTGTTTTGCCTAAAACCTGCAATCTGAGGAGATTTTGGACACCTCCTTACACATTAAATGGGTCGGTGTGAAATCAGTGGGTCCAGGGAACGTTCATTGGATGTGTTTAGTAAATGTTTTTCCTTTAAGGCCCTTTGTATCTTTCTTGTGCCAACTGCACAGGAACGTGACCTTGTTGACGGAGCACATTCCTCCGCTCATCCTCCGTCTGGGAGAATCGGTGAGGATAAAAACACGCAGTCCGTTCCCATCATCTGTGATGGGAATACATGGCGTTGTCACTTGTGAACTGCTATCTCTCGCCTGACTTCTTCCTCCGTTCATATGCATGCTCGGTTCAGGCTGAGTGTGCATGTGCTCTGGACAGGGGAAAAGCACTACCCGACGCCTCTTTGAAGAAAAGGACTGGGCATGTTGTAATCCAACTGCCCGTCTTTAAGAGAGTGAGAAGGCCCCATAAACATTAGACGGTGGGCCAGTCAGCCGTGCCATGCAACTGTATGGAAAGGTTTAGGTGGGAAAATCCATTTTATTAGTCCGTCTTCTCGGCAGGTGGACCCGGCATACAGCAGCTCGTATCTCAGCTTCCAGGATCCCTGGGAGTGTGACAGGGAACATGGCTTCATTCAAACCACCCATAGGATGTGTCTGGTACTGCCACACTCAAGTGAATGGCGCAGGGATGCAATACCAGACCCCACCCATAGACAGGAGTGGTGCTGTTTCTGTAAAACTATCCTCTATGAGGTGACAGATGCTTGGTAATTACATAGGTGACATCGCACACCTTTGATATGGATGGACAGGACCATAAATAATGGAGCGCTATAGACGGGGAGTTGGGGTGCACAATTAACCCTAGACCCACATAGTTCAGACAACATGTAAATAACCCTATTGTGTGCGGAAGACTGTGGTTAATCACCCAACAATGGGCAATTAGTACTGAAGGTGAATGTCCGCAATGTTAGTAATTACTTCTCATTTACTTAGCAATTAAACTCGAGTTTCCCATTGTCATTCTTCCTTAAAGGGGAAGTCCATTTTCAGATACACTATTAGTCAGTTACTAGAGAAGGGGTCTCTACAGTTCACAACCACCTCCTGGAGAGCGGTTATTATGAGCATGCCTTTCCTGTCCTGCCTATTCTGATATGAATAGGCACTGTGTAATACTTAGATTGACCTGTGGTGGAGCTGCAGGGAAACTGAACACTTACTGCCAGGTTTTCCCACAGATCAAATCTGACTGCTCAGTGATCAGCTTATTGTCAAGGGACCTAACTAATAGGGATCTGTTGCTAAACAGCAACCTATATATATTTAGACCTCTCATTAAATGGGTGTTCCAGGATTTTAATACTAATGGCCTGTCCTGGGGATAGACCATCAATATCTAATCGGTGAGGGTCCAACAACCAACATCTTCGCCAATAAAGTGATTGGGAGCAGCGTTGCCATTACTAATGGAAACAGACGATCATCAGGGGTGAGGGTTGTCGATCTACATCCTGAGGATGGACCACTGTTTTAATGTGAATTCAATGTTTTAAGAATAAATAGGCTTAAACAGGCTAAGTGTGATCAAATATAAGGTAAAACAGACAAATCATATACAGAATAAATCCAACACAACCATCAATCCTGGAATAACCGTTTAGCAGGTGATCTATCCTGATCTGGCTCCTTGTCTACATCTCACTGTGTGACAGAACCTATATATTCATTGCGTAGAGGGGTCGTGTTCAGTATTGCAGCCTCGCCTCAGGCTTCGGACCTGTAAACTCATCTCTCAGACAGAAATAGCCGCTGTTCAGCTCATCGGTCCTACCCAAATGGTTTATGTTCAGAGCATTTCAGATCTCTAGAAGGTATTTATTCTTGCCCAAAATAACTATGAATAAGTGAGTGGGTCAACTTAAGTATAGGGCACAACCTTTGACTTTGGAGCCACTAAGGCTACTTTTACACTGGCGTTTTTGGGTCCGCTTGTGAGATCCGTTTCAGGGCTCTCACAAGCGGTCCAAAACGGATCAGTTTTGCCCCAATGCATTCTGAATGGATAAGGATCCGTTCAGAATGCATCAGTTTGGCTCCGTCCAGTCTCCATTCCGCTCTGGAGGCTGCTTGCAGCGTTTTGGTGTCCGTCTGATGGAACTGAGCCAAATGGATCCGTCCTGACATACAATGCAAGTCAATGGGGACAGATCCGTTTTCAATGACACAATATGACACAACAGAAAAGCGGATCCGTCCCCATTGACTTTCAATGGTGTTCAAGACGGATCAGTTTTGCCTATGTTCATGATAATACAAACGGATCCGTTCTGAACAGATGCATGCGGTTGTATTATCAGTGCGGATCCGTCTGTGCAGATACACGACGGATCCGCACAAGACGCCAGTGTGAAAGTAGCCTAAGTTGTGGCCTTATAAAAAGTTGACCCCTTGTTTCCTGGAGGTGGAGACATGGAAGGGGCCGCAAATACTACTTCTATATGGCTGCTTCTACTGTGTAATGATCAAATTTGAGCATTGTGAAGCTACAACTCTCAACATGTGCAGACAGGGAGTTGTAGTTATGCAACAACTACAATGGTAAAAACAAAGTGCAGCAGCAGCACAGTTCAAAGAGGATGCGCTAGATAAGAAAAATATGAATTTCTTCCAAAACAGCGCCTCACCTGATCACAGGTTATGTGAGGTATTGCAGGAAGCCCCTTTTACTTCAGTGTGAAGCTGCAATACCTGAGACAACCCACGGGCAGGTGAGGAGCTTTTCCTGAAAGAAAGCTGCCATGTTTTTGTCTAAAATAAAATAATTCAATATTAATAAAATTATTTATCACATTCCAAGCTGCAGCCACGTGGTTTTCAGTATCTGATATCTCTATCACCGCCACATATCTTTCAGTGTCCTATTGTAAAATAGATAATTATCTGGACGTGGAGAAAAAACATCTGGAATCCTAATTCGCGGCCAGATATCGGACTGCAGCGGTTCCCTGAATATTATGTAATATTAGCCAGCTCTGGCGTGAACATGGGATAATATGGCCTAATGATAATACCGCTGTAGCATATGGTACCCATATAACACACATAATACCACCATACAGAGAATATAAATCATGGCCCAGTTACCTGTGTGACCATTGTTAGTGAGGGTGAATGGGGCGCCACCCGGGGTGCTGTATCCCTCTGGACGTATAGGAAGTAGGGTGCCATCACAGGATATGTCTGCCGTCTTAATATTGATGGGAGACTGGGACATCCCACCGCAGTCCGGATAGGACTCTGCCCAATGTACCTGGCCGTGGTCACCTGTAAGAGAAATGATCAACACGGTGAGCACAAATGCGTTTAGGTCATTGCTTAGCAACAGAGGCTGTGGCCGATGGGTGACAACACTGGACCTCCATCCACAGAATCAGTTCATTCAGATGAATGCCTGGTGGGAAGTATTAAGCTTATATCAGACGGGTAGATAATCTTCACATGAACGCTCGTTAGCGATGATCCGGCAGTGTAATACTGCCGCCGATTACCCGATGCACGAGGAAACGCTTGTTCATTGGGTAATTGGAATCTTTCAGCGGCAGATCGTGCCGTGTAATCACCACCTGCTGCCGGCAAACCAGCGGTCAGTATGGGGATGAGCGACGGCATAACGATCTCTCCTCCCATACAGTGGAGGAGATCTCTGTATGTAATAGCTGCAGTCTCCTCAGGGACTGCAGTCTTCTGCCTGATCGGGCTGTCTAATAAAAGATAGATAGATAGATAGATAGATAGATAGATAGATAGATAGATATATACTGTAGATAGATAGATAGATAGTGTAGATAGATAGATAGATAGATAGTGTAGATAGATAGATAGATACTGTAGATAGATAGATAGATACTGTAGATAGATAGATAGATAGATACTGTAGATAGATAGATAGATAGATACTGTAGATAGATAGATAGATAGATACTGTAGATAGATAGATAGATACTGTAGATAGATAGATAGATAGATAGATACTGTAGATAGATAGATAGATACTGTAGATAGATAGATAGATAGATAGATAGTGTAGATAGATAGATAGATAGATAGATACTGTAGATAGATAGATAGATACTGTAGATAGATAGATAGATACTGTAGATAGATAGATAGATACTGTAGATAGATAGATAGATAGATAGATAGATAGATACTGTAGATAGATAGATAGATACTGTAGATAGATAGATAGATAGATAGATAGATACTGTAGATAGATAGATAGATAGATAGATAGATAGATAGATAGATAGATACTGTAGATAGATAGATAGATAGATAGATACTGTAGATAGATAGATAGATAGATAGATAGATAGATAGATAGATACTGTAGATAGATACTGTAGATAGATAGATAGATAGATAGATAGATAGATAGATAGATAGATAGATACTGTAGATAGATAGATACTGTAGATAGATAGATAGATACTGTAGATAGATAGATAGATAGATAGATAGATAGATAGATAGATACTGTAGATAGATAGATAGATAGATAGATAGATAGATACTGTAGATAGATAGATACATAGATAGATATCAGATAGATGGATGATAGATAGATACATGTGAGATAGATAGACGGATAGATAGATAGATAGATACTGTAGATAGATACATAGATAGATATCAGATAGATGGATGATAGATAGATACCAGATAGATGGATGATAGATAGATACTAGATATGAGATAGATAGATAGATAGATAGATAGATAGATAGATAGATAGATAGATAGACAGATATTAGATAGATAGATATGAGATAGATAGATAGATAGATAGATAGATAGTTATTAGATAGATAGATAGATAGATAGATATGAGATAGATAGATATGAGAGAGATAGATAGATAGATAGATAGATAGATAGATAACCCCCCCTCCGGACCACTCTGATATATATAGGTCTGCGGTATGTATGGGGATATTATTACACGTCCCCTCCAGGACGAGGAGCTCGGCCACAGGCGGCACTTGCTGAGTCAGTGACTGGACGGAATATTCTATACCATGTGTACTACTGATGGTGGGTGGACATGTCTGCTCACAGGCTGGGGCCAGTCCAAGGGAATGAAGAAGTTTTTGGAGTGATGTCTACCTGTATACTTCGCACCCTCGCTTGATCTGCCACCGATCAGGAGAACGCCCCCTGTGAGATCAGAGCAGTACTGCACATGTGTGACCACAGCTTCTTTCACTTCTATAGGACGGAGTACAGCTCTCGCCCATCTCTGATGGAGCGGTGATCGAGCATGCCCACTACCACTGTAATCAAACATGACCCCCATCCTCGTGATGGAAAGGTAAAGGGTACCTTGTTGCAGGCAGAGCGGATACGGTATATCCCCCCAGTTATATAATGATGAGTATAATTAGATGGAGCAAACGAAGCAAAGCTACAATTATACAGGAGAGGAGCAGGGACATGAGGAGCTTCTCATGAAGTAAAGGACATCGCTTGTAACGTGTGACCCATGGGGCAGCAGCATCCCAGAGTTAACCCTTACCACCGAGGCACAAGGTCCCACCTTACACAGAAAATACACGCTGATTCCACAGCAGCACAGAGTATTTCAGGAAAGATGAAGGGCAAGATGTAATGTTGTTGGCGCATGTGACGGGGTAGTGTCATGCCGCGAGGAAGAGAATGGAGACATATGGGAGCCCACCGATAGACTGTGGAAGGAGCAATGTCCCGCTGCAGCACAGAGTATTTCAGGAGAGGAATGTTCTGGTCTTGTGGGATTAGTGAGGAGAGTATGGCAGGTGGTAGTGCCAGGGTCACGGTGTGAGGAGGGGGATGCTAGGTCCTGATAACAAGTGCCTTGTGCAATGATGGTAACACCCCCCACCCCCATATATCACCCCCACCCCACCTAGTATCTATACAATGGGACTTTCTTGGGAAAATTTACATTGACCTGGCCCCTCTCTAGGCTTTTATGGTCACCCTCTAATTCTTTCCTTGATTGAGGAGGGGCTTACAATGAAGGCTCTGGGGCCCATTTACATCTCAATCGGCCCTTTCTTTCTGGGCTAATCTGCATTCAGGAAACAACCCCGAATGGTAAAGCTATAGAGACGTAGCCTCCCCACCGACCCTGCACATGGATGATATAATTAGCTCAGGACCTAGCACATCCTAGCTCCCATTCACCTTCACAAGGGTGTCCTAAATATAGACGGGACCCAAAATTAGCTCCGGGACCTGTCACAAACCGGGAAGCATCTTTGTCTAGAGCGGAGAGATAATAGGCTAAGGAATGCAGCGTGTGGGACTGTAAGCTCCAGCAAGCCCTGGAACATGTATAAGCACAACTGTCGGGTTGGGGAAATCCGACCAAAAATGATCTCCTAAAATGTCACATCAGGAGGTTACTTGATGGAGTCCATCAACTTGGACCAGAAAGTGCTGCCAACACTCCCCAAATTTCTAGATGACCCCCAGAAAAAGGGGTGACCTCCTGGATTCCTGGGAAAGCTCGCACACCTCCAGGGTGGCCCACACCGTGGCAAGTGTGATAAGGTTTTAGAAAATATTGTCAGAAACAGAAATCTCCGAGTCGTGTCTAAGGGTTTTGCAGCACTGTGGAAACTGGTGGTGGTCCAAGCTCATGCTCTTCACCAAAGTCATCTTCTAGAATGCATCTGAGACGTATAAGAAGATCATTTTTGGACGGGTTTCTCCTAAATGCACAGTAAAGGCATACAAATGGGATCTCCAGGCCAAAATCTTGGGTCCACTGTTCAGATGCCACCACTTGGCATGACTTAGAAGGGTCAACCACAGCAAGTCTGGCTGATGTCTGTTGTGTTGTGCTACTGTATGAATTTGTGGCATTACTAGTGTACACATACATATGTACGTCCGGACGCCAACTAAGTTGGCCGCCTGAGTGCTCTGCTCCTGCCTGCACCGCAGCATACTGGCCAGTGACACTTACAACTCCGATCTGATGGGGAAAGAAAACGGTGCCGAAGGTCCTCTCCCCCTCGCCGCCCAGGACACTCGAGGAGTGCTGGACGTGGGCTCCCTGGACGCAGCTCCCTGCAAGGCGCTCCACGCTACAAGGAGCCTCCCGCCGCCCAAACAAAGAGCTTGCGCGGGAAGATCCCAGGGAGCAGAGGGACATGCCACCTACCACCACGAGGCGGCTTCACCATCTGGGGAATCGATACCCACCAAAATCTGGACAGGAGATCTACCCTGAAGCGCCTGACTTTTTACCTGCCACATCCAGGGGGGGCAGGAGTAGACATGGCGGCCTTAGAGGACTGCGCTCCACAGGGATATCACCCTGCAGAACACAACTCCCCCATCCTCCTCACAGAGTGCACCTTTGGCTTTTCCCTCCTGAGGGCACCCCACCTGCCCTGACTGATGCATGCAGCAGCGCCCCATTTTTCGCAGATGTCTGGGCCAAGCCCTCCTCTACTCGCTGCTCTGTCTCCTCGTGCTGCCCCTGAGCCTCCACAATCCTGGGCAAATTACCTCAGCCAATTTCCTACAAAAGAGGACTTTCGGATGCTTATCTTTGAAGTTAAGGGAGGCTGCAGGGCAGAGATTGCTGCAGTTCGCACTGATATAAAGCAGATTGTCCATCGAGTGGACTCATTGGAAAATGTGCGTGATGACACGACAGTACATATCCACTCTCCACGAGTCTGTAGCATCTCACACAGCGGCTCTTTGGAGATGGGTCGGCACTTGGAGGATTTGGATAATAGGGGCCGCAGGAATAACATTAGAGTCTGGGGTCTCCCGGAGGCCACCTTGGAGGCTATATTTAATATCATCTTAGGAGAGCCATCGTGCACAAGATCAAGCTGGACAGGGTACTTAAACCAAGGAGCCCGGACTCTGCGCCACTTTCAATTTGATGGGGCCCCCGTGCAGCTCTTCCCAGAACTCTCCTGGTTTACCCTGCAAAAAAGGAGACACCTACAGCCTCTCCTCACACTGCTACGAGACTGTCAAATACCATACCGCTGGGGATTTCAATTTGCATTGTCGGCAGGAAAAGACACCAACCCTTCGTTCTTTCTCAGACCTACGCCCTTTCTGCGAGACGCTGGGACTTCCTGTACCTGCACTGACGGACTGGGAGATTGATCCTCCTGTGCCACCGCCGCCCCGTGTTTGGTCTCAGACAACGAGGAAGAGAAGAGCGGGTCCATCCCCATCCACAGGAACCCCACCATCTCCGGGACACAAATCGCCAAATCGCTAGTGGAGGGCGACGGCCTTCATTTTTTCCCGAGCTACCCATTCATACAGTAGCTTCCTATGGTTGTGGGTATCCCACCCACTCATGCTCCTAGTTGTCATAAGTTTTTGCTAATTAGCCAGTTACTTATATAATGTTACCTTGTTAACCTTAGAAGTTCCAGTTAATCAGTACCTGCTCCACAAGGAGCCTCGGTCAGTTGACCTTCAACACTGCAACCCCAGAAGAGGCCCGATAGCTGCCTCTAGCAGGGAAACAACTCCCTGCGAATTGTCAATCACTGTTAGTTATATTTTTTCTCTAAGTCTTGTCTTCCCCCCTTTTGTCCTCATATCCCCCTATAGCTACCTCACATTCCTCAATCAACACATCTACGAACTCTGTCCTCGTCACTAGACAAGAATCCATCAGGCGTGGATCATCGTTACTAACGAACAAGGAACACGTAGATTAATTTTCTGTGAACATCGGCGAGCTCTGTTCTCCTTGCACTTCACTCCCCCTCACACTAACATGGTGCAGTATGTGACCTTAAACGTCAAGGGACTCAACTCCAGCGCCAAGAGAAGACTTTGAAATCCCTCAAAGCGGACATTGCATTCCTTCTCTTTTTACTCTACCCCACATGGCACCCACACCTGAATTGATTTCTTTTTTGGAACCATCTCCACTCTCCGGGTGTTAAAGGGGGCTCATATGGACCAAACCACCTGGTCCGACCATGCCCCAGTAATGGTTGAAATGGACCTTGGGTCTGGTCAGACTGGCCAATGTCATTGGCATTACAACAACACCCTCCTTAAGAGACCACCTTTGCGAGACGAACTACGAGGTCACTTAAAATATTATTTTGAACTTAACGACGGGTCGGTAGGGGATACACGTTCCTTATGGGAAGCTCACAAGGCGGTAATAAGAGGACACTGCATCGCCCTGGGCACAAGGTTGAAAAAGGACTCGATAGCGACAGTACTGTCTCTGAAATCCCGTTTGCGTGCTCTGGAGGAGTCAATGCCTGCCCATCCTACCCGGCGCATACTAAAGCATATAGGAGATATTAGAGGCCCACCTACATAGGATAGCTCAGGGCAGAGTTGACAAACTAATGTTATAAACCCGACAACGGTATTATGCTTGGCGGAATAAGCCCCACACACTGTTGGCTAAACAACTTAAAAATCGCCCCCAACAGTCTGGTCCCTGTGCAATTAAGGGAGCGGATGGGACAGTTCACTATGACCCCAGGGAAGTTGTGGAGCAATTCTCGACTTATTATGCCTCCCCCTATAACCTGCCTAGTGACCTCCCCACAAACGAAGGGACCAGAGAGCGCCTATAACAATCGTACTTGGCCTCGTGTAATCTCCCTACCCTCTAGACTGCTGATACCGCTGCCCTTAATAGACCTGTGACTGTGGAAGAGATAGAGGAGGTCATTGACCAATTACCGGAGGGCAAATCCCCGGAACCCGATGGCTTCTCCTATAAATACTATAGGATCTTTAAGACAGAACTGATTCCCCATATGGCAAACCTCTTTAATCGATTTCTAGCGGGTGATGGGCTACCTACCCCCATGTGCTGCTCATATCCCACGTTGATTCCAAAGCCCGGAAAGGATCATTGCGATTGGCAAAACTATAGGCCCATCGCACTACTTAATTCGGACCTCAAGATTTATATTAAAATAGTTTAGACGCTGAAAAAGCGTTTTACCGATTAAGCTGGCCGTTTTTGCGATCTTGAAAGCATACGGTCTCTCTAGCCCTTTTGTTCAGGCCATACGAGGCTTATACTCCTCCTGCACGGCAACATTTAAGCTCCCACATGCTCAGTCTCGACCAATACACATAGCCAATGGGACAAGGCAGGGATGCCCCTTATCCCCTTTACTATTTGCAATGTGTATTGAACCCCTTGCAGCTAAAATCAGGGTTTGCCCAGATGTCAGGGGAATTGTGTTCAGGGATAAAGAGTTTAAGCTGTCACTACTATATGCGGACGACATCCTCCTCACCCTCACTAAACTCCATGTCTCCCTCCCAAACCTTCACTTCATTTTAGAAGAGTTCGGAAGTCTGTCGGGGTATAAGGTCAACACCCATAAAACTGAGGCCCTCCCCCACAATATACCTCAGGCTACTGTTGGATTCCTCCGGGCAAATTTTCGATTTCGATGGAAGGAGGACTCCTTGTGATATTTGAGTGTGGATCTTACCCCCCGTTACTCGGACCTCTACAGGACTAATTTCCTATGTATATATAAAGAAATTAGAGATCTCCTTACCAAATGGCACACACTCCCATTATCTTTTCTAGCCCATATTGCGGCGGTAAAAATGACTATCCTGCCTAAGATTCTGTACCTCTTTGAGATTTTACTCATTCCGGTCCCCCTCAAAGATTTGAGATCTGTTCAGTCCCAACTCCTCCGATTTATATGGGCTGAGAGACGCCATAGGATCTCTAGTTGTGTACTTCTGTCTAGCAAGTCTCAGGGTGGTCTGGGAGTGCCTGACTTGATCAAATATTATTGGGCAGCTCAGCTACACTGCATCACAGCTTGGGCATCTCTGCACCCATATTCTTTCTGGATGCACATAGACTCTGGCTGGCTGCTATACACCCTAATTCTCTGCTATGGTCTAACCCATATAATCCACCATCAAGTAGAGATCTTCTGGGACCCATGGCCTCCGCTAAATCTATCTGGCGAACCCGTAGTAGTAGGTTTTCTTTGGTCTTTCGCAAATTCTTCTATGACCTCCATTTTATACCACCCTTTACTCCCAGCGAGTCTCACTGCTTTCAACCGACACCTTCCGCTATGCGGACATTGTAGACCCATTCACTAAGGACCTTCTACCCTTCTCAGATATTCAGAACAAATATGGTCTTCCCTCATCGACCAATTACTTCTACATTCAAATTAGACATTTTGCCCAATCTACCTTCTCGGGGCTCAGTGTCTACCTCCCAACGGCATTTGAACGCCTTTGTAGAAGAGGAGTACACATAAAAGGGCTGATATCTGAGCTATACTCGATCCTGTGGAGCCCTCTCCCAGAACGGATTCAGAGACACTCTTACATGGTCAGAGGAAAGAAATATTTGGGGAGAGCTCTACCAGACACACTGTGGCGCCTCATATGGAGGAGAGCTGCGAAATCCTCACTGTCAGATCTATGCCAAGAGAACCAGTATAAGATTCTGATGTACTGGTATCATACTCCTGATCTCCTCCATAGATTGAACCCGGCAGTTGCGAGGGCCTGTTGAAGGTGTGGACAACTGAGGGTACATTACACCATATCTTCTGGGACGGCCCGCTCATACGTCCCTTCTGGGCCAGAGTCAGCACTCTCCTGCAGTATACCACCTGACCCCATATCCTTCGTACTCAATGTCACCCCAACGCATATAGGGAAACACCCACTTAAACCGTTAATACAAGTACTGACTGCTGCCCGCTGCCTTATTTCCCGCTTCTGGAAACGCCCTGACCCCCCAAAGGTCTCTGATCTACATGCCAAGGTGATGGAAATCCGGACCCTGGAATATACAACTGCAATGTTCCAGGACAAAATAGACCTATTTCATGCTATTTGGGATGGTTGGGACAACGATTGGGCTAGTAGGCAACCCTGAGAAGAGTCCGGAGGAATGGAGTACTCCCCCTCCCCTCCCCCTGATGTCTTATTGTCTGTATTGTCTTTCTTTGTTTTGTTACTCAAATAAGATCCAGTTTAGACCATAAACCCCCCTCGATCAGATTATTGTAGCTACTCCCTCATATGCTAGGATACCACTGAAAATGTCTTCCCTTTTTCTTTCATATACCTTCTTTTGTCCTTTTTTGTTTTTTTAAAATCCCTATACTTATCTAAGAAATGAATACGACAAGGCACAGGTTTCTCCTGCAACCTTTATGGTTTCTTGTCTAATTTACATTGCACATAAAATGTGAAGTGATCGCACATGTTCATCTGTTGCTTATGTCATGTATATTGCTCTGCTCATTTTAACTTGTACAATTGTGCATACAGTCGAAACAGAATTGTTTGGTTGTATTTCAATAAAAATACAATTATATAAAAATAAAACATCACTTCTTACCTGTATAAGTCCACGAGGCACCTGTGGAAGACAAGAAAAAAGAGGTTTAATTATCACTGAGACAATCACAATGGCCACAAATACAAATACAACTACTTCCAAGACCCAATAAACCAAAAGAACTAAAACAAGGACCACTGAAACCAAGATAACTACCAAAAAGCCAATTGAAACCAAAAGAACTTCCACAAGACCCAATGACACCAGAAGAACTACCACAAGGACCAGAGAAACCAAAAGAACTAATACAAGACCCAATGAAACAAAAAACACTATTACAAGGACCTCCAGAAACCAAAAGAACTACCACAAGACCCAATGACACGAAAATACCACATGGACCACAGAAACCAAAAGAACTAATACAAGACCCAACGAAACCAAAAGAACTATCACAAGGACACAGAAACCAAAAGAACTAATACAAGACCCAACGAAACCAAAAGAACTATCACAAGGACCCTCAGAAACCAAAAGAACTAATACAAGACCCAACAAAAACCAAAAGAACTATCACAAGGACCTCAGGAAACCAAAAGAACTACCACAAGACCCAATGACACCAAAAATACCACATGGACCACAGAAACCAAAAAGAACTTCCACAAGACACAACTAAAACCAAAAGAACTACTGCAAGGACCACAGAAACCAAAAGAACTTCCACAAGGCTCATATTGAAACCAAAAGGACAACCACAAACAGTTGTTATCCTTCTATGTAACCTCGTTTTAAATTCAGTGAAATATAGGGTGGTCGGTGCTCGGCTCTTTGAAGAAAAGCTAGGCCCACTCTAACCAATGGATACCCATGAATTTTATTGGGTGCGCACACGGCCACAATCATATAAAAGAAGGTACCCAGTACAACCGTGTCACCTGCATGTCTTCTGACAAACCTTCTGACACTATATTACGCTGTGAGAGACATGACAGAAGTTTGCCTAGCACCACACAGATAATGCCCTTTCAATAATTATTGGCACACAGTGCCCTAAAATGACTGCGCCCAGCAAATAGTGCCCCTGACATTAATAGTGTAAACATAACGTCCCCAAAATAATTGTGGTAAGCTGATACTGTGCCAGGGTGCCCCCACAGTAATAGTGCTCCCCAAAGTCCACCAATAGGAATAATTCTTTGCTAGAGCACACATGGTAGTATTAGTGCTTCTACAGTGCTCCCAACATGTCCCCACTGTGCCCCAGAAGTAATAATGCTCCCATAGTGCCCATACTAGTAATCATGTTCCCCATAGACCCACAGTAGTAATAAAGCCCACCATAATGCCCCCTGTAGTAATAATTATCCTTATAATGTGAAAGTACAAAATGCCCCATTATAAAGTGTAACAGTGCAAAAATACCCCCTTATAATGCCCCAGTTGAGCTTATTTCCCCATAGTGCCCCCATAATGTGCAAGTATAAAATACCCCTATATAGTGCCCCCATAGTGCTCCTCTCCTACCTTCCTCCTAGTGCCCCCCATAATGTACCAGTATAAAATCTCCCATATATAGTGCCCCAGTAGATGCCCTCAGTGTCCCCCATAATTTGCAAGTATAAAATACCCCTTCTTAGTGCCCCCCGTAGATGACCCCATAGAACTCCTCTCTTCCTTCCCCATAGTACCCACCATAAGGTGTCCCAGTATAAAATGCCCCTATACAGAGCCCCCCATATAAAATACTCCTTCTTTGTAGCCTCAGTTGAAGCCCCCATAGTGTTCCTCAACCCCCATCCCCAGTATAAAATACCCCTTCTTTGTGGACTCAGTAGATACCCCAAAGTGCCCCCCAATAATGTGCCAGTAAGAAGTGCCCCCCATAGATAACCCCCAATAATGTGCCAGTAAGATGTCTCCCCATAGATGCCCCCCAATAATGTGCTAGTAAAAAGTGCACCCCCCCATAATGTGCCAGTAAGAAGTTCCCCCATAGATGCCCCCCCCAATCATGTGCCAGTAACAAGTGCCACCACAGGGCTCCTCTCCTGTATTGTATCATATAAAAAAAATAAACACATAAACTTACCTGTATCAGGCTGGCAGCGATGCGATGCAGGCCTCTTCCGGCCTGTGCCCCGCGCTGTACGGCTCAGACGGTGCAATGACGTTATCGTGCCGCCTGCAACGGCTCACGATAAACTGCAGGCCTAGTGCCTGCAGCTCTATCAAAGCAACGGAGAAGGGAGATGCCTCCGCTGTCTCTCGCAGCACTCATCTGTATCGCTGTCCTGAGGACGGCGATACAGATGACTATGGAGTTGAGCGCTTCCACAACTCATCTCCCTGTGCCCTGCTGCCGCCCCCTACTTGTCACCAGGGCCGCAACGCCTAAGGCAATCGCGTCACACTTCCCCTAATTGGCGGTGTGGCCCTGCTGGCAGTCCCTGCATTTATGCGCCCAGGGGGAACGGCCCCACGCTAGGCCACTGACCTGTAAACATCTTTTGTAGCCAGACAAGAGCCCTTTAATTCTTGTTTGAGGGATTTTCATCTATTCTTCCTTGCAGAAGTCTTCCTGTTCTGTGAGATTCCTGGCCGTCTTGTCTGCACTGCGCTTTTGAGGTCTATCCACAGATTTTCAATGATGTTCAGATTTGGGGACTGTGAGGGCCATGGTAAAACCTTCAGCGTGTACCTTTAAGGTAGTCTATTGTGGATTTTGAGGTGTGTTTAGGATCATTATCCATTTGTAGAACCCATGCTCTTTTCATTTCTAGCTTTTTTTACAGTTGGTGTTATGTTTGGCTCCAGAATTTTCTGAATTTCATTGAATTCATTCCTCCCTGTATCCATGAAATGTTCCTGTGCCATTAGATGCAACACATCCCCAAAGCATGATTGATCCACCACCATGCTTAATGGTTGGATTCTAAATTCTGTGCCATTTCTTCTCCAAACATACCTTGCTCATTGAGGCCAAAGAGTTCAATCTTAACCTCATCGGTTCATAGAACTTGTTTCCAAAATGCCTCATGCTTGTTTAGATATTCTTTGCATATTCTTCTGAGGCTGAATTTTGTGGTGAGCATGCAGGAGAAGTTTTCTTCTGATGACTCTTTCATGGAGGCCATATTTGTATAGGTGTTGCTGAACAAGAGAACAATGTACCACAACTCCAGAGTCTGCTAAATCTTCCTGAAGGTCTTTTGCAGTCAAAATGGGTTCTGATTTGCCTTTCTAGCAATCCTACGAGCAGCTGTCTCTGAAATTTTTCTTGGTCTTCCAGACCTTCAATTGACTTCCACTGTTTCTGATAACTGCCATTTCTTAATTACATTTTGAACTGAGGAAATGCTATCCTGAAAACTTTTGCTATCTTCTTATAGTCTTATCCTACTTTGTGGGCCTCAACAGTTTTCATCTTCAGAGTGTTAGGCAGCTGCTTAGGAGAACCCATGGTTGCTGTTTTTGGGACAAGGTAAGAGCAGTCTGGGTATTTATAAAGCTTAGAAATCTGCAACACCTGGCCTTTCCTAACAATGATTGTGAACAAGACTTAACACTAAAAGGCTATTTAAGGTCTACTACCTCAGTAAAAGTTATCTGAGCGCTCAAATCTCTTTAGCTTTCCATATGTTTGCAAGGTACTCTTTCCTTTTTCAATCTAAAAGTACAAAACCAAAATAATACACTGATATTGCTTAAAATGTTGAAGATCGTTTCCTCTTTAACTTTATGCCTTCAACTTACTTAACTGTTCACAATAACAGAAACTTTGACCATGGGTGCCCAAACTTTTGCATCCCACTGTAGGAGCAGTATATTTGTTATTTTTTATTTATATTTTGTAAATAATAATTGTAAATAAATTTTGTAAATAAAGCAGTATTATAGTAGTTATATTCTTGTACATAGAATCAGTATTATAGTAGTTACATTCTTGTACATAGGAGCAGTATTATAGTAGTTATATTCTTGTACATAGGAGCAGTATTATAGTAGTTATATTCTTGTACATAGGAGCAGTATTATAGTAGATATATTCTTGTACATAGGAGGCAGAATTAAAGTAGTTATATTCTTGTACATAGGAGTAGTATTATAGTAGTTATATTCTTGTACATAGGAGGCAGTATTATAGTAGTTATATTCTTGTAAATAGGAGCAGTATTATAGTAGTTATATTCTTGTACATAGGAGGCAGTATTATAGTAGTTATATTCTTGCATATAGAAGACAGTATTATAATAGTTGTATTTTTGTACATACGAGGCAGCATTTTAGTCTGAGGGTGAGTCAAAAATAATCTGCACTCTGGCAGAATTTATTTGAATAAACTTTCAGAAAACACAAATACATAATTTACAGAAGACAAAATACACTGTGTCCTTCTGTCAATAAACTTTTGTATTCCTTCAATAAAAATAGTTTTCGGCTGAGCTGCAAACCATGAATGCACCACTGTCTTCACCGGAGAGGCATGGCCGATTTGAAAATAATTCACTACATAATTCATGGTCATTCTTCTATCGACAGAATCAGTTCATGTGAACGCTCAATGTTGTCATCAGTCGTGGACGGGTTTCCGACTCCTTCTTTATGGCTGAAATTTGTGCGATCTTTCTTGAACTTCTCTATAAATTTATACACACTTCTACTGTGCACAAAGCCTTCCATAAATATCGGCACCAGACACACCCTCAGACCACAGAAAAAAAGGAATCAATGCATGCTGCTCTTTCATGCAAATCACAAGTGGGGCAGGTATTGTTTGTTGCACCGCAAATGAACTGACGTAACACGTCTCAAACCTGCACGGCAGAGACTAGGGAGGTTATGGCAAAAAATGATGTATTTGTCTTTTGTAAAAGTTGAATAAAATAATTTCTACAGCCAGATTAATGGTAGCAGTCATATTCTTGTACATAGGAGCAGTATTATAGCAGTTATATTCTTGTACATAGGAGGCAGTATTATAGTAGTTATATTCTTGTACATAGGAGCAGTATTATAGTAGTTATATTCTTGTACATAGGAGCAGTATTATAGTAGTTATATTCCTGTACATAGGAGCAGTATTATAGTAGTTATATTGTTGTACATAGGAACAGTATTATAGTAGTTATATTCTTGTACATAGTAGGCAGTATTATAGTAGTTATATTCTTGTACATAGTAGGCAGTATTATAGCAGTTATATTCTTGTACATAGGAGCAGTATTATAGTAGTATATACTTCTTGTACATAGGAGCAGTATTATAGTAGTATACACTCTTGTACATAGGAGGCAGTATTATAGTACTTTGTAGTTATATTCTTATACATAGGAGACAGTATTATAATAGTTGTATTTTTTGTACATACGAGGCAGCATTTTAGTCTGAGGGTGAGTCAAAAATAATCTGCACTCTGGCAGAATTTATTTGAATAAACTTTCAGAAAACACAAATACATAATTTACAGAAGACAAAAATACACTGTGTCCTTCTGTCAATAAACTTTTGTATTCCTTCAATAAAAAATAGTTTTCGGCTGAGCTGCAAACCATGAATGCACCACTGTCTTCACCGGAGAGGCATGGCCGATTTGAAAATAATTCACTACATAATTCATGGTCATTCTTCTATCGACAGAATCAGTTCATGTGAACGTTCAATGTTGTCATCAGTCGTGGACGGGTTTCCGACTCCTTCTTTATGGCTGAAATTTGTGCGATCTTTCTTGAACTTCTCTATAAATTTATACACACTTCTACTGTGCACAAAGCCTTCCATAAATATCGGCACCAGACACACCCTCAGACCACAGAAAAAAGGAATCAATGCATGCTGCTCTTTCATGCAAATCACAAGTGGGGCAGGTATTGTTTGTTGCACCGCAAATGAACTGACGTAACACGTTCAAACCTGCACGGCAGAGACTAGGAGGTTATGGCAAAAATGATGTATTTGTCTTTTGTAAAAGTTGAATAAAATAATTTCTACAGCCAGATTAATGGTAGCAGTCATATTCTTGTACATAGGAGCAGTATTATAGCAGTTATATTCTTGTACATAGGAGGCAGTATTATAGTAGTTATATTCTTGTACATAGGAGCAGTATTATAGTAGTTATATTCTTGTACATAGGAGCAGTATTATAGTAGTTATATTCCTGTACATAGGAGCAGTATTATAGTAGTTATATTGTTGTACATAGGAACAGTATTATAGTAGTTATATTCTTGTACATAGTAGGCAGTATTATAGTAGTTATATTCTTGTACATAGTAGGCAGTATTATAGCAGTTATATTCTTGTACATAGGAGCAGTATTATAGTATATATACTTTTGTACATAGGAGCAGTATTATAGTATATACACTCTTGTACATAGGAGGCAGTATTATAGTACTTTGTAGTTATATTCTTATACATAGGAGCAGTATTATAGTAGTTATATTATTGTATATAGGAGCAGTATTATAGTAGTTATATTCTTATACATAGGAGCAGTATTATAGTAGTTATTTTCTTGTACATAGGAGCAGTATTATAGTAGTTATATTCTTGTACATAGGAGGCAGTATTATAGTAGTTATATTCCTGTACATAGTAGCAGTATTATAGTAGTTATATTGTTGTACATAGGAGGCAGTATTATAGTAGTTATATTCTTGTACATAGGACGCAGTATTATAGTAGTTATATTCTTGTACATAGGAGCAGTATTATAGTAGTTATATTCTTGTACATAGGAGCAGTATTATAGTATATATACTCTTGTACATAGGAGCAGTATTATAGTATATATACTCTTGTACATAGGAGGCTGTATTACATTAGTTATGTTTTTGTCAAGTTATATCAATAATTTGTCATCTTCAGCTTTTTATATTAAAAAGAGTTTTCCGAGATTTAAATACTGATGACCTATCCTCTGTATCGGAGGGGGTCCGATACCTGGACCAAGAAGGCACCGACAATCCTGTGATATACATTGTAAAGTGGCTGTGCTTGGTATCGCAGCTCAGCCTTATTCACTTTAATGGGGCCATGTGAATGCGGAACTTGTTGTCACTTGGCCCAGGTAAAACTGCGAAGCCGCGGCGCTACAGCAAGGGTCGCAGGGGTCCGGGATGTTGGATCTCCACCGATCAGATACTGATGACCTATCGGAACACCCCTTTAATGTTACATACATTACAACACCATAAAAACTGTTCCCTTGCTGAAGCACCCTTGCTATTGCAGTGACATCTATTGCTGTTGCTGTCTTCTGGTGAACTGTTAACCAGTTTGTAAGGAACCTATTCTCTTAGCAAATTGTCGTCCGTTTTCCATCTACAAAATTGGTATGAATCTTGACTAATTCAACAAATGACGAACCCACAGCATGTGAATTTACTGAAAAAATGTATTTTACTCCGGAAAGTCCCATGAATTGTTTTCTATGAGGCTTTACTCCAGCAGACCAGCAGGGGGCATTGTGCAATAAATGTTCCCATGTATTACAAAGGGTTCCAACAGAAGTATCTTCAGTGTGAGCCTGTAGTATATGAAAAAATAGCAGCAGATGAAATATATTACCGCGTCCTCATCCTTTCTCTGTTTTTCGCTTGTGTTTCTGAAGTATAAATTCATGATCCATCCCCCATATTCCAAGTATGTCATTATGGTGATTATGTATTAGTATAGTCTTTGCTCCTCTCTGAAAACTGCCTACATACGAGGAGCATCGGGGCCCTTTCAGATGCTATACTTTTCACTGATAGGGTTGTTGGAGCAGATCATATGCCCCTTTTACTGTCCCATTCTACAGGCTTGCGGCCTTTGGTTCTCTGGAAACCTCTTATGCGCCCACTAAATCAATGCAGACGCCTGGATCAGAGGAACAAAGACATTCTTTGTACTGTAGGTGTAAAGCACCTGGTCTGGCAGGCTCCCACTCTGCTTCACTTACATAAAGGTGCACAGAACTTATGCCGGAGTCTTAAAGGGGAGTACAGTATGAAGAGCTCCCCCGTTCATGCAATTAAGGGGGTTGTTTGCTTTCGGATAAGCTGGGTAAGCAATATGGCAGCTTACACACTAGGTGTGCCCCAGCTTTCCCAGACTCCCGAGGTCAAAACGAATGCAGCACCTGATCCTTTGTTTCTCTTTGACTGTGTTTCTAAGAAGATCAGCCATTCAGGACTCTCGAAAAGCTTGTTGACAATCCATATGGGTTGACGTTCAACTTTTCTAGAACTGGATCTAACCAAGAGACTATAAATCAGATCAAAGGGAGGAGGGCATTGGGTGCCGTTCAGACAACATACATGTTATAGTGTACAGTATGACTTCTTACATTTTTAAGCCACCCATGTCTGGTGGCACGAAATGTTATGGATCTGGACTGGAGGTGTAGTTTGAAGGGGTACTGGTTCTCATCGAGGAGACACAGGTAAGGTAATGCTCCATGGGAAAACATATGCTCATACCAGCCAAACCAGAAAACCCAAGCTTTCACAGCACTGTCTCGGGGTTCTTGCTCCTCATCAGTAGAGTATAAGATGCCTTAGATACATCTCTTATTAAATAGACACAGCGTTGTATGGAGACTTATTTTTCAGGCAATGCTCCTTGAGGCAAAGATAACCCTTTCAGCAGAAGGAACTGATCAGGCATTAGTCGACGGATGTTTCACCAGGCCTGGTCACAAGAACTTGCAGTCCATCATAAACTGGAGTCAAATATTGTATCAGCCAGGTCCCTCACAATAGGAGCTTCATGCAGTTCTACATGGATATGACGGCTGCCTCGACACAACCTGCCAGTACCATACAATGTCTCCTACATCTGAAGGGTTTGTTTGCTCGTCTGCATCACCGACTCACTTGTAATTGGCAGCGCTTTCAGAGAAGAGGAGCTTTTGCTGTAGGTGCTGCGGAGAGACCTGCTGAGAAGAGACGAAGAAGTACATCTCCCCCATACAACTAGAGCAGGGGAGAAGACGCTTTCCGGATTATTCTTACACAACTCTATGATCAGTTGTCCCTCCATCCTCTGGGGATATAGAAATATAAGTTTACAGAAGATCTGTCTTGCTGTAATGAATTATTCCTCAAGAGCAAGGCTGTGCCATAGAGGGGCCCATGCCTCTGTGATGGGGCCCGTGCAGATGAAAGCCCCATTTCAGGATGGTGAAAACACAAGGTGTCCTCATCTATGGGCGAAAGTGAGCCAGAAGAACTGGAAAAAAGGGTTTGGGGGTGCAAAACAAGTGGTAGGCAGATCATGCCTTGGATGTGGAAAAGTATGTGGACTCCTGGGCATAACACAACAGGTGCACACACAATGAGACAAGAGAGGTGGTCGCTCACTGATCATTCCCTGCAGGCCGTAGCTGCTCATTCTAGCGCCTCTAATAGAGGAGGGGATAGTTTGGATACACATCCTTCCACACTCCATCTGCCTATGATCCCACAGAGAGCAAGGGCTGTCCAAATAGAGTAAGGCCCTACACATGCCATAATGAGTCAGCAGCAGTCTCTCCCGATTCTTCCCAATGGCCGAGCATGCATGTGTTGTGAATGGGAGAGGGATAAAGCCATTGCCAGACACCTAGGCTTTTCTCCCCAAAAACAAAAGGAGTGGTCATGTCGAAGCTTAATATGTCAATATGCCTGAATCTTCTCTCCCCCAACATCTGGCATCAGGGAAGAGTGTGGAAGCTGCCAAAATCTGTGGATTCGGTTGGCATACATCTAAGGCACGGATGTCGAACAAGCGGCCCTCCAGCTGTTGTAAAACTACAACTCCCACAATGCCCTGCTGTAGACTGATAGCTGTAGGCTGTCCATGCATGCTGGGAGTTCTAGTTTTGCAACATCTGGAGGGCCGCAGGTTGGGCATCCCTGATCTAAGGTGTATAGCATCCTCCCAACCCTTCCGCTACGACAGATACTTTATAGTAGTTCTATACTATACTATGGATGTGAGCCCTTGGGTGGCATATGCCAGTGTGCGTCCATGTAATAGCAGTCATCATAGGTAGGTACGTCAAGAGGTTCTCTCAATGTATACCTCTAAATTGTGACTGGTGGCCATGTTGTCAGTGAGATGGATATTCATGGGAGTGTGGCTTCAAGGAGTTGTCCAAAGGTTTAAACCAATCCCTTAGCCACTGGCATGCATTGGTAAACCTTCAACGTCGTGCCAGTGCACTGAGAGAAGGAATCGACCCCCACGGTTACATGACGGGCTCAGAAAGAGAGTCACAAGCAGATGACAGGGACGTCACATTTAAAGAAGCTGAGACTGGAGGGTGTAGACCAGGGATGGGCAAACTGCGGTTCTCCAGCTGTTGCAAAACTACAACTCCCAGCATGCTAATCTGACTACAGCTATCAGCAGGGCATGGTGGGAGTTGTAGTTTACAACAGCTGGAGATCAGCATTTGCCCATCCCTGAGTGTAGACTAATGAAAGAAAGATCTAAAGTTCCCCTCCGAAATTAGGTACATAAGGAAATGCTTGCCTGCAGAGCTTGCAGTCTAACTGCTGCTTCTTTTTACCTCCCAATCATAGAGCTTTTAACAAAGCACTTGTCTGCAGAGCTTGCATTCTGTTGTTTTCTGACACTACAACACTTGCAAGAGCTTATAAGAGTTTTTTAAATTAATTTTTTGCCCACATTACTTGCAATCTACAGTAATACCTCTATTACTTGATGTACAGTACAAAGTTATCCACTAGAGGGTAATATATTCTTGCCTGCAGAGCCTGACACTCTACTGAAGTCTGCTGCCTCAACTCCCACATAATAAGCAAGTTTATAATTACTTTAGCCTGTAAAGCTTGCAATCCATTATCATTTGCTGCCTCAACTCCCACATAATAAGTCAGAGTCTATAATGACCTCTCTTGTCTACAGAGCTTGCACTCTTCATGCCTGCTGCCTTAACTCTCAAATAATAGGTCAGAGTCTATAATGACCTCTTGTCTGCAGAGCTTGCACCTACTGACGCCTGCTGCCCCAACTCCCATGTAATAAGCTAGAGTTTATTGATTTCGCTGCAGAGCTTGCAATCTAATGTCATCTGATGCCTCAACTCCCATGTATTGGGTTATAGTTTATATTGATTGCCTGCAGAGTTGCAATCTAATGTCATCTGCTGCCTCAATCTCACATAATAAGTCAGAGTCTATAATGACCTCTTTTGTCTGCAAAGCTTGCAATCTAACATCATCTGCAACTTCAACTTCCAGATTATAAAAAGTTTATAATGACTTCTGCCTGCAGAGCTTGCAATCTAATGTCATCTGAAAATTCAACTCTCACATTATAAGCAAGAGCTTACAACTTACCTGCAGAGCTTACGCTCTAATGCCATCTTCTACCTCAACTCCCACATAATAAGCAAGAGTTCTTAATTATCTCTTGTCCGCAGAGCTTGCAATCTAACATTCTCCGCTGGCTCAGCTCCTAAAAGAGCTAATAAAGAAATTCTTGCCCTAAGAGCTTGCACTCTCACTCCCCCTCCCCCTGTTGCCTCAACTTCCACATTCATTGAAAGAGCTTCTAAAACCACGATTAACTGCGTGCCTTTCAAAAGCCATGTCTTGCCTGCAGAGCTTGCACTCCAAACTTCCCCGAACTTATTCCAAAAAGCTTTTAAAAAAAACATTCTCGCCTGCACTCTAAAGCCTTTGTTATCCTTGCACTTTTGCCTCCTGTTTCCAGCCCCTGTCCCGAAGAGCTTGCAATCTAACAGCGTGCGTGTTATAATCACGGACTGGGACGCCAGCATCCACCAATATCTATATGAGCCTTGAAATCTTTCCTCCAGACAAGATATGGAATGCTGGAGGGAGGAGGGAGGGGGCGATGTAAGTGGGGGAGGGCGATCATCTAAAAAAAAAAAAGAACCCAACATAAGTAAATGTAAAATTCCCAAATTCCTTTCCCCACATCAGCAGATCCTGGGCCGGCTCCCCCTCACCCCGCCGCCCTCGCTCTCATCCATCCTGCTAACTTTTTTTTTTTTCTTTACTTTTCTTTTGCTTTTTTTTTTTTTTATGTGTGTTTTTCTGGTGCAGGGAGAGAAAGGAAAAATGTGCCAGAGACAGAGAGTTTAGGAAAGTATGTTCCCTTCCCTCCCCCTCCTGCCAGTGGAATGGTTCATTCCCCTACTGGATCCATCCTCTCATTCCAAGACTTTTTTTTTGTGTGTGTGTGCAT
The DNA here is from genome assembly GCA_033119425.1 of Bufotes viridis. Lineage (NCBI taxonomy): Eukaryota > Metazoa > Chordata > Amphibia > Anura > Bufonidae > Bufotes > Bufotes viridis. Next base: position 63,384,232 of record CM065599.1, on the reverse strand, counting down.
GAGAGAAGAGAGAGGGAGAGAGAAGAAGAGAGAAGTCAGGACTGGAGGTTTCTTCTGTGGAGGCAAATTTCCCCGCTGTCCTCTCCGCTCGCAGACCAGCCCTTTGTCTGGGATATGTTTCCTTAGGAACTGCCAGGAGCCGAAGACTTGGATAGAGAATCCCTGCGAATAGTCCTTTAACTCCGGGAGACAAGCGAGAGAGCATGCTTTTTCTTTTCGTATGGATATTTACGCTGCCCAGCACACTTGGCCAAGGTAAGACCCCTTTTCTTTTCGCTTTTGCCAGTGCCCCCTCCCCAAGAGCATCAATCCTGGGAACATGCAGGGTTAAGCGTCAGTACTCCCATAGGGTGATTAGTAGATACCCTATAGTCTATAGAGTGAACAGTAGGTACCCCTAGACTACTGACAAACATCCTGGACTAAGAGGGTACTTAGCTGGTAGGTAGCTTAAGATGAACCTTCAGTTCCCCCATAGTCTAAGATATATGGAAGGTACCCCGAGACACCACAGTGATTAGAAGATACCCCGATAATCCTCCCACTGTGGGGAGTACATTACAAGCTAGGGTGAATGGTAGGTACCCTCATAGCTTAAGATGAGCATTAAGTATCCCCATAGTCTGCATTATATGGTAGATACCCCTAGAGATCAAGATGATTAGTAGATACCCCCTTAGTCAAGAAGTATTAGTAGGAATGTCCTCGGACAGTGGGGGTACATGTCACTCATCATAAGCTAGGGTGATTAGTAGGTACCCTCATAGCAAGCGATAAGTACCGCCATCATCTATAAGACTATGGTAGATACCCCTGGAGACCAGGGTGATTAGTAGATAACCCCATAGTCAAAGCCAAATGTCAGATACCGCAATAGTCTAGAATGAATAGTAGGTATGTCCTCAATCTGAAGGGTTACATACCACGTATAGTGAATGGTAGGTACCCTCATAGCAAGTGCTAAGTACCGCCATCATCTATAAGACTATGGTAGATACCCCTGGAGACCAGGGTGATTAGTAGATAACCCCATAGTCTAGAATGAATAGTAGGTATGTCCTCAAACTGAAGGCTTACATACCACGTATAGTGAATAGTAGGTACCCTCGTAGCAAGCGCTAAGTACCGTCATCATCGATAAGACTATGGAAGATACCCCTGCAGACCAGGATGAATAGTAGATACCCCCATAGTCTAGAATGAATAGTAGGTATGTCCTCAAACTGAAGGGTTACATACCACTTATAGTAAATAGTAGGTGCCCTCATAGCTTAAGATGAGCATTAAGTAGTCCCATAGTCTAAAGTGTATGGTAGGTACCCCTAGAGACCAGGGTGATCAGTAGATACCTCATAGTCTTAGCTACCTGTCAGGTACCCTCATAGTCCAGAATTGGTAGTAGGTATGTCCTCAGCCTGCAGGGGGTCCATAAGATTCACCTTAAGCTAGGGTGAATGGTAGGTACTGTCATAGGTTAAAATGAGCAGTAAGTACCCAAATAGTCCAAGGAGAAAATCAGTAGTCTAGAGGGTGCCTTCTATTCATTCTAGACTATGGGGGTTCCTGACATTGAGGGTATCGACTAATCACCCTGGCCTCTACAGTAAGATATTCCTATAGTCTGCAGCAAGTGGCAGCCCCATAGTGGATGTGCAGGTACCCCAAAAGATCATTGCAAATAGTGCTGCCCCCTAATTAGTATATAGGGCAGGCATCCTTTTAGTCAAGGTTTATGCTATAGATGAAAGGGAATGGATGGTACCCCATTAGTCTGGTAGGTTCCTCTAGTGGTTTAGGGTGAATGGTAGGTGCCACAATAGTCCCGGGTGAACCCCTACAACAGAGGGTGAATGGCACCCAGTGCAAACTGTGCAGACCCCACTATATACTGTGTTCTCCGGGAACGGAGCATAGCATTGCATGGAGGGATCCAGAGATTGTCGAAGAAACAGATGTGTCACTTGTTCCTTCTCTTGCCTCTGGCTTCATACTCGGGGAAGGGAGGGGGCTGGTTTTCTCCTTGCAATGCTGGGCTGGCAACTTTACGCCGGTCCGGGGCTGATGTGAGCACATTTCTGCCTCTTGTGCCGGGGGGCAGATGTTGATTTCATCCACAACCGCAGACAAGGATGAGTGTGCCATGAGTCAGGGCCGGTGATTTAACCCTCCAGGCGAGGACGTTTGCTGATGTCACCATCCATGCATATGGAGGATGCTGCTGCAGAACCTCCATGGAGGCAGAGCTGTCAGTTCCACTTGTTGAATGAAGCTTGATGGGGAGGATTCCCAAGAGCTGGCGCAGCACCCCTGTGACTGAAGCCTCCCTCGAAGCTGTCCATCTCGCCTCTACTTGTAGAGCGTTGATGGACGGCTCTGCTTCCCAAGAGGCTCTGCAGTAGATGAAGGCTTTGTGTGCGGAGGGGGACTTGGCTGGAATCCATTGTAACGTCAAGAAGAGTTGACTGTGCGCATTGTGGAGTTGCCCCCGGTTGCTGCAGCTCATTCATGCTCCACGCGGAGCTGTTGCTTGTGTTTTCGGCATCTTATATTAACACCTCGTCTGCCGCACCCTCCGTAAAGTCCCGGACAGCCCCTTGTCAGGTGTCCGAGATTTTCTTTGAAGCTTGTGGAGCTATTGTGATTGTAAGGCCCCTTTCCTACGAGCGTGACGGATTAGGTCAATGAAACGCGCACCATTTTGCAAGAAAGTTCACTCCGTTTTGTCTGAAATTGCGTTAATTTTTTTCCGCGCGGGTGCAATGCATTTTTCATGCGCGTGCTAAAAAAACTGAAGGTTTACAAACGACATCTTCTAGCAACCATCAGTTAAAAACGCAGAATAAAAGAACATGCTGCGATTTTCACGCAACGCAGAAGTGATGCGTGAAAAAAAACACTCATGTGCACAGCCCCATTTAAATGAATGATTCTGGATTCAGCGCGGGAGCTACGCGTTCATGTCACGCATTGCACTCACACGGAAAACTCGCTCGTGTGAAAGGGGCCTAACGCTGGTCATTTTACTTCACGTACGACTTATCAGCTTTAGGATTCATTATGGTTTTCCCATTTGTCGGTGATCTTTGGATAAGTTTAGCCAACCGTGGAGAGGACACGAGTTCATGAAGTTCAACCTACGACTTTCATCATGTGTTGATCCAGAAGAAGTAAAAACCATATCACCTCCCCCTCCCCAAAGATTACATCCCTCCCCATCTCACAGACAGTGAGCGATAGTAACAGGAAGAGGAGGGAACTGCTGAGAGAGTTTTCCTTCCTCAATATGAAGGAAGTTTCCAAACTGGTACATGCCCACCCCCCTCCACCACCAGATGTGCCTCATCTCCATGTCCTGTCCTCTTGCAGAAGGCCACATTGCTGGCTCTGGAAAAATGCAACTCCCACGTTCTCCTCTGTCCACCCTCCAGCACAGCTGGCTGCTTCCTTAGCATCTTGCAACATCAGTGCTGAGCCGCTGCTTGTGCCATGGCGGGAGGCGGGGGAGGGGAGAGGGGAAACCCCCCTCACTATCCTGCTGCATTGAAACTGTGCGGGATAATCACGCTGCCTCTAGGCTTGAATAGAAGGCTTTTTTTTTTTTTTACTGCATGACCCAAGAGCTTACAGTCTGAAGACCAGTGACTATTGTACATGTAGGGTCTTTTCTTTTGGTTTGGCATATCTCTGAGCTTGGGTGGACTGGATTAAAATTGGAACTTGGCACCGTTGGCATGTGTCCGTGGCTCACGTGGTTTAGTAGGGGCTGTCTCATGATTAATGTAAAAAAATGAAAATTAGACATCATATAGTGTCCTTTCTGCTGCATCTCTCTCTCTATCACGGCTCAGGGGATGTGCCCTTTCTGCTGCAGATATCTCCCTATCACACCTCAGGGGATGTGTCCTTTCTACTGCAGCTCTCTCCCTATCACAGCTCAGGGGGCTGTTCTTCCTGATGCAGCTCTCTCCCTAGCACAGCTCAGGGGGCTGTTCTTCCTTCTGTAGCTCTCTCCCTATCACAGCTCAGGGGGCTGTTCTTCCTGATGCAACTCTCTCCGCATCACAACTCGGGGGGGGGGGGGTTATTTCAGCTGCAGCTATCTCTCCCTATTAGAGCTCAGGGGTTGTGTCCTTTCTGCTGCATATCACCCCCTGTAACTGTCATAGCTTCTAACAGTGGATACAGTCAAAGAAAATTTTTAATTACATGCAATGAGAAAAGTATTTGGATCCAGGTGCTGGTTTATAAAATGTAGAATAGTTTTTGTGGGACAACCCATTTAAGCTGGCATGGGCAACCACAGATTGGTTATGTGGTGCACTCAGAGTATATATGGCTGGACTGGCAGCTTGGCATTGACATTTGATAGCAAAGCTCAATAGGGCACAGATGTGTAATAACCCAAAATCGTCAGGGTGCCAGTAAGGATGCCATATAGCACAATGTGAGAAATCTTTTCTCGCTGGTTTTCATAGCTGCCGGCCATGGATGCCACCTCTACACTACAACACCAGGATTAAGCCTCCTTTTACACCTGGCAGGCTGCAGGGCTCAGGCTGGTACCATTTATAAGTCGCTGTCTGATTCAGCCGCCAACACTACAGTTCCACATCTGGCCTGTTGTGCTGGGAGTTGTAGTTCTACAACCCCTGCATGCCAATGCTTGGCATAGGTGGCACCTTGGGCTTTTTGCCATCAGGAAAAAAATGATTCCCTTAGCTTGAAGGCTGCGTCCACAGCTGCAATTATGTCTAATGAAATCCATCCCTTGTGCAGGCGCCGGTGCAGGCCGTCCATGTGAGGAGCAGGAATCCGAGCGGCGGGGGACAAACTCCTGATGAATATCTATTGATTTTCTTCTGTTTTGCACAGAAAGTTGTTCTGTGATGTAGAGGCTCATCCTGGAGAAAAGGTGGGAGGGCGACTGTCACCAGCCTCTAATCCCAGGCCTACATCTATCTATCTATCTATCTATCTATCTATCTATCTCCTATCTATCTATCTATCTATCTATCTCATATCTATCTATCTATCTATCTAACATAGTAACATAGTATATAAGACCGAAAAAAGACATTTGTCCATCCAGTTCGGCCTGTTTCCTACAAGTTGATCCAGAGGAAGGCAAAAAACCCCTGTGAGGCAGAAGCCAATTTTCCTCACTTAAGGGGAAAAAAAAATTCCTTCCCGACTCCAATCAGGCATCAGAATAACTCCCTGGATCAACGACCCCTCTCTAGTAGCTATAGCCTGTAATATTATTACGCTCCAGAAATACATCCAGGCCCCTCTTGAATTCCTTTATTGTACTCACCATCACCACCTCCTCAGGCAGAGAGTTCCATAGTCTCACTGCTCTTACAGTGAAGAATCCTTTTCTATGTTTGTGTACAAACCTTCTTTCCTCCAGACACAGAGGATGTCCCCTCGTCACAGTCACAGTCCTGGGGATAAATAGATGATGGGAGAGATCTCTGTACTGACCCCTGATATATTTATACATAGTTATTAGATCTCCCCTCAGTCGTCTTTTTTCTAAAGTAAATAACCCTAATTTTGATAATCTTTCAGGGTACTGTAGATCCCTCATTCCAGTTATTACTTTAGTTGCCCTCCTCTGAACCCTCTCCAGCTCTGCTATGTCTCCCTTGTTCACAGGAGCCCAGAACTGTACACAGTACTCCATGTGTGGTCTGACTAGTGATGTGTAAAGTGGTAGGACTATGTTCTCATCACGGGCGTCTATGCCCCTTTTGATGCAACCCATTATCTTATTGGCCTTGGCAGTAGCTGCCTGACACTGGTTTTTGCAGCTTAATTTGCTGTTTATTAAAATTCCTAGATCCTTTTCCATGTCAGTGTTACCGAGTGTTTTACCATTTAATATGTACGGGTGACTTGCATTATTCCTTCCCATGTGCATAACTTTACATTTGTCAGTGTTAAACCTCATCTGCCATTTTTCTGCCCAAGCCTCCAATCTATCCAGATCCCTCTGTAGCAGAAAACTGTCCTCTTCAGTGTTAATTACTTTACACAGTTTAGTGTCATCTGCAAAAATAGATATTTTACTATGCAAGCCTTCTACAAGATCATTAATAAATATATTGAAGAGAATAGGGCCCAATACTGACCCCTGAGGTACCCCACTAGTTACAGTGACCCAATCTGAGTATCTACCGTTAATAACCACCCTCTGTTTTCTGTCACTCAGCCAGTTACTTACCCACATACAGACATTTTCTCCCAGTCCGAGCATCCTCATTTTATGTACTAACCTTTTATGAGGTACGGTGTCAAATGCTTTGGAGAAGTCCAGATATACGACATCCATTGATTCGCCGCTGTCAAGTCTAGAACTTACCTCCTCATAGAAGCTGATTAAATTAGTTTGACATGACCGATCCCTCATGAAGCCATGCTGATATGGCGTTATTTGCTTATTTTCATTGAGATACTCCAAAATAGCATCTCTTAGAAACCCTTCAAACAGTTTACCAACAATAGATGTTAAACTTACCGGCCTATAATTTCCAGGCTCTGTTTTTGGACCCTTTTGAATATTGGTACCACATTTGCTATGCGCCAATCCTGTGGAACATTCCCTGTTATTATAGAGTCCGTAAATATCAGAAATAATGGTCTGGCTATGACATCCCCCAATTCCCTTAGGATACGGGTGTATGCCATCTATCTATCTATCTCATATCTATCTATCTATCTATCTATCTCATATCTATCTATCTATCTATCTATCTATCTATCTCATATCTATCTCACATCTATCTATCTATCTCATAATCTCATATCTAACTATCTATCTATCTATCTATCTATCTATCTATTATCTAGTTATCTCTCCGTCTATTTATCTAAGATCTATCTATTGTCTATGGTAAAAATGCCAGAAAAAACACCGTAGCCACAAACCCCTGTAAAACGCAGTGTGTGAATGGGCCTATGAGGAGAGCACACCACTGGGAGGAATGCAGTTGGCAGCCATCACAATGGAAATGTTCCTATGTGATTATATTACTTCCTATGGAGAGTCTTGAGAAAAGAAAAACTGGCAATTAAACCAGAAGAAGTAACATCACTTCCTGCTGTGTATCCGAGCTGTACAAAACAGAACACACCACTGTAACAGTGTATCTAGCGGGCAGTCATTTGTGATACTGCCTGCTAAGCTGCTGTATCTAGGTCTCCCATGTGTGATACTGCCTGATAAGCTGCTGTATCTAAGCCTGTAAGGTTTGTTACTGCCTGCTGTGCTGTAGTATCTGTATATGTAAGATTTGATATTTGCTGCTGAGATTTTGTCTGAGTGTGTGATATTGTCTGCTGAGCTGTGTATCTAATCCTATCCTGTGTGATATTGTCTGCTGAGCTGTGTATCTAATCCTATCCTGTGTGATCCTGTCTGCTGAGCTGTGTATCTAATCCTATCCTGTGTGATATTGTCTGCTGAGCTGTGTATCTAATCCTATCCTGTGTGACACTGTCTGGTGAGCTGTGTATCTAATCCTATCCTGTGTGATATTGTCTGCTGAGCTGTGTATCTAATCCTATCCTGTGTGATACAGTCTGCTGAGCTGTGTATCTAATCCTGTCCTGTGTGATACTGTCTGCTGAGCTGTGTATCTAATCCTATCCTGTGTGATACTCTCTGCTGAGCTGTGTATCTAATCCTGTCCTGTGTGATACTGTCTGCTGAGCTGTGTATCTAATCCTATCATGTGTGATACTGTCTGTGGAGCTGTGTATCTAATCCTATCCTGTGTGATACTGTCTGCCGAGCTGTGTATCTAATCTTATTATGTGTGATACTCTCTTCTGAGCTGTGTATCTAATCCTATCCTGTGTCATACTGTCTGCCGAGCTGTGTATCTAATCCTTTCCTGTATGATACTGTCTGCTGAGCTGATGTACCTAAGCTCATCTCGCGTGATACTGTCCAATGATCTGGCGTAGTTAAGCCCATCATGTGTGAAATTATCGGCTGAGATGCTGTAGCTTATGTGAAATATTGAGCTTTCGTATCTAAGCCTATTTTTTTTTCACACTGTTTGTTCAGCGATGTATCTAAGCCCATCCTGTATGATACAGTCTGCAGCACTACGCTCCCCATCATTATTAAACACTGCCACTGTATTCTAATTGCTGTGGCCCCGTCAGTTTCCTGGGGATACTGTAGGAGGTAACGGTGGGGGGCCGTGGGTTATTTCGGAGACTAATCTTCCCATTGACTTTGCTGGTTTGGTCGTGTCCCTCGTGTGACATAGTTTTAACCGTATACACCCAGCTATGGTGTTTGAGTCTAGGAAGGGTTAATCTGATGGGACAGGAGCCATTTCTGAACGGAGGGAGGAGGGAGCGCAGAGACCTAGATGTAATTGGAGAGAGAAGAGGGCAGGAAAAGCACTTTTTTTTTTCCCTTTTATTGAAAGCGGTATGACACTTCTGAAGCAGATCCTAGGAGGACTGAATTCCTCCGGGATGGGGGGCTGGAAATCCAGTCGCCGCAAATGCTCTGAACCTGCCGTGTCTTCTCATTACTCCTACTGATAACTTTCCTCAAAGTCACACAAAACTTTTCTCAACCTGCCTCTCCGTGGAAAGTAGGCCTTCCCAGCAAGAAAGATACAGAGAGAGCTGTCAATCACCGATTAGGACCGCCTACTGGACTCCTAACCATAGACCGGGGATTGAAATGAATAAATAACACGTTCTACTGAATCTTCTCCTATAAACCTACAGATCAGTCTGCTCAGCTTCTCCTGCTCTGTAACGTGCTGCCCACAGATCAATTTATGAACACCCAAGTGGGGTCACGTGACACACTTGGAAAACAGGGGCATACTTGGCACTCTTTTATTGACTCTCTGATGGGCTATATAGTGGATGCTGTTCTGTCCTCTGGTTCAGTTTTGATAGGCTATAGTCTAGATGATTTCATTTCAAGAAAGCCTCTCCTGGTGGAGATCCCCTTTAAGAATATAATTGTGTAGAGTGTATATTTTATTTTTGTACAGATTTTTTGTTTTCTCAGATTCCACCTAACGTGCGCTGTAACATACACACACACTCCGCAGAGCCGCGTTCCCCATCGGCTTCTCCTGAGCTGCTTTTAATCCCAGTGGAACTAAGAGCTTCTCCAAGTGGAATTAAATTACTCAGCGAGTGAAATTTGGTAGATTTGTAGTTTTGTGCCAGACAACCGCTTAAAGGATTTCTGCCAAGAAATGATTCGTGAAGTATTTGAGAACCCTTCTCCTAAAACTATGCTGACTCCTCCTGCTTTTAGGTGTTTGCACCCATTATATTAGAAAAGTTCTAGGGCAACCAAGTGTGCATGTGTTCTCGAAAGGAAGCCACTCCACACACCTCTGGCTTATCTCCCTTGTGAATAAAGATTGGGCATGTTGAAATCCTGCAATTCCATCCTGTTTTCCAACATTTGTGTCCATAGTGTCTTGACACTATACATGAGATGGTTGATCGTGTTGGCCAATGCTTGCAAATGTGTATGGTGATTAGGATGGTGTTCACACCGTGATCCTTGGAGATCCCACTTTGGTTGGAGAGTATCCAGTCATTGACCAACTTGGGGATGGTGTCCTTGAGACACTACGGTATGGTGCACGTTACTTGGCGAGCCATTAAGAAAGTGTTCACACCGTGACCCTTGGTGATCCTCTGTCCAGTCCATGACGATCCTTTAGGAAAATATCTAGCTCTTTATGCCACTGTGGGAATTTGTCTACTGCTAGCTGACTCAGTGGGCTAGCATCCCCTTCTTGGTGGCCTGATGGTATGGTGCTACATCTAGTAGCCTTATAGAGTCTTCTGTGTAGAGTCTATTTCTTGAAAAATGTGTGGTGATATCATTTAGGAACTTTTACTCTTTGCGACCCTGTGAAATAGTACCTACTTGTTGGGGATGGTACACACTCCTTAGTGACTTTTCTGGATATTTCCAGCTACTCTTTTTGACCCTGAAAGAGAAGGTCTACTCCCGGTGGTAGTCATCAATCAAGGCTGAAGTGTTCATCAATGGACTATATTGATGATTGTCCCGAATGAATGTACAGTTGGAGTCTGTGTAATATAGCCACCCACTTGAGTAGGGCAGTTAAACAGTAACCTGAAGAATGGTCAATCACGATGAAGCAATTTGTCACCCATGATATGCAATACAAAAAGGTTGGTCAATACCAAGAACAGCCAAATCTTTCTCGTTCTTCTGTATAGCTCCATTATAGCTTGTGTACTTTGTGGTAGATCTACCTTGACCATGAAATCAAAGAAGATCTATTACTCAAGTCTGAGGGAATGAGAAGACAGGAAAATTATAATTTTATGGGGCGCATTTATTAAGACCGGCGTATTAGAGGCCAATCTTCCAATTTTAACAAAGGCCCATAGCTGGTGGAGGTTCCGCCAAAGTTATGAAGAGGCGCCGGCCCTTTTCAGACGGATCCACCGCCAGTTCTAAATGTAAGACAGCTTCCTTGCGGTCTTACATTTAGACTATTTTCTACCCCTAAAAAAGTCATAGAAAATGTTGAATAGCCCATCCCCTTCCAACCTCACCACGCCCTTTGTTTTTAGACCTGATTTGAGTGGGAAAAAGTCGCAGATTGTGGTGAAACTGACCATTGCGCCTGAAATAAGCCTTTAATAGAAAGGGGTGTTGGGCGGTGGAGCAAGAGTTTTATGGGTTCAATCAAAGGTGGAACCACATAACCTCAGGCCCCTGGATGACATCAAAAAGATAAACAAATGGGCACCTGCCAAGCCCTTCAGCAAGTTTTTGATAAAAGAGGGTGTTTGGTGTTGGGTGGGGAAGCAATAGTCTTATTGGTCCCATCAATGGTGGAATGATAGATCTCCAGGCCCTTGGATGGGCTCCAAATGGTGAATCAATGGGCACTTGGCAAGCACTTCAACAAAAATATAATTCTAAGCCTTTCATAAAAAAGTGGGCATAGGGTGGTGGGACAGTAGTCTTATGGGTCCAACCAAAAATGGAATGATATCTCCAGACCTGAGGTCCAGAAGGTGAACTAATGTGCGCCTGCCAAGCCCTTCCGCAAATTCGCACCTCCATTTACACCTCCTAATTTTAGGGTATCAACAGCTGTATAAAAGAAGGGCTGACAGGTGGTAGCAGGATCCTCTCCGTAATGTGCCCGTTCTTGTCTTTCAGATCAGCGGGTCTTGGCGCAGTTTGTCTCTCTCCATTTTAATCCAGTATTCTTGTGTTGAGTGCCGCTGTGTAGGAAAGCACCTGCATAAACAACCTTATTTCCTCCTGGTTCCCAGCAGCAAACACAAAGTCTTATCTTTTTTATTATTTTTGTATTTATTTTGCTCCATCTCGCTCCCCTCCGTGTGACCAAGCTGCAGAATATTGAAATGTTTATCCTGGAGGTCTGATACGATAGAAGGGAGGCTGAGGATAATAGAGGAGGTAATCACAGGAGGAGAGCATGGAATAATAAGTGAGTAACCCCATCCATGCTTCACTGAGCCGCAGAGAGAGAGGGACGTGAGGTTCTGCTACTGAAATATCCCAGTTCTATCAGAGCACGGCAAACAAAGGAAAGCAGATTTACAGGCAAGGAGAACCGACAATAGAGGAACCTTCATTATCAAATAATTGTTTGCTCCCAGATTGAGACTAGTGATATCACTATATAGGTGACATCATCAAATAAAATTTGCTCAGCTAATTAATGTTGGGGGATAAGCAGTGGCGTACATAGAGAAGTAAGGGCCCCATAGAAAGGATCAAACCAGGCCCCCACACAGGACAGAAGGGTTACCGCCTAAGCCCATTTCAATAAACCTTTTTTCCACTGCCTCATTTGCTAAAAGTTGTTCCTTTAGATCAGGGGTGGCCAACCTTACAGACACAGTGAGCCCAAAAAAAAAAAAAAAAAAGGATGATTACCAGAAGCCACAAGCTATACATTTACACAGTCACCGTATTTTTCGCTCTACAAGATGCACCTAGGTTGTAACAAAGAAAAATAAGAGAAAAAAATGATTTTTCATCTGATCTGAGGTCTGATAAAAAAAAAATTCTTACTTTTCATTAGCAGAGAAAAAAAAGAAAAATATATTTTTCACCAGATCAGACTCCAAAATCGGATCCCCAATTCTCATCTGACCTAAAATAAGATCCCCAAACCTCCAACTCAGACCCCCAATGCTTGTATCAGACAACACAAATCAGACTCCCAGTGTCAGACCCTCAGTGCTCAGATCCCCCATTCTCAGATCTGCCCCCCTCATCCTCAGACCTGAACAACCCATGCTCACACAAGACTCCCCCATGCTGATGTGACCCCCATGCTCAGATCAGACCCCCATTGCTCAGATCAGGACCACCGTGCTCAGATCGGACCTCCATTGCCCAGATCAGGACCCCTCCCCATGCTCAGATCAGAACCTTCCGTGCTTAGATCAGACCCCCATGCTCAGTTCTATAATTTAAAAAAAATCTCTTTCCTCTCCTGATCAGGCACTGGTCTCCTGTTCAGGCAGCTGCTACTTTGCGGGTCTGACACGCTCTACACTATGACCCGATGAGCACAGCATCAGGTCATAGTGCGTGCCTTCATGTACTACGTTCTCACACTGTGTGCATCAGGACGTAGAGGAGAGTGAGCTAGAGCTGCAAAGTAGCGACGGTGCCCGATCAGGAAAAAATATCTGAGCATGGGGTGGAGAGTGAGCCAGCCTGACTGCTTCCCAGCTCCACAGCAAGAGCCGCACCTGAGGAAGCAAAGAGCCACATGTGGCTCAAGAGCCACAGGTTGGCCACCCCTGCTCTAGAGAGAAGGGTCCTGACCAAGTTTTCACCCCCAGTAGAAGAGGAGATAATCCCAACTGGGCCCTCTCTCACCCTGGGCCCCATAGCAGTTGCATGGTCTGCCACTATGGTAGTTACGCCCCTGGGGATGAGGTGTGAGGAGGCTCTCAGAAGCTGGACCCTTAAGACACTCCAGGGTGATGGATCACTAGGTCTACGTTAGCCAAAAGTTCTCACTTTTCCATTGAATGAAGAAGTTGACGTGTAGCAGTATAACTCAATGCAAGAGGCCAATGGAAACGGAGAATGGGGACCATCAATAACAAACTACCTCTTCTTCATACTAATCATGGAAATTTTTGGAATACTTCTCGAGCGTTGTCAAATCATTCCCTAGTGTTTTTATGATGTGTCCTACAGAGTACAAGACAAGAAATATGCATACTAGAAGTGATGTGTCCATTAGCTGTGTCCGCTGGCATTTCAGAACATCTGCTTTCTTTGAAATGGGGACTTGGCTTCAATTCTTGTACATAGGAGCACTATTATAGTAGCTATATTCTTGTACATAGGAGGCAGTATTATAGAAGTTATATTCTTGTACATAGGAGGCAGTATTATAGTAGTTATATTCTTGTACATAGGAGCAGAATTATAGTAGTTATATTCTTGTACATAGGAGCAGTATTATAGTGGTTATATTCTTTTACATAGAGGCAGTATTATAGTAGTTATATTCTTGTACATAGGAGCAGTATTATAGTAGTTATATTCTTGTATATAGGAGCAGTATTATAGTAGTTATATTCTTGTACATAGGAGCAGTATTATAGTAGTTATATTCTTGTACATAGGAGCAGTATTATAGTAGTTATATTCTTGTACATAGGAGCAGTATTATAGGAGTTATATTCTAGCACATAGGAGCAGTATTATAGTAGTTATATTCTTGTACATAGGAGGCAGTATTATAGAAGTTATATTCTTGTACATAGGAGCAGAATTATAGTAGTTATATTCTTGTACATAGGAGCAGTATTATAGTGGTTATATTCTTGTACATAGAGGCAGTATTATAGTAGTTATATTCTTGTACATAGGAGCAGTATTATAGTAGTTATATTCTTGTATATAGGAGCAGTATTATAGTAGTTATATTCTTGTACATAGGAGCAGTATTATAGTAGTTATATTCTTGTACATAGGAGCAGTATTATAGGAGTTATATTCTAGCACATAGGAGCAGTATTATAGTAGTTATATTCTTGTACACAGGAGGCAGTATTATAGCAGTTATATTCTTGTACATAGGAGGCAGAATTATAGTAGTTATATTCTTGTACATAGGAGCAGTATTATAGGAGTTATATTCTAGCACAGTGATGGCAACGTAGGCTCTCCAGCTGTTGCTAAACTACGACTCCCACCATGCCCTGCAGTAGGCTGATAGCTATAGACAGGCTTTGCATGCTGGGAGTTGTAGTTCTGCAACATCTGGAGAGCCGCACGTTGCCCATCACTGTTCTAGCACATAGGAGCTGTATTATAGTAGTAATATTCTTGTACATAGGAGGCGAGCAGTAATATAGTAGCTTATATTCTTGTACATAGGAGGCAGTATTATAGTAGTTATATTCTTGTACATAGGAGGCAGAATTATAGTAGTTATATTCTTGTACAGAGGAGCAGTATTATAGTAGTTCTATTCTTGTATATAGGAGCAGTATTATAGTAGTTATATTCTTGTACATAGGAGCATTATTATAGTAGTTATATTCTTGTACATAGGAGCAGTATTATAGTAGTTATATACTTGTACATAGGAGGCAGTATTATAGTAGTTATATTCTTGTACATAGGAGCAGTATTATAGCAGTTATATTCTTGTACATAGAAGGCAGCATTATAGTAGTTATATTCTTTTACATAGAGGCAGTATTATAGTAGTTATATTCTTGTACATAGGAGCAGTATTATAGGAGTTATATTCTAGCACATAGGAGCTGTATTATAGTAGTAATATTCTTGTACATAGGAGCAGTAATATAGAAGCTATATTCTTGTACATAGGAGGCAGTATTATAGTAGTTATATTCTTGTACATAGGAGCAGTATTATAGTAGTTATATTCTTGTACATAGGAGCAGTATTATAGTAGTTATATTCTTGTACATAGGAGCAGTATTATAGTAGTTATATTCTTGTACATAGGAGCAGTATTATAGTAGTTATATTCTTGTACATAGGAGCAGTATTATAGGAGTTATATTCTAGCACATAGGAGCAGTAATATAGTAGTAATATTCTTGTACATAGGAGCAGTATTATAGTAGTTATATTCTTGTACACAGGAGGCAGTATTATAGTAGTTATATTCTTGTACATAGGAGGCAGAATTATAGTAGTTATATTCTTGTACATAGGAGCAGTATTATAGGAGGTATATTCTAGCACATAGTAGCTGTATTATAGTAGTAATATTCTTGTACATAGGAGCAGTATTATAGTAGCTATATTCTTGTACATAGGAGGCAGTATTATAGTAGTTATATTCTTGTACATAGGAGGCAGTATTATAGTAGTTATATTCTTGTACATAGGAGCAGTATTATAGTAGTTATATTCTTGTACATAGGAGCAGTATTATAGTAGTTATATTCTTGTACATAGGAGCAGTATTGTAGTAGTTATATTCTTGTACATAGGAGCAGTATTATAGTAGTTATATTCTTGTACATAGGAGCAGTATTATAGGAGTTATATTCTAGCACACAGGAGGCAGTATTATAGTAGTTATATTCTTGTACATAGGAGGCAGAATTATAGTAGTTATATTCTTGTACATAGGAGCAGTATTATAGTAGTTCTATTCTTGTATATAGGAGCAGTATTATAGTAGTTATATTCTTGTACATAGGAGCATTATTATAGTAGTTATATTCTTGTACATAGGAGCAGTATTATAGTAGTTATATACTTGTACATAGGAGGCAGTATTATAGTAGTTATATTCTTGTACATAGGAGGAGTATTATAGCAGTTATATTCTTGTACATAGAAGGCAGCATTATAGTAGTTATATTCTTTTACATAGAGGCAGTATTATAGGAGTTATATTCTTGTACATAGGAGGCAGTATTATAGTAGTTATATTCTTGTACATTGTAGCAGTATTATAGTAGTTATATTCTTGTACATAGGAGGCAGTATTATAGTAGTTATAGTCTTGTACATAGGAGCAGTATTATAGTAGTTATATTCTTGTACATAGAAGGCAGCATTATAGTAGTTATATTCTTGTACATATGAGACAGTATTGTAGCTATATTATTAACTGAAAAATAATTATCAATGGAATTACTCTTTTTATTAACATAATGTCCACAGAGAATTTTAGTAAACTTTTTAGACCCATCACAAACACATTTGAAGTAATGTTCTAAACATATGAAAGTTTTATAGGTAATATTTATTCTTAGGTAGTGTTTTTATTTTACACCAAGGCAATTAATTTATTTTCAAGTTGGGCGAACCCAACATGATTGGTGGTGCGAGGGGTAGATGTTCAGCAGGAAATGGGATGTTGGTGTTCAGTTTTACTAAGCAGATTCTGAATTCCTTAAGGCTTTTGTCTTTACGTGAACCTTTATGTGCACTGAAGCTTAGCGCTGGTCTATGGTTCAGAAGCCGTATTAGGGGATTGTTTAATATTGCAGAGGTTTGGAGAGCACAGAGCAGAACTGAATGGCATGGTAATTATATACACCCATAAATTTGTGAAAGGTTGGCATTGAGGGAATAGCGTGAAGAAGGGCTGATACTACTTGCTGCAAGGAAGAAATATTCCATTTTATGGATTAGTAAGAGACTGTAAACCACCTGTAGCTTCACTGAAAAGTCTTCCAATGTCAACATGGCTGTAGTATTCACTGATCTAATTATATAAAGGCTGTTTTAAGGCACAACTTTAGTAATTATAGTAGTTATATTCTTGTATATAGGAGGCAGTATTATAGTAGTTATATTATTGTACATAGAAGCAGTATTATAGTAGCTATATTCTCATACATAGAAGGCAGTATTATAATAGTTATATTCTTGTACATAGGAGCAGTATTATAGATGTTATATTCTTGTACATAGGAGCAGTTTTATAGTAGCTATATTCCTGTACATAGGAGGCAGTATTATAGCAATTATATTCTTGTACATAGGAGTAGTATTAAAGTAGTTATATACTTGTACATAGGAGGCAGTATTATAGTAGTTATATTCTTATATAAAGGAGCAGTATTATAGTAGTTATATTATTGTACATAGGAGCAGTATTATAGTAGTTATATTCTTGTACATAGGAGGCAGTATTATAGCAGTTATATTCTTGTACATAGGAGCAGTATTATAGCAGTTATATTCTTATATATAGGAGCAGTATTATAGTAGTTATATTATTGTACATAGGAGCAGTATTATAGTAGTTATATTCTTGTACATAGGAGCAGTATTATAGTAGTTATATTCTTGTACATAGGAGCAGTATTATAGTAGATATATTCTTGTACATAGAAGGCAGTATTATAGTAGTTATATTCTTGTATATAGGAGCAGTATTATAGTAATTATATTCTTGTACATAGGAGCAGTATTACAGTAATTATATCCTTGTACATAGGAGCAGTATTATAGTAGTTATATTCTTGTACATAGAAGGCAGTATTATAATAGTTATATTCTTAGACATAGGAGGCAGTATTATAGTAGTTATATTCTTGTACATAGGAGGCAGTATTATAGTAGTCATATTCTTGTAAATAGGAGCAGTATTATAGCATTTATATTCTTGTACATAGGAGCAGTATCATAGTAGTTATATTCTTGTACATATGAGGCAGTATTATAGTATGTATATACAAGACTACTGTAGTGATGAGGAGATATATGGTATGTGACCAAAATAGCCTAGTAGCAGGCTCATGCTGCATTTCACCAAGGCCAATGATATACATTTTTATTTCATGCAATTCCCTGGTGTGGAGAAAGTTTACTTCTTATTAGTACAACCCCTTTAATTCCTCTTTACATAGTTGCAATGATGATTAGAACAAATAGTGAATAATGCATGTCCAGTGGATTACTCTTTGAGTGTCTGTGGCCAATCTAATGATTTTATTTACCTCTTAAAGCTTCCTTAGGGTGCAGTCAATACATGGCTTCTGCGCCAAGTGCTGGAAGATTCTCAGATGCATTTATCTGAAATATGACTTCTGCACTTGGATAAACTGTACTGTAAAGCAATGTGCGAACCTAATCAAATCAAATCCCCAATGTCCATCTGCAGAGGACGAGACCCAAGTCTTCTCTGTGTAAATTCCAGAGGTGGAGTTAATAAGCATCTACCTTTCTCCAGAGGCTTCAGTCAAATCCCATGTTCTTTCAGGTTTTGTTTTAGTTGGAAGTTTCACTGTGACATTTCAAGAGATTCAATGAAAGTGGAAACACTTCCACATGTTGGTCAGTGGAGGTGTATGATTACTACTAAGGTTACTAGTGATAGGTTCATGTGGAACCAGG
The DNA here is from genome assembly GCA_033119425.1 of Bufotes viridis. NCBI lineage: Eukaryota > Metazoa > Chordata > Amphibia > Anura > Bufonidae > Bufotes > Bufotes viridis. The sequence continues at coordinate 63,365,841 of CM065599.1, read as the reverse complement.
GATAACATTTGCTTGGGGTTTGTCATCCTTGTGTATCCTTACAGATTCCAAAAACAAGGATTTCTCACAGGACCACCAAATCTCTAGTAGTTTGTACAATATACTACTGATGTCAAGGAGACCCTTTGTCTCAAGCTTTATTGGTTTGTAGTCTATAATTTAATTGGTGGACCAACTTGGTTTCCAAAACCTTATTGGGGCATTCTACATTAATAGAAGGTAGTCACTAATTCGAGGCCATCATCTATTATCTATAGTAGAGAGCAGGTACAAAGAGCTTCTCTCCTCTGGAGGACCCAGGATAGCCTATTGATTTGAATGTGTATTATATAATGCTTCAATTCTCCTGTGGTGGTGCTGTAGAAGAATTGTATGGTTTCTTCCCGACTACCCCTACATATTGCAGCTGATTGTCGAAGCTCCCAGCAGTAAGACAATTTAGGCTTTATTTCAGGAGACCCTTTTATGGAAACAATATAAAAGCAGACATTTCCTTTAATGTTTTCTGAGTTTACATGGTGTAATACTCTTCACCGTCGCTACTAAGTAGATGGCATGCAATGTTGAGGCTGCAGCATCCACACGAATACCACGGCTCCTGCAAACAGCTGATCGTCCAGTAAGAAGAGAATCTAACCTAAACTAATGTGGTATTCTGGCCTTGTCTGAGGACAAACCAGATCCTTGAAGACTCCTTTGAGTCCTGCCGAATGTTTTCTGCATGTGGGTGGAACCAGGTTAGTAGGAAGTCTTTATCTTCAGGCTATGATGACTCTTGCCTACAACTCTGCCACATGAGTCATGGTCCCAGAGATGTTTTGTGACATCCTTGTTCCTCAAAGAATACGTATGAACTTTAGCCAACAAATTGACCATCTTCACCATTCACTGGTGATGCCATCATAAATGTGAGGCTTTCTGACCACTACATGGTCCTTTCCAGGGGCGTAGCTAATGGCTTCTGGTGCAAGAGTTCAGCTTGGGCCCCCTTCTCTCAGTGCTTTGTGTGTCTTCTTATGCGACACAAGGGTCTTTGGGCCCCCTCAGGCTCCTGGGCCCGGTAGCAACTGCTACCTCTGCACCCCTATAGCTACGCTCATGGTCCTTTCCACTTTGCTGTCTGATTATGCCAGGTTTCTTTCTCAAAATCCCCAGGCATTCCCTTCCTCTTGTCAGCACGCCATGAGCTTCATACCCCTTCCATCTTGGCCATTGCTTTCCTTCCGAGCGTGAATCGAACAGGCAGCGCGCACCTCCGAGTCTGCACTTATCCTAATTTTTCTCACCGTTAGTTTCTTCTCCAGGAGGTTGAGGATATGAATTATGTAATTGTAACAGGTGATTACCACGTTGTGCATATCTCTCGTTAAAGTACCTTTCACAATAGAAGCTGCCAGCCCTCCACTGTGCTGTTTTTGTAGCGTTTCGTAAGCTTTCCTGCAGCAACTCAATGTTTGGATGGATAAGTGGAAGTATTTTTGCCCTGCCGGCAACCCTTTCATTGCTTGAATGCAAGGCATTGTGGGAGTGAAAGATGGGTCAGAAAAGCAGCTACTGAGGTGACATAAAGGGCTTCTACTGTTGAGATACAGATCTAGCAAGACTAGGTTTTTCTTCTCCGTGGAACAGCGCTATCTGAAAGTGTACATCCAGATGAAAATGAAAACTTGCCTATACTACAGATTTTTTGTTTTTTAAAGACAACCTGTTTGTGCTGAGACTTCGCTTCAGTTTCTGGGACAGGAAGCAGCTGTCTGACTACGACTACAGTCAATCGTTGGGTATGTTCACTGCTGCCCTATTCAAAGTGTATGGGACTGGTGAAGACAACTGAGTGCTATACTTGGCGACCTCCATCAGCTCCATAGACTTTGAATAAAGTGGGAGTCGACATGCGCACTGCAGCTCCATTTAAACAGTGAACGTGGGATTGACGGAGGTCCCAGGGGTGGATGGGAGGGATGTGTCTGTCTCGGAAATGTCTTCTGGAAATCCACTTGAAGAGCTGAAGTCTGGAGTTTCCTTTACTTGAGGTCCATCTTATATAAAGCACTGGATGTGTTGAGGATTTTCTGTGATTTAGCTGCAGATGGGGCCATAAAAATGATGAATTTGCCTTCGTCAGTCAGTAATAAGAACTTGAGCGGAGCAGAGCTTCTTTAGAAGGGAGCAGGCGGTGGGGAGCATGTTTGCCCGGAACTATTGGAGTACGGCTCTAGTATTACTATAGCTTTTGGCTTTGTGTTGAATGGCTTCCTGCGGTTGTCCCACACGACGCCTGACTGATGTCACCTTTGTTTTATAATCAGCTGCATTCACAGGACCTCAATGGCTCATTACCAGCAGCTGCTCTCAAGAGCCTCTTCTACAATTTGCCTTTTTCACTTAAAGATCATTTTTTTCCAGCGATTTTATTACACTGTCTCAGAGAACCGCACAGCACTATATTCCCTATCATGATGTATCTAAGCCTATAATGCATAATACAGTTTCTCCTAATCTGATCACGTGTGATACTGCTCCCTTAAATGGTTTATCTGGGCCTATTATGTGTGATACTGTATACTGAGACTCTGTTTCTAAGTTTATTATGTGTGATACTGTATGCTGAGCTGGTGTATCTAATCCTATGTGTGATACCATCTACTGATGCATTGTATCTAAGCCTATCATGTGCAATACTGTCTACTAAGACACAGTATCTAAGTTTATAACGTGAGATGCCTACTGAGCAGTGTATCTAAACCTATCAAGTATAATACTGATTGCTGAGCTGGTGTATCTACAGAGATACTGTATCTAAGCTTAACGTGTGATACCGATTGCTGAGCTGGTGTGTCAAGACCTATCATACTAAGCCACTGTATCTACACCTATAATGTGTGATACCATCTACTGAGACACTGTACTAATCTATCATATCTGATACTGCCTACTGAGCCACTGTATCTAAGCCTGTCATGTGTGATACTGACTGCTGAGCCACTGTATCTAAGCCTATCATGTGTGATAATGACTGCTGAGCCACTGAATCTAAGCCTATCATGTGTGATACTGCCTACTGAGCCACTGTATCTAAGCCTATCATGTGTGATACTGTCTACTGAGACACTGTATCTAAGCCTATCATGTGTGATACTGACGGCAGAGACACTGTATCTAAGCCTATTATGTGTGATACTGACTGCTGAGCCACGGTATCTAAGCCTATCATGTGTGATACTGACTGCTGAACCACTGTATCTAAGCCTGTCATGTGTGATACTGACTGCTGAGCCATTGTATCTAAGCCTATCATGTGTGATAATGACTGCAGAGACACTGTATCTCAGGCTATCATTTGTGATACTGACTGCTGAGCCACTGTATCTAAGCCTATCATGTGTGATAATGACTGCAGAGACACTGTATCTAAGCCTATCATGTGTGATACTGACGGCAGAGACACTGTATCTAAGCCTATTATGTGTGATACTGACTGCTGAGCCACGGTATCTAAGCCTATCATGTGTGATACTGACTGCTGAGCCACGGTATCTAAGCCTATCGTGTGTGATACTGTCCGCTGAGGTTTGTAGAAGGCAAATGTAACTTAGGAGAAATCAATTCCGCGGTAAAGTATGCTTGTAATCCGATTAACACGGAGTAATCTTCAAATCCTAAAGTTTGCCGGAGGAGGAAGAAGATGTGAATGACAATAACGTCATTCCTGGGTGGTCTGTTTTGGATGCAACCCTGTGTGCTCCTGACACGCTGTCACGACTGACGACAGTGACTATATTTACTTCTGTGTATCCAGAGTTATGGCACGCCCTACCTAAAGGTGGCCAGACCCCTTAGATATCGTCTATCAACCGCCCCCATACCCACCATACCCATGCATACTTGGCACACCCATCAAGTTGTGGGTCCTCCTAGGTGGTGGTATAAAGAGTGCTTAATCAAATCCATAGATATCTGTTGTCAATTCACTCTGGCATCGACTTATCTCCCTGAACATAAAGGGATCGGGCATGTTGAAATCCAACATTCCTCTCCTGGCATGCTGGCAATGCACCCATACACTTTAGATGGTCAACTCCTTCCTCCTAAATTGGTGGACTCAGCCGTCGTCTTTAAATGTGTACGGCGTGGGGCATGATGGGTAATTCCTATAGAGTTTGACGGCCTATGCCGAAACTGGTACTTTGTAGCCCTCATTAATCACCAGTCATTTACAGTAGACCCCTGCCCCCAGGATGGCAGACCTGGCAGGAGATGCCTGGTATCGCTCCATAATGCCGCACTGTTTATTATGCCTGTTCTCGCCTCCCCGCTGCTTCCTGCTGACGCTTGGCGCAAATAAAATCAACGGTAATTAGGCTTCTTTTGTCCCCAAACAAAGGCGGTTTAATGATAGTCAAGATAAGAAATGCTTATTAATATCCATCCTTGTGGGTCTACAATGGACCCCCTAATCGCCTCCTGCAAGGAGGAAACACACAGCTAATTAATCAACTTGAAGATATCCCGGCCTTTGTTTTAGGGGAGAATGAGCTGATTTCAGAGCTTAATTCCTGAGCAGCGCCGTTTCTTCATCCTTCTCCGGCTTTGATGAGCAGCTTCCCGCACGCACATGACTCGTGGTCAGCATTCCTCGCTGTACGCATTATCTACACACCTGTCTGCAGAGCACCTGTACACGGACATGACAACCTGCCTCTGCTATTCTGTTTTTTTTTCAGAATCTTTGCAAGTAATAATTAGACAGTATTTTTTTAAGACTGGCCATGCCAACTTTTTTAAAGAAACCAGGCACACTGCCTAATAGGGCTGATCCTGCTGATTAAAATGATACCTGTCCTGTAAAAATTGGTTGTGGTGTTCACGGAAAACAGGCTTTTATTATTTCTGCAAATGAAGGTTTCGGTGCATCAAGAGGCGTGGCCAGCAGTAGAAAGCTGAGAGTCTGGGCTCCACCCCTCAGTGCGCTGAAGCTCTCATTTGCAGAAATATCTAAAGTCTTTTTTCTCGGCGACGCTGCAACCCATTTTCACAAGACAGGTATCATTTTAATCGGCCAGAATCAACCCTACCTGGTTTGATTGGGTTAATCTTGCCGAGAGATGCACTTTAATAGCGGCAAGAGTGATATAAAATTGGAAAAACTGCACACTAGGATTCTGTTGTCCATGCTTTCATAAACTGTTTCTGAAAGATGAGCATAAAACTGACCGTTACTCTCCTGCGCAGAAGGTAGCGCCACTCTATTTTTGTTAAATAATACTTTTGTCTATTATTCCGGCAGCATCACAATCACCATGACTGCAGATGATCACATCATGCGCTTGGGGAAAAGGGAATAAGCCGCTGCCAGACACCTCTGGTGGTGACTTATCTCCCTGAGAACAAAAGGATCAGACAAGTTGAAATTTAACAGCCCGATCCTTCTTTTCCCTGTCAGGCGAGCATTGGGACACCCAAGGACACATCAGAAAGTCATCCAGTCCAGCCAAAATCATCAGGTTCGGCTCATGTGTATGACCATCTTAAAGGGTGGTCCAGCTAATCAAAAATAGTTTGCACCTGGATCGGAAAAGATGTACCTCTGCCGACACTGCCCTGGTCCCACAGCTCCTTTCTCAACGCTCCAGAAATGCTCCCTCCAATACCCTCCCACTAAAGTCAACCTGGAATGGCGGATAACAATGAATAATAGAAATATGGACTTTCAGGTGGAGCGTCCCTTTAAAGCCAGAAAAATGGCGCAGGCTTTCTACTCTGCAATGTCTCCGCTCCCTGCCAAATTAAGGGATTTGTGGGGGCTGATATTAGCTGTGACCCCAATTGACCCCAGCGCGATGCTGACAACAGTCAATCTGTGAACCTGTTAATGGCCACCGTCACCCTTCGCTTCCTGCCGAGCGAGGAATCCAATCTCCTGGCGCCGTTATTATAAAGCCTTCATATTTTTATTTTCTCAGTCTAAACCTCTTATCATCGGCAAACATGCTTTTTATGAGCGGCTGAAATCCCTCCTCTCTCCCCGATGGCGTAACCCCCGCATTATGTGTGTGTGCTGGAGAGTCTATGAAAGCCTCCGCTCAGTATTGTCCGGGAGCGGCTTGGGGTTAACCCCTACTTAGCTGATATACCCCATGTTTTCAGATTAGGGGACTCTGACAAGGTGAAAGTTGTGCGCATTCCATAGGGTCCTATGATAACCAATCCGCACCAGCAAATAGCCGCATGTTCTGGATGTTACATCCGCAGCCATTCGCCTCCTAATGTGAATGTGATTTGGCGGTGTACAGTCAGCCGCACCATACAGTCTCAGACCTCCCCCGTAACAAGTGAGCAGTACATACCGGCCAATTACCTCTTTTATTAAAACTTGCTGCGGCCCCTGGGGCCCGACCTATGGATGAAGTATTCCGATTTGAGTTTTAATCAGCCTCATGATAGGCCATCGATATCAGATTGGCAGGAGTGACTCCGGCACTCATGGTGATCAGTGGCATGAAGAGGCAACGGCGTTCCGTGAGGCCTCCTCCTAGGTCATGTGACCTAGGTGCAGCTCAGTCTCATTCAAGTGAATGGGGCTGAGCTGCAATACTAAGCACACCTCGTGAGTGCCGCGGCTTCCTCAAACAGCTGATTGGCAGGCGTGGCGGGAGTTAGACCCCGCTGATCTTGTACTGATCATAGGTCATCGATATGAGATTGGTGGGAGGTCCAACTCTCGCCAATGTCATTCTGAGGACATATTCTCAGGATAGGCCATCAATATGAAAATCCTGGAGAACTTTTGCAAGTAAAATTTTGAAAACCCCTGCAGCCTGTGGGCATGGTTTCGGTCATACGTGACTATCGCAGCGTGAAAACCTGGCCTTAGGCCTCATGCACACGACCGTTTTTTATGCTGTCCGCAAAAGGGGTTCCGTTGTTCAGTGATCCGTGTCCGTTTTGACTTCGCGTTGTGTTTCCGTGTGTCTTCCGCTTTTTAGCGGACATGACCCAAAAGATTTTACCAAAAGACAGGCTGACAATTTTTTCCAAGTGCCTGCCAAGGGATCTGCAAAAAACGGACACAGAACAGCGGATGACACACGGATGGCCATCCGCATTTTTCACGGACCCATTGACTTGAATGGGTCCGTGGAACCGCTTTTCACGGACAAGAATAGGACAGGTTATATTTTTTGACGGACTGGAATCACGGACCACGGACGCGGAGGACAAACGGTGCATTTGCCGAGGTTTCCACGGACCCATTGAAAACCAATGGGTCCGTAAAAATCATCGAAAACGGAGCAACGGACGCGAATCAAACAACGGTCGTGTGCATGAGGCCTAACAGGAAGACTCCCAGCAACCAATCAGCTATGGGCACACGAAGGTGGTAGCGGCTTAGTTACACCGGTGCCCTCACATCCCGGTCCTATTAGGTAAGAGGCTTGAAGTGCCTCATACCTCAGCCCTGTCACAGTGAACCTAGCTGATGTATGGTGATGGCCTACAGAACGGCCTACCGCAGTGATATGCAGCTAATAAAAGGACTTTTCATCTTGCCCCTGGCTGAGACGTGGTTAAAAAAGCTCTCCATCCTCCCCATGTCTCATTCGGAGGAGGGGTCGTATTCCATTTATTAGTCAGAGCGGAGAAGAGAATCATTTCTGGACGATGCGCTGGTACAAATGGCGCAGTTTGACAGCTCTTTCTGAGCGCTGCCGCCTGGCAGGGTGGCCCATTATTGTTTTTTGTTACTGAAAGTCAACAGATAAATGCATTTATTCCTCAGGATTTTCTCTATCACCGGCGCCATCATTGCATTGCAGCTCGCAGCGGGGAACCGTGTCCTTCCTCACAGCTGGTTGTGGGCACTGCTCCGCAATCCCTTTAATCACCGCTCCTCGGGACTCTTTTTTTCCTCCCGTTTTCTGCATTTCTTTGAACTCCCGAGGCCACCTGTAACCAGCCCCGATTTAGCCCAGATAAAGGGTTTCCTTTTAATGAAGTTTTCCATATTCATCCTCTATAACATCCACGATCAGAGGGCAACTCTCATCATCTATTTATTTATTACCAACCAGTCAACTTTAAAGGAAAGTCCCATTAATGTAAGAAATGAGAATCAGACATCATATAGAACATGACAATCTCCTTCTAAGAGTTCAGTCACATGTCAGTATTTTGTAATCCGTTCCGCAAATTATGCGGACCTATTCATTTCAATGGCACTGTAAAAAATGCATCCGTTGTTTTGGTCTGTTATGCGCATTCCCCCAAAATAGAGCTTGTCCTACTGTTGTCCGAAAAATGGGGTCTGTGGTCCTATTGTAGTCAATGGGTCCGTAAAAAAGCGGATGACATGCGGAATGCATCAATATATTATCTGCGTGTTATCCGCAATTGCGGATCCGTTTCCAGGAAATAGAAGAATAATTTTCTTTAGTACCCTAGCAACATATATTCCTAAACGGAACGGATGCGGATGTACAATTAGTAAAAATGAAAGGTTTTTGCGGAAACATGAATCCGGAAAAAACGGAACGAAAATCTGGAAAAGAAAAAAACTGATGTGTGTAGGTTAGAAAGTTAGAACCAGCCCTGTACCTCACATGGATCCAGAGATTTTAGACTGGCAGTGCAGAGGGTGTTTTCTTTTTCAGGGGGCAGGTCCTTTCTGCTGAAGCTCCCTCTCTACCACAGCTCGGGGGGTCCTTTCTGCTGCAGCTCCCTCTCTATCACAGTTTAGGGGGGGTGTCCTTTCTGCTCAAGCTCCCTCTCTATCACAGCTCGGGGGTGTCCTTTCTGTTGCAACTCTCTCCCTATGGTAGGTGTTGGGGCTGTTATAGATTTTTAAGTGGGGCCGAGTTACGACTCTCATTGTTGGGTACAACAGAATGCATATTCTGTGCCAAAATCCGTGATCTCCGTGGGGAGTGGGGCATTTATAGCAGCGGCCTTCAAGAACTAAAGGATTGGGCATGTTGAAATCCAACAACGAAATCTTCACCCCAACCTCCAACATCTGCCATTAAAGGGCATCTGTCAGCAGATTTGTCCCTATGACACTGGCTGACCGGTAACATGTGCTCTTGGCAGCTGAAGGCATCTGTGTTGATCCCATGTTCATATGTGTCCGCATTGATGAGAAAAATTAGGTTTAAAATATGCAAATTAGCCTCTAGGAGCAATGGGGGCGTTACCATTACACCTATAGGCTCTGCTCTCTCTGCAACTGCCGAGTGCTCTCTACTTTGATTGACTGGACCAGGCGTGATGACGTTACACTGACTGGCCCTGTAAATCAAAGGGCAGAAGGTGTGGCAACGAAAGCAGAACCTCTAGGTGTAATGGTAACGCCCCGTTGCTCTTAGAGGCTCATTTGCATATATTAAAACTTCATTTTTCTTAGCAGTGCAGGCACATATGAACATGGGACCAACACGGATGTCTTCAGCTGCCAAGTGCACATGTAACAGGTCAGCCAGTGTCATAGGTGCAAAACTGCTGACAGATGCCCTTAAGGGAGTTGAGGGGGCAAGATTGGCCCCTGTGATAGTGGAGGATTAGGATTGACTGACTTGCCTGGCGCCTAAGAGAGATGGAACAGCTGGATAAATAGGATATGAAGCTGAAAAGAGCAGAATCACATAATGACTGAGGAGAGCGTCCGGGAGAAGCCGATGATTGACAGTGTAAAAGGACAGAGCCGGGTTTGCAAGAATGAGGAGCAAACAGGCGCCTTAAGACTCGGCAGAAAGTAGGTCAGTAGACCCTTCTTGCGTTCTGCTGTACATAGCACACAATATCCATCTTGTTTAAGAGGGGTGCAGAGCCCGAACCCAGGGGCTGGCAAAATCCATAATCAGCACTTTAACCCTGTACGTGACACATCAGGCAGGTGATCACCTATGGTCCTCCAAATATAGTCATGCCTCCCTCCTTCACAGACCGCTATCTGAATAATGCGTACCTAATTAACATGTGTCCTCTACCCTCCAAAGGCACGACTGAACATACTGAATATACATGCTGCTTCTGCCCATTAAGGACATTGAGAGGAGTATATGACTAATTAAATATCGCTGCCTACCCTTTCCCATAGCATGGGAGCAATATACTTCCCTGTTGTACCTGCCCCTGGGCAAATAGTGAGGCAGGATATTTAATTAATTTGCATATCCCCTCCTCTGCTCAAATTCTCTTCCAGGACTGGTAATCACGTAAGGTTAATTTGCATAACCCTTCCCCTGCTCAAATTCTCTTCCAGTACTGGTGATCACTTAAGGTTAATTTGCATAACCCCTCCCCTGCTTAAATTCTGTTGCAGGACTGGTGATTACTTAAGGTTAATTTGCATAACCCCTCCCCTGCTCATATTCTGTTGCAGGACTGGTGATCACTTAAGGTTAATTTGCATAACCCCTCCCCTGCTCAAATTCTGTTGCAGAACTGCTGAGTGTTTATGGGTCAAATGCATATCCCCCTCCCCTGCTCAACTTCTGTTGCAGGACTGCTGAGCGCTTATGGGCCATTTGCATATCCCCTCCTCTGCTCAAATTCTGTTGCTGGACTGCTGAACACATATGCATGTCCCCCTCCCCTGCTCAAATTATATAGCAGGACTGATGAGCGCTTATGGGCCATTTGCAGGTCCCCTCCCCTGCTCAAATTCTCTTCCACTGATCACTAATAGGTAATTTGCATATCCCCCTCCCCTGCTCAAATTCTGTTGCTGGACTGCTGAGCACATATGCATCATTAGCATGTCGCCCTCCCCTGCTCAAATTATATAGCAGGACTGCTGAGCACTTATGGATAATTTGTATACCTCCTCCCTGCTCAAAATTCTGCTACTGGTCTGCTAAGTATCTATGGGTAATTTACCTATCCCCTTCCCCGCTCACAGGCTGCAAAAGATTTATGCGACAAAATTACAGTCTGCTTTACAATCCTTACAGGTATTAATCAAAAAGGAAGGGAAAACATGTGCTTTATTTTCCGCACCCAACAGTTTGCTTCATCCATAAATTTCTGATCTACTTATTAGATTCTGGAAAGCATTTGGCTGCGTTTATCCCGGATGGAAAATAAATGACAATTTTCAAATTCACCGGGGCCTCTTAATGGAGGAATATTAGTCAAACGATTTTTCTTTGCTCTGAACGTGTCACAGAACAAATACAATTTAACATAAAAAAAAATAATGACATTTACAGAAAGCAGTGAAAATGTTCAATAAAACCCACCATTTATCAGGGCCGTATTTTGAGCACTGAAACACCGCTGCCTTTAAGATGTCACAATTCTCGACGTGAGCGTAAATTTTTTTTTTAATTCATTCTGAAAGCTTCTTAGTTCAACTTAATTATTAAAAGTTTTCTTTTCCTGAAACTATAATGGATGGGAGGGATTTTTTAAATGAGTGCATGCTAAATACTCCTGGGTAATTTAGAAGCCATCTGTATTATTAAAGGTTTATACCAACCACTACAGATAAGTGGTTAATTAATTAGCTGGTATGCCGGCGGGGGGGCAGGCGTTAGAGCGGCGAGCAGGCGGTGACATAACCAACACGCAGACACGGTATAAAGAATATATAGCAAGGGGGAGACAGTGACAGTATGTGGGCCCTTTGCTGTCCGTGGTCTAGGGGCTGGTTAGATAGTCTATCTCAGGGGTGCACAACCTGCGGCCCGGGGGCCACATGCGGCCCTCAATACCATTCTGTAGCGGCCCCTAAACATCTGGTAAAAGACATGTACGTTTATGTCTTATGGCTTTACTTGTATATTTCATGTTTTTTTCTATTAGATGGGAGTCCTAGAACTGTAACTAGACATTTATAGTATTTACTGTATGTTCAATATGGCAAAAATACAGTATTTCAGTTGGTAATACCTTTAAGTTTTATTTTCGGCCCTTGGAATTGGTTCAGGCTGAGAATGTGGCCCCCAACCAGAAAAGGTTGTGCACCCCTGGTCTATCTGTAGAGGATCTATAGCAGATGTCCCAAACAATCCACCACGACAATCAGTAATGCCCTGTTTTTTACCTTACCTACAGGGTATCCTTAATATATTTGACCCTACATTCATTAGAGGTCAGCATAAAGGGTGGGCAGGGGGTATATGGGAGTAGTACCCTTCACCTTACCGATAGCTAATCAAAAGAGAGTCATAGTGTGGCAGCCTGTGTGGAAGCTAAAGCACAGACTGGTGTACCCTTGGCGCCGGCTGAGGGTCGCCATGGGCGTCAAGGCTTCCGCTCAGGGTTGCCATGGGCATATCCACTAGACCACTGCAAGAGCCTTCTGGCCCAGAGGGACTAGGATGGTTTATGGATGGCCCCTCTCTTACAGAGAGGGTCTGCGATGGATCTCAACCTAGTTCATGGTTTTGTGTGGCACGCTGATCCGGTAGGTCGAAAGAACGTACCTTGGGCTAAAAACATAAAAATAGCTGAGCAAAAGATATCAATCATGACTCAAGCATAGTTGCCAACAGTCCCCAATTTTCAGAGGCAGTTCCTGGAAATTTGGGCTTCCATTGTTTGAATATTCTTGGGGGGCTTTTGGTCCCGAATTTACAAACTACAGACGCGGACGGGGAACTTAAAGTGGCCCTGTAAAAACAAAAAGAGGCCCCATGTTGTAGGCGGGTCCAGATTGACAGAAGGTGATCCAACACAAGTAGGCAAGGACAACACAAGTAGATGAGACTTAGCAGTGCCATAGCGCAGCACAACATACTGCCCAAGCATAACCGATGCTACAGTACAGCACAAAATACTGCCACCCTGCTGAAGTATACAACTGTACCACAGATGTATTCAAGAGGACACCTGCAGCCTAGCTCCTAGCGTTAATTAATACTGCCATCCAGCTGACAGCCATGAGGAGGGCTCGGGCACCACCCTGTGCATTGGCCCACTGGGATATTTTCTTGAAAGGCCTATAGCCAGCTCCGCCTCTGGTTGTTGTCCCACCGCTAGAGAGGGCCATGCACCTTTGATGAATGTTGACTGAACCTTCTGATTTTGGCAGGGCCAGATGACCATCTAATCTGTATTGGAGTGACCAAGTTTCCCTGAAGGCAGATGTAATAAAGACCAGTCATACTGGATTTCAACATGGCTATCCTTTGTTTTTAGCCAAGCATGGACGTGATTGGAGCTGTCGGGAGAAACAGCTGTCGGCTGAATATGCTGACTTCAGCAGGACTGGTAGACCGTCTAATCCTGACTGCGGTCAGACCAGTTCCCAATGTAATTTGTATGGGAGTATCTGACTCTCCCTGACAGCATGTCAGGGAAATTAAAATTGGGGCCTACAGGATTTCAACATGCCTGATCCTATTGTTTTTACAGAAGACCGGCTGAGCCTGGATGTATATAGAGAGGAGAAACAGCTGCTAGATGAAGCTGCTGATTTTGGCAGGACCGGTTGACCATCAAATTTGTATGGGAGCGTCCAACTTTTTCCCAGACGGCAGGGAAATTAGGATTGGACCTATTGGATTTCAACATATGTGAGCATGGATGTGTATGGAGCATATAAGCGACAGTTATCTAATATGCATGGCCAGCTTAGGATGATTATAGAAGATGGATGGAAGAAATCCCAATCTAGTGATCAGGGGGCAGGAAAGTTTGTACGTTGTAAACCATTCAGTGTTTCCCCAGCCTACACGGTAGATAACAGAGCACCAGGATGCCCCACCGTTGTCCATTATTATTCCTTAGCTTTCATTTCTGGCTCCTGAGCAAGATGGCTGCAGGTCTCCAGCACCGGAGCCCGACTATCTCCGGAGTCCTTCTTTAACATAAAGGACACATTTATAAAAAATGAAATCCAGTCTTGTATTTTATGATTTTCTATAACCAGCGAGGGAATTGTATGCGAGTAATTGGCAGACAGTTCTGAATGACAGATGCAAAATGAATTTTGCACAAAAAAAAAATCTATATACTTTATAAGAACCTCAGCAGCACTGAGTATCGATCGATGTCCTGCTCAACAAACCTGTCAGAGCCCAAGTGTACGCGACAGGTCTCCCTCCACCGATGAACCTGCATCTCCAGGTCTGCGGCCTCCTCGGGTAGGATCTTCAGCCCGCACCCCCGCCTTACTGACAGAAACCTGATGATTATGTGAATTGATTTACTCAAAGCAAGGTCTTTATTAAAATACAATGTTCCGAGATGGGATTATAGATTTTGTGCTTTACATCAGACTACAACAATTATTTGCTTTGTGGAACATCCGTTTGCTTTATGTCCATTAGGTTTGATGATCATATCCAATGTCCAGCCAGCAAATGATTGACGTCCTCATTCCTATACATTATAGAGGAATCATGTGGCTTTTTTTTTTACAACCGCCGTATAGCAATCTCCACTACAGCCCCCATTTCTGTGTGACAGTCCAGGTATTAAAGACCTGAATAAATGAAGTTACAACATATTTTGGAGTAGTATTTGTTATAATGAGGTGTAGCCAAAATATGTACATACTACTATAATACCGCTCCTATATACTACCCCTATGTACAAGAATATAACTACTATAATACTGCCTCCTATATACTACCCCTATGTACCCCAGTATGATAGTAGTTATAGTCTTGTACATAGGAGCAGTATTATAGTAGTTATATTCTTGTACATAGGAGCAGTAATATAGTAGTTATATTCTTGTACATAGGAGCAGTATTATAGTAGTTATATTCTTGTACATAGGAGCAGTATTATAGTAGTTATATTCTTGTACATATGAGCAGTATTATAGTAGTTATATTCTTGTACATAGGAGCAGTATTATAGTAGTTATATTCTTGTACATAGGAGCAGTAATATAGTAGTTATAGTCTTGTACAGAGGAGCAGTATTATAGTAGTTATATTCTTGTACATAGGAGCAGTATTATAGTAGTTATATTCTTGTACATAGGAGCAGTATTATAGTAGTTATATTCTTGTACATAGGAGCAGTAATATAGTAGTTATAGTCTTGTACAGAGGAGCAGTATTATAGTAGTTATATTCTTGTACATAGGAGCAGTATTATAGTAGTTATATTCTTGTACATATGAGCAGTATTATAGTAGTTATATTCTTGTACATAGGAGCAGTATGATAGTAGTTATAGTCTTGTACATAGGAGCAGTATTATAGTAGTTATATTCTTGTACATAGAAGCAGTATTATAGTAGTTATATTCTTGTACATAGGAGCAGTATTATAGTAGTTATATTCTTGTACATAGGAGCAGTATTATAGTAGTTATATTCCTATACATAGGAGCAGTATTATAGTAGTTATATTCTTGTACATAGGAGCAGTATTATAGTAGTTATATTCTTGTACATAGGAGCAGTATTATAGTAGTTATATTCTTGTACATAGGAGGCAGTATTATAGTAGTTATCATTCTGTCCCTTATGTAGAAGAATATAGATTTCTCTTGAGGGAATGGTAAGATAGCATGAAAGGGTTAAACAATAAAAGTCGTCTGTCATTTTTAAAGATCATATATAATGTACTGCTGTCAGTAAATGGAAGCAGACATGGTGCAGCACGCGTGGACACGTTGTGAGAGGCTCTGTGCTGCAGTCTGGTCCTTGCGTGTGATAGTTTGTTAAATTATCTCCAACAAGAATTACACTCTACATCATTAAATGCCATTATCAGGCCTGAGAGTGCATTCAAGAAGCTCTCCTCCAGGAATCTGCGCCTTGTCTGATTTGATTTACGTAGGATTTAAAATTAATGTAAATGTAGGTGTCAGTAATTCACTAACCCTTTCACTAGCCAGAGTTACCCACAATACACTGAGCCTGCGGAATTGTGCCAAGCGAAAAAGTATCAGCAATACACGAATTTGACATGTACCACTTTTTTCAATTAGGTGGGAGAGTGGGGCTACAGAGCAATTTTGTGCACGACATATGTTGCGCACCCAAGTATCGCATGGGAAGCAATGCTCCTATAGGAATGGATTAGGTCGCAACGCCACTCACATGTTTGCTGCAAAACACAGAAAAAAAACAATGTTGGATTTTTTGTGTGTCACGTTTGGAGCAAACATGTGACTCGTACTACGACCCTATTCCTATAGCAGCCCTGCGATACTTAGGCGCTAACCGTACCTCTGTCAAAGCCTTTATGTAGGAGTGTAGCACGCGTCTATGGAGGCTTAGCTACACCTGCTAAACACCATAGTATCACACATGGTAGGCCTAGCTTATCCAACAGTATCACACATGTTAGGACTAAAGGGCTCACAATCTGTAACTTCTGGTGGTCTGCAACCTGCAAAGTGCTCAGGATGGTGGAGTGAGGGACTTTACTATCTTTTAATTTAATAGTAACTTGATTGACAAGTGGTGGGAACCATTTAGGAGGCCGCTGACCCATCACTGCGGCAGCAGACCATGAAGAAAGAAGATTATTTTGCCCTGTGAAATGACATGTTTGGAGCGGTCTATGATCTCCAGAGCCTTGTGTCGCATTTCCAGGAAAACCTGCCAGGCTTGCAGAAAAACAACAGACGGATAATAAGAGAAAAGCTTTCACGTAATAGAATCGGCGTGTGTGCGGATGGTGCTTCTTTAAGAGTGATGCAACACCCCTCCATCCCCTGGGACTGTCTATACATCAGAGAGGGATGGAGAAGGTTCGGCCAATATTTTTTACCCATGAATTTTTATACTATTGGAAAAGGGCCGACTTGCATTTTTTGCTGAGTAGGTTTTCTGATCTAATATTTGGCAGGTCTCGTACCTTACATTATCCATTTAAAGTGACAGCACTTTACTGATCCTGTAATATATGGCGCCTCGATGGTAGCCAAATTATGATGGCAGAAGTCGGCACGGAGAGAGATTTGCTGCCGTTAGTTGTAAAGAGCCCGTCGTCTTTATTTTACAGTAATTAGCGTTGTGTTTTTTATGAGCTGAAATTATTCGGAGTCTATCAGTAAAACCAAGTCACTTATGCCGATGAGGTGCAAGACGTTCAGTGTCTCGTGCCTCTGTGGATGTCCAATACCACCGCCGAATGCATGTAATTTACGCTTGGATCCAAAGTAAATGGAGAGCAAACTGGGACTGGTGCATGGTACAGTCTACGTTCAAGGTCCTGCACATCGCAGGTCCCTTATGCAATGGCATAGATACAGGAACGGATTTCATGTTTTTTAGTTCTCTTCCTGCTTCAAGTTATTATTCACAGTTTTGTGAGGATCATCATCAGACTCGTTCCCACAGAATCCCATGGTACTTTTGGGGAAAATGATTAAACCTTTGGATATTAAAAAGCTGCAAGCTATACTTCAAAGCCAAGACCACCATTAGTGTACCTTTTCCACCAAAGGATCTAAATTCCCCACATCTCCATCAAACACCTCCAGGGCAAATACAGTCCATGAATTCTTCTGTCAAGACAGATAAAAAACTTCACAAAATTTACAAAAAGGACAACCATTTGGACCAGATAATGATGTGTGTTAGATGTTTGTCTAAGGTTTGTTTGGCCAATGTCTTTGTTCTCAACTATGGTCACCACCATAGTTGTCTTGCAGCAGCTAATTCCTGCCTTTTCATTAGGAACACAGGCACATCTGGTCCAACCAAGTATGACTGTTCATGGTAGGATCAGATGGAATAACTGTCTGATAAAGTCAATTTATAGAAAGTGTATAGCTATCTTTAAGCTATCTCCAAAATTAGAGCTGTCCATAAGAGATGGAAACTGGCTGCCAGACTTTTGCCCAACTGGATTAGCAATAAATATAACCATGTGCAGAGCTTTTAGAGCATCCACAGATTGGTGATATCAGGACAGAATACAAAGCTGTTGGCTGGAAAATCCAACATGCCCGATATGTTTTTGGACAGACTGTATGTTAAAGTCAATATGCTGGATTAAAGGAAGTGACCAGTCAAGTGCAGGGCTGTGGAGTCGGTAGATAAATGCTCGGACTCTGGCCTTAGTTATTGGTACTTCCGACTCCGACTCCTTTTATACATTCCTTCAAGGAATGTATAAAATACATTTGCATATTAAATAATTTAAGATGCGAATGTATTTTATACATTCCTTGAAGGAAAGAAAAGCAACATACATGTCATTACCACAGAACTACTGGCTAGAGTATTTGAACAGTTTAAGCAAAAGACTTCTCCTTTGTGTTCCCGATCTTCTGCTGAAGATAGGGCAGTGGGAGGATCCAGGAAGGGGCAGGGGAAGGAGCATTTATTTTAAAACATGTTTTCCCTAGTAGAGTCCCATAGTCATGATTAAAGTGTAAGCTAACAATCTGAGTTTACAAGTTTTTATTACCTTAGCTGAATGACAGCAGTTTCTCCAATGGTTTTCAGCTTCAGTCTTGAACTATTGACCATCCATTTCCTTCAGTTATTCAAGTGCCTCTAGTCCTGCAAAAACATATTTACTTAATCAGTTATCAGTGAGAGGCTAGGTTAATTATGGGTGTTGCTTTCCCTGTAACAGCGGAGCACAACACAATGGAAAGTATAAGTATTGCCGCTCCTTAACTGTGCGTTGCGCTGCCATATAGTGAAGCATATGAAAAGCATGCTTCTTCACGGTCACTTAATATGTTCATTTTGCGGTAACGTGACGCACTGCATGCATTGGCCGTTATTCTTACAGTAGAGAAGTAATTAATTATAACTTTTGTGAATTGGGACATTTAAACTTGCTTTTTTTTTTTTATTCAAATTTAAATTTTTCATTTTTTGTCGACTCCGACTCCAGGTACCCAAAATTGCCTCCGACTCCACAGCCCTGGTCAAGTGTAAAGTTATAGTGGGTTCAAAAGTGCCAGCTGCACTCTGGGCTCTGGTGCCAGAGGGACACAGTGACCCCTCTGTCACATAAGAAGACACCAGTATTATGGACAGAATATAGTGGGAGGTGGACTTGATTACATTTATTGCATTGGGAACAAGGAGCTTCAATATAAGGTGCTGTCAATAGCTGTCAGCCGAAAGCTATTCCTCCATGTACATGGAAGCACGGTTCATCTCAGTATGCCTTTTGCCAAAACCAAAGGAATGGCAACTGAAACTCAATATGCCCGATCCTTCTTTACAACAGCATCTTCTGTTGGGGGAGTGCACCTCCTGCTGCAGACGGTGCAGATCGATCAAAGGCCCCACAATCCCCAGACCGTGGTGTAAGAACGAAACAAATTTTAAGACTTGAGAAAGGGGTGTGTTACCCCGAAACGCGTCGTCTAATTAATAAAGTCAACCTGAACCACATCATCTGATTGTTTGAGTGCGCCCCGGCAGTCCTGCGTCTGATCTGCTAGCTCTTACGCTTTCCTCAACTCCATTTCGAGCCTAACTGGTGGACTGGCCACCGCCACAAGGCCCCGGACAAAGCCTAGGCTGCACCAACAATCGCAATCTGGTCATCCTCACTGTACACTCTGCACTGGGGTTGTGTCCAATTAACACAACCCGAATAGGTGAGCAACATCACACATTTAACTTATCTAACCAGCTTTGACGATATCACCCTATGAGCGCCTTTTATCTCTCCATGTGCCATTAATTGCTGTTGGGGAGAGTCAGGAGAAACCCCATACACATGAGATGGTCCCACCTAATTCAACAGGGTGGGCAAATTTTCTCTTTGTCTGGTCAATTATCTGGAAAAATCACATGGTCCAGCAGAGTATTATCTCACATTCATGAGCAATTTTGGAGGAGCTTCTATACTGTGCTGATACAAAGCACCATAGTCAGATACTTGAATTTAGACAAATAAAATGTATATAAGTGTACATAAGGTGGAGTTGCTTTTCAGTAAGATACAAGATGGGACATGTGAAGGACTTAGTACTTCTAGGAGTAGAGTAAGAACCATTCACCATGATTACCAACACCTGAGAGGTGTGTCTGATTCACAGTAGCTCTATTATATTCTCCGGTGAAACAAGGATAATTCTAAGCCTTGGTTTCTATTTTAGCCCTGATTTTAATTCCACCTCATGAATGTCCTTTTTCTGTCCTCCATGATGCTTCTTGGCTTCTGCCTATGCAAAAACTTCTCTGTTCCTCGTCACTGAAATGTTGAGGATGAAGATAACTTGTGGATTATAGCTAACGCCTGATAAAGATTCCCCTAATTGCTTGGCTTACCTCGGTTTTATCATCAAAGCAAGGCGTTATTCCCTCTCCTGCCCTCCCCTCACTCTTTATTATCTCTTAATTAATCACTCTGGCTTCCACACTTAGCAGATAATTAGTGTCTCCTGGGCACCAGGCTCATTTTCATAACCTCCTCGCTCCAAGCCACAGAAAGATGAGCCCAGTAAGGTAGAAGCAAAGAAAAGCAGCAAATACTGAATAAATCCAAGCAGGAAAGCCATTCTTCATCGTGATTATCATTGTTATCCTAGAGACAGAGAGAGCGTCAGGGATATATGTGTAGACCGCGAGTTACTGAATGAATTATCTCTACCAGAAGCAGACATTGGTATTTATTACAAATTACGTCAGTCCTTTGTCTTTTTTACTTGCACTTGCTGAATCCTGAAGGCCAGAAAACCAGATTTCAAAATGTTTTAGACAAGATACAGCTCTTGACATGTGGAGGAGATATCTTTCAAGGCATCATCCATCTCAATGGGTCAAGGGATATTCATAACCACATACTATGTTCTGGGTTAGCGCTAAGCATGTAGATGCGATGTACATCAACCAATCAGCCATGGCTTTGAAACTATACCACCTGTAGGTACAACTTTTTCGTCACAGTCAAACCACTGCTCCACGACAATCAGTAGAAGACAATTTAAGGACTTGCTTGTATTTAATTGTGCTATACATCGCCATCCAAAAACTTTTAAGTTTATTACAATATCAAAGGTGGCCATACACATTAGATGAATGTTGGCCTACCCTCCCAAATTCAGCAGAGCCTTGCAACTATCTAATAGATATGAGGTTGTCCCAACTCTCACACGATGAGAGATGTTGGGGAAAAGAAGGATCGGACAGTATGTTTTTAACATGCCTGAGCTGTTTGTTCTCAAGGGAGATAAGCTGCCAGCAAGATGTGTATTGCATCAGCTTACTCACCTCTCCCTATTGAGAACACAGTTACATTTAAGTGCATGTGTTGTGGGTCAGGAGGAATAGCCATTGGCCGAATTAGACTATGGAACAGATAATAGGTATTTAGAGTTTTAGGCAAATGTGACCTCACAGTGTTTGTGTGAACATAAATCAAGTCCAACGTGTGGATATTCTAGCTTCGAAATAAGATGTCATAATACATTTTGGAAGATGCCTTCTATTAACCTAGTCTTCTAAAAAGAACTTATCAGACTTTGCTAGGTCCATGCTCTTAACAGCTGCATGCCTTTAAGAAATAAGTCTATCTTGGTCAAGGATTCCATTGACCATGTTGAATTTGCCAAGGCCACGACTAATAAAATCTTTGTCTTTCTCTGTTTTGTCTTCTTGTAGAGCCCAGACAAAGCTACTTTCTTGTACACATCTAAGTCTTGCCCGTAGAAAAAGAATTTTCACATTACAAATCTATTCTCTTTGTACCTTGGTCATTAGAAGAAGCTTGCTTTCCTGGCCATCATCTCATTTACATGCTAATAGACATCATGTGGTCTCTCTCCACTCGGCAGGATAACTTGGAGTTGTAGAGAGCCTCTTTCTCTATAATGGCCTCCAACAGAGGCTTGAAATTTCTGATTGATTCGGAAAGCTTTTAAATGCGGATAAGTGGGTTTACCCCAATGCTCTTTAAGCACTGAACCGTCGGAGAGAGCGTATGAGCGTAGAGGACATGTACCCGTTTCCTTGGAAACAGAACCACTTTTTCATTCACTAACAGCTAAAATTGGTAATACAGCAAAGGATGCTTTCCAGTGGGTTTTGCTGCTTTTTGTAATAGAATTTTCCAAATCTGTCTCTTCCTAGTCCGTATTTTCCACCCTGACACATTTTCCAATCTCCCCGTCCATCATGGGCTCTCTTCCCTTGACATCCCCTTCCGAGTCCTATTCATTAATCCCTTTTTCAATTTTCCACTCATTGATAAATAAGAAAAAAATACTCAAAAAAATGGAAGACGTTTCTTTTCTTTTGGTAAGGTCTAGTTTGAAGAGTAATGTCCTGTCATTGTTACCCTGGAAACAGGCAGATTATATAAAACAAATGGAAATCAAAATGAGTGAAAGAGGCGATAAAAACACCGAGGAGGAGGGCAAGAACGACTCAGTCAGCAAAAGAACAAAACTAATACTAGAGGAAAGAAAATAATATCCAAACTTTTATATTAAAATCTGTGGACTAGTGTATCGGGAAAAGGTAGGTTGTGTTGTCATAGGAACAGACGAGATGTAGAAATGGCAAACCCATCTCTGGCTATGTGTTAGAAAACAATCACGTGAACACATGTAACAAGCAATAACAAAAACATCACAGAGTAATTAACAAGCAGGGGTTGTGGTCCGTGCCCTCGATTGTCCCCAGGAATTCATTACAGTCTTCATTACAACACAATAAAACTCTGTGTGTTGTCCGCGCCACCCATTATATTGTTCTTGCTCTTATCACTTACAAAAGTCCATGTTTGAATGGAGACACAAAGGAAGGACGACTCTGGGTTGGTTCAGTCAGGGATGTGTTTGGCTTTTGGTTTGATGTATTGGCAGGCCGCTTGTTAAAGGGACATGCACTTAAGTATTTCTGAAAAGTCTCTTCATCTTGAAGTTCACTGCTCCAACTCTTATCAGCGGCAAAGTCTTATACATATTTCGACCTATGGAAACATTTCTACCGGTCATCACCAACCACCTCCATACCATACATACATAAGTTAGCATTTTTGTAATTTTTAGGTCAGATGGTTACTATTAGGAAATCATTGGTTTTTAATACTGTGTCTATAGACACTTTGTTGAATACAGAAACTATAGTGATTAAGAACCACAAAAGAACTGATTTCAGAACATACCAGTCACAGATGGATCAGCCAACCACGTAAGGTGTATGGATATGTCCCAACTAGTCCCCGATGTCAGGTGATAAAAGGATCTGGTTTTTGGATTTCAACATCCCCAAGCGCACCAGAGATGCCTGCAAATGAATTACTCCCTCTCCCCATTGAGAACACATTCATCGTATATGTGTGTAGGGGTCAGGAGGAATGGCTGTTGGCTGAGAGTGCTCAGGTGATAGCTACCTACCGTGTATGACCACTTTTATTTGCAGTGATACAGTCCAGTACTACAGAGTAACTTCAGACTTCTCTAGTCTTACCTATAGAAATGGCTAATTTGTGAGGCTCAGTGCTCCATGTTGACTTGGATTTAGACCTTTGTGTACTCTTTGGCTATATTATTTGTATTATGGCCAGTCCTGGACATAAGCAGGTGGCCTCTAAAAGGATATGTCTATAAGATGAGACATAAGATCTGGGACTGTTTTTAAGAGAATCAAAGATTTGCCCTTGTTACAATGTGGGAGTGATTTTGTTATCCAAATGATCCTTTGACCAACCATCATCTGCAAGAGGTTGTACAGGATTTTTTAAAAAAGGTCCTACTTTTTTCCCCAAGAATAGCACCCCTCTTGTCCAGTGGCCGAGTTTGGTATTGCAGCACAGCTCCATTCACTTGAAAGAGGAAAAGCTGCAGAACAATCACATTCAACAGACAAGAGTGGTGCTAGACAACTTGCAGATCCTTCTATTGACTGATCTTGGACAAAGGAAAGGAAATAAGTTGAGAAAAGTTTAAAATATTTTATTTCACATCATATCCTTTAAAAAGATATATAAGTAGAAATTCTAGTTTGCAGGCAACTGGTCTGTGGCAGGAATTTAAATTCTTAAAGAAGGAGAATTAGGTCCACACCCATTGCTGTCATGGTCGACTTACTTCTAGCGAATGAGGTCTGGGAATTGGGGAGAAGAAATCAAATTAAAATGTAAAAATTCCATCCCGTAAGTGTGATCATTTATTAAATATGAACACGCCGCACTGTATCTCTTTTATGTTAAATCTCAGCCTATCTAATATGCACAAAAGCTTCACATCAAAGCAGGCATTTTGGGCGATAATATTCACCCTTGAAGAAAGTCCAACTTTTTTTTTTATACTATGTACATAAACCTCTTCCACTACTTAACGGAAAAAAAATTGCAAATATATGACCATATATCGTGCTGCTACAGAACAGGACGAGCCTCCTGACATAATTCTGTGCCGCTCTGTCCCGATATATAATGTAACTTTCTAGAGCTGGGGGTTAGGACATCGCCTATCAAGAAAATATCCAGCAGGGAGCTTGTAATATCAAAATAAGTCAAGTAAGTCCTGGATATAGGCATATATTATATCTATTGTTCAATGTTTTGATGTTAAATTTTTTTTTTTAATTTAGGTGATTTTTTTGTTCCATGTCACAATCTATATTTAAAAAATACCTAAAAATCATGTGATTTTTCCACTGCTCACTAGACCTAATAGAATTTTAAAGGGGTTGTCCCACAAAAACATTCTACATTTTTCAACACAGCACCTGGATCAGAATACTTTTGTAATTGCACGTCATTAAAAACTTAGTATAGACACTGAGCTATTCAATAAAATGT
Source organism: Bufotes viridis (assembly GCA_033119425.1). Lineage (NCBI taxonomy): Eukaryota > Metazoa > Chordata > Amphibia > Anura > Bufonidae > Bufotes > Bufotes viridis. Next base: position 63,341,200 of record CM065599.1, on the reverse strand, counting down.
ATCTGTATAGCGCCACCTGCTTTTTGTTGATTTCCTTATTTCTCTGTCCACCTCACTGAGATGGACGCACATGCTCAGTTCCTTTCTTCAGCTGCCAGCATTCAGTTCAGATCTTCTGTTTTAAGGTGTGATAGTTGGGCCTCATGTACACAACCATATCTGTCTTGCGGCCCGCAAATCGCACAAAAGGTGATATCATAGCTTATCTATTCGCTCCTAACCTTTGCACAGGTCACCGAGCACGTCTTCAAAAATCTCACACAGAAGTCAATAGGGTCCCCTCATGTCCATTCTGTCTTTTGTCTATGTGGCTGCTCTCAAAGAACAGAAAGTCTTGACATATTTTTAGGCTTAGTGGCCTTAAACATAGGACGTGGAAAATGTAAAAATAAAAAATAAACAAAAATTATAAAAAAAATTAACTAAAATCTGTTTAACATAAAAAACTAGGTCTTTTTCTGATGGTCATAATTACCAGTTTCCTCCCAAAGTTCTGCTTATCTTAAATGAAAAAAAATCCACTTCTGGACACTAATTTTCCTAAAGCCCCTTAATAAAATGTTGAGTAACTTTGTAAATTCTTTGCTTTAATGTTTTTAAATGGATTTTGAGTTATAGGGCAGTTTTCTTTCTCCATTCATGTCTAAAGCTAAATCCAGAACTGTGATCATTTCCAGCTCCTAGAGGAACAATGTAGCACTTTTAAGCTTTTCGTTTTGACATTTGAGGTATTTTTTTCAGTAGAAGTGGACCACCACTATAAGCCCCTCTGAGGCCACTACATGAGGTGGCAGAAAATACCGCCCTCCTTAAGGAATGGCTGATGTATTCATGCAGATTTATGCTTCGCCAACATAGAGAACGGGTATAAAGTATATGCTTTTCTGCTCAGAATAAACCTGAGCCTCCATATTCTAAAGGATAAGACTGGTTATTTAGGCCGCCCGGTTACCTGGGCCTCCTTTTCCCCTGGCAGCCTGTTCTACCTGTATAATTTATACCTCTGACTACATTCCCCACTCACAATTTCTATTTAAAGGTGCTGTGTTTGTGAAGTCTTCCTGACACTTAACCACCATCTGCACACTTTGCCCCTTCGGGATTTCCCTCATAAAATAGGATAGAGTTTGGCGCAGGAGACGAAAGTTTCCCTTTGAATTACTCAAAAAGAAAGAAAGAAAATGTGTAATTTCCATTTTTCCCCTATTTTTAAAGCATAAACCCGCCTTTAATCTTCAAGCACCCCATGAAATATTTGTGGGGACGGGAAATGAAAAATAAAGGCATTGTGGAGAGGTTTCTAAGATGTTTTGGCTGCAGAGGGTGCCTGAGATGTGAAGCAGGGGGCGGCCATGGTGTGATCAGTGCAGCAGAAAAACACTAAGCCCGACACGTTTCGAATGCTGAAATCATATGAAGCTGTGTTCATCGGAGGTTGTGTATTAATAGTACTACTTTATCATGGCAATGGTTGAGGTACCTTAATACATATCGATGTGTCCCATTCCCAATGGCTTCAACGCAGTCATGTTCCATAGTCGTAGAAGCATTGTCTATTAGTTCATCCGGACCTAGTTTCATGTTAGCCTAGACACAGTATTCCCAAGCTTCATCGCAAGTAGCCTCTACTTCAGCTGCTTTGATATGCCAATGTAGGGATTTGCAGAGTATGTCGGAATCGGGAGGATTTTAGGATGTCTACCTCCAAAGTATGGAACTCTATGAGCATACAGTGGCTTGTGTCACCCACACACTCCCAAGTTAAACAATTAATGATGCGTGTGTATGGATTAGGGCAGAAGTCTCTGCTATAGTCCATATGGTTGGAGACACGTCTAGTGATTAGGAGTCTATGACTACGTTTGACTTATGCGATGTGAGTTCTACCAGCACATAGGCCAAATGGACACTACAACTGCTGGGTGAATACATCTTTAAGGAAAAATGTGACACAACGCTTTGATTATTGGCCACCAGGAGTTGTTTCTCTGAGAATATGCTGAAGTTGGACACCTGAGGATCCCTCTAAGCCAGTTCATATAGGGCTTAGTGGTAGACCAGGGAGTAGATTTCTGTTCCATTACTGGACAGGATCCACCAACAGACTAATGTCTATGGGGTCACCAAGCAGTGCGGGGACCTAAGGATCAAGGAAGAGGTTGGTGAACTTTCTCAGGAGATAACGGAGGTGATAGCTTTTGGAAATTTCATATTCTCTTACAGACATCTTGCAATCAATGTTCTCACGGAGGTCAGGGGGACACTTTAAACAAGAGACACTTGTTTCCTGACCACCCATACTTTGCTGAAGTTGTTTTCCAGACTCGAAAACCCAAGTCAACGGGGTCTTTTGCGGCATGTGAAGACAACACAAAAAGAATTTTGCACTTGTGACCTTAACCCATATTTGTTCGTTGTCTTCTAGAGACAATGTGACAGTACACGCATGAGGAGAAGACGCCCGCCTAAAGGGTTCTCATTGAAAGGCCACAGCATCCATGCAATATAGAAATATTTCCAGGCATTGCCTTGGAAACAATGCAAACTGCTGGAAAGTGAGACATTCAATTCTTTTCTGCTGAACTTTCAAGGTTATTTTTTCATAGCAAAATTAAAGCGCTTCTCTTTAACCCTCTCCACCGCCGGAGCGGTTACTGAGCTTGTCTGAGTCTATTCCACTTATCAACTTTCTAGCTCCCAGCAGCCTCTGCTCTGTAATGACTCCACGCTCAGCATGTTGTCAGTTACAGCGTTCCAGCAAGTTATTTTGTATATTTTTTTTTTTTTCTCCGCCTGCAAATTTGACCTCCAAAAGAGGAAAGTCGAAGGAGGCTCCAGATGCTGGTCTGTGTGATAAATCCCAAAGTTGGCAGACTGAAGGGTGCTAGTTAGCCCAAGGGGGAAGAAGCCTCCTGGGCCTGTAAAGACAGGATGGGGGAAAGTCTGGGGTTAATGACAAGGTCTCTGCAAGTCTTCCAGGAAGCCTAGCAGGAAATTCCTCAAATTCCTGGCTTGTGGGGTCATTATTGAGCAGAGGCTGCAGAGAGAGAGAGCGCGAGCGAAAGAGAAGGGGGGTGAGCAATAGGAATACAGACAATAACTATGCAGGACAGTAGAAAAAAAGTGCCGTACTAAATGCAAACGTGAAAACATACGTTCCATTCCACGTCATTATGGAAAAAGTCTGCTCTGTGTTACGGCCAGAGAGGAGACTGAAAAAGTGACTAAAATGAAACTACGTAAGTAGCAGGGAAGCCCGTCTCAGGAGGACACTATTCAAGGGTACACACAGCTCTTCCTATGAAGGAAGCTAAAATGCAACCAGTGCATTCAAAGAAATGTTCCCATTAAGTCTATGCTTTTGTTTTCATAGAAGAATATACAATGCAGCTTTGGATGTGACTGGAGTATACCGTACGACGTAAACCAAGATAAAACATAAGCAATGCCGCTGCATGACTATTGCGTCTAGTCATCTTTTTTTGTAAACCCACGCCACTTCAGGGAGTACATGCAGCACAATTTCCATCCGGGTTTTGCGGGCAGAAAATCTGCAGTGTATTACAGTACCAGCAAACTGGATTTTTAAGGAAATTTTATCCGCACTCAGAGGAAATACTTTGCGCGGAATCCTAGTGGGAAGTGAGGATTTAAAATCCGTGCAATATCAGTTTTAGGCAATTTTGCAACGCACAGGGCGAAATCTGCAGCAAATCCGTGAAACGCAATTAATGTTGTTCTGCAGCAATCTGCATCCCATGTGGACATGGTCTTACGGGTAGATCCAATCTTACAAGGATTGAGCTGTAAATGCACAGTGAATCCATTCCACTGTTAAAATCTGCACTGTACGGAAAACTTTCGCTGAATAATCTCATCCGCTTGCCTGCTACTGTTTTATCTGCAGCAATTCCATTCTGTGTGTACTTAGCTTAAAAGGGTTCTGCAGTTCTTTTAAACTGATGATCGATCCTCTGGACAGAGCATCATCTGATTGGCGGGGGTCCGACACCCAGGAACCCTGCCGATCAGCTGTTTGAACAGTTCAAGTGAACAACGCTTAGCCGCACCCAGGCCAGTGATACTAGTCGTGACGTCACTGGGCCTGTGGGAAACCGAGAGAATGCCGCGCCGCTCCGGGAGCACCGCTGCCTTCTCAAACAGCTGATCGGCAGGGGTACCGGGTGTCGAATCCCCGCCGATCAGATGATGATCTATCGAGAAGATAGATCATCAGTTTAAAAGAACTGCAGAACCCCTTTAAAGGAGTTGTCTAATCTTAGACATTGGTGTCAGATAGGTGCGGGTCCCAAATGTGGGACTCACACCTATCTCCAAGTGAGTGGGGAGCAGCCACTCTCCAAAATTAGCAGCCACTGTCGAAAATCACTAAGCATGCTCACTTGGCTATTTCTGGACCATCCATAGAAATGAATGGAGAGGGTGCTACGCATGTGTGATATGCTCTCCTTCACTTTCAGGAGCCCATTCTGGAGATTGGTGAGGATCCCAGAGGTGGGACCTGCACCTAGCTGACATTCGTGGCATAGACTTGTGATGTTCCACCAAAGTCTTAGATGAGACAAACCCTTAAAGGCCGCTTTCAGGCAAAGTTTGTGTTCCAGGTAACATGGTCCAAGCCGTGGCCATATTTCCCGGACTAAATGCAGCTCGGCTTCATAGTGATGAGCTCCAGGTAAAACAGATCGAGATGTGACCATCACATAGGACATTCTTCACGGGCCACATGTACTCGTCTGAAACCGTCCGTAGAGTAAAGAAGTAGACCTGAGTAAGTGAAGCTTGTGAAAGAACATGCGAGAGACAAAAACTTTATTACGAGCTTCCATAAGCTGCATGGACCCATTTCAGGATTGAGAATACCTTTAATTCCTACAGAGAAGTTCAAATGCTCCAAATGACTTTCAACCAAAATATATATATTAAAAAAAAACTACAACAAAAATGTTTACAGGCTGCGTCGGTAATCAGGGAATACAAGTTCAAACGTAGAAATTGGGTCGAAATCTCCTTTAACGTGTTCTGCTGTGACTGTCAAAGTAGGACGACGGGAAACCACAGAGAATATGTTAAAGGGGCAGCTTTACAAAAACGGAAGGGTTTGACAGGAAAACAGGAAACCCTATCTTCATACTGACCCATCCACTAGGGGGCACTATGAATAAAATACATGTCTTCTCTTTTCTACCCTGAGGCACAAAAAAAGTCACTACAGTGAGAGAAACCACCAAGGTGTGAACTTGTATTTTTGTTGTATCTTTTTTTATGCCATATCGCCCTGACACGCTGCCTCATATCATGTTGGATCGTATCCTGTTTCCTGTTACTCACTGGTATTAGGGTGGGTAGCAGTGATACACCCTCTGTGCATCACCTACGCATACTGGGAATCTCTTCTGATGACGGCCTGTTCAGGGGTAAAGCACAGGGCATGGTGCCAACAGTAGTATTATTTTGTCACTGTTAATTCGGCACTGTTATGTGTCCACTGTATGGCGGTATTTTGTGGATAATGTGCGTCATATATTTTGTTACCATTATTTGTCAGTATTATTTAGGCACTGTTATATGTACACTGTATGGCAGTATTTTGTGGATACTGTGTGTCATATATTTTGTTAGCCTTATATGTCGGTATTATTTAGGCACTGTATTACTTGAATATTAGAATTGATATTTGCAGACGGCTATGATACATTCACTATATGGCACTATTATATAGGTATTTTATGATATGGTTAAGGCGGCCATACACAATGGTTGAATGTCAATTGAACCTGTGGTGGGACTGATGACTTCAAATGTACTGTATATTGGGGCCTCCGGGCCCTTCCTAATTGCAGATGGCATGGAAAGAAGGATCAGGCAGTAGAGGTCAACATGCTCAATCCTTTGGTTCTAATAGAGAGTGGCTTATTCTCTTCTCCATGCTGAGTACTGGTCTCCTCGAATGTTGGCTCTTTTTGATCTATAGATGTGAATAATCAAATCTTATCATAAACCATCAGGAATATTTGTGCCATTAGTGGATAGAGACCAGGCATATTGTACCAGGTCACAGGCGGCTCCATCACCTAGGTCAGCGACCTCCCAGAATTATGTTCAGGGAGACAATCAGTAGCTTTATTCTCCGCTTACACCTCAACCCCCTCCTGGTAGTAATTAGCAACAAGTTACTGAATGACGTTTTTTTTTCCCTTCAGCTCATTAGTAGTAAAGGAACCAGGAGTCATCGGGGAGGGATGTTTATAACCTGGGCCAGAAAAACATTCTGCACCTCGGTGGCTAATCCATCAAGGCTCCTGGAGAGCCACTGATTTATGGGCTAAAGCCATCATGGACGGAGAACAGTGGGAGGCCGCAGATTGTGGGGGCTGTCACCCGGCTCACCGGCAGCAGGAATATAGAGGGATTAATTCTGAGAACTGCTTCATAGAGAAGAGATGTGATCCAGAAGGAAAGGCAAAGTATAAGAGAACGTGTACCACCTAGAGGATACAGCACTAGTGTGGGTACAGGATAATGACACTTGGGGTACAGGATAATGACACTTGGGGTACAGAATAATGACACTGACACTTGGGGTACAGGATAATGACACTGACACTTGGGGTACAGGATAATAACACTGACACTTGGGGTACAGAATAATGACACTGACACTTGGGGTACAGGATAATGACACTGACACTTGGGGTACAGGAAAATGACACAGACACTTGGGGTACAGGATAATGACACTTGGGGTACAGGATAATGACACAGACACTTGGGGTACAGGATAATTACACTGACAATTGGGGTACAGGATAATGACACTTGGGGTACAGGATAATGACACAGACACTTGGGGTACAGGATAATGACACTGACATTTGTGGTACAGAATAATGAAACATACACTTGGGGTACAGGATAATGACACTGACACTTGGGGTACAGGATAATGACACTGACACTTGGGGTACAGGATAATGACACTGACACTCGGGGTACAGGATAATGACGCTGACACTTGGGGTACAGGATAATGACACTGACATTTGTGGTACAGAATAATGAAACATACACTTGGGGTACAGGATAATGACACTGACACTTGGGGTACAGGATAATGCGCTGACACTTGGGGTACAGGATAATGACACTGACATTTGTGGTACAGAATAATGAAACATACACTTGGGGTACAGGATAATGACACTGACACTTGGGGTACAGGATAATGACACAGACACTCGGGGTACAGGATAATGACACTGACACTCGGGGTACAGGATAATGACACTGACACTTGGGGTACAGGATAATGACACTGACACTTGGGGTACAGGATAATGACACTGACACTTCGGGGTACAGGATAATGACACTGACACTTGGGGTACAGGATAATGACCCTGACACTTGGGGTACAGGATAATGACACTGACACTCGGGGTACAGGATAATGACACTGACACTTGGGGTACAGGATAATGACCCTGACACTTGGGGTACAGGATAATGACACAGACACTTGGGGTACAGGATAATGACACAGACACTTGGGGTACAGGATAATGACACTTGGGGTACAGGATAATGACACTGACATTTGTGGTACAGAATAATGAAACATACACTTGGGGTATAGGATAATGACCCAGACACTTGGGGTACAGCACACAGACATTTGAGGTATTACAGCGACTCACAGTGGTGCGGTATGTGGTCAGCTCCACAATCCTATGTCGTTAATATAAGGTCCCTCTGATATATTAGATACACAAATGGCTAACTGGCTCTGTCTTACCTAATTAGAATCCGGGGCCGCTACCTGATAATTAATGCTGACGGGATGCCATTTATTCCTCAGAAATATGCAAATTCCATAAAGAGATAGAGTGGAGCGAGCACAAACACACCAATCAATGACAAATCTAATGGATTGTGTTATGGAGGCCGCAGTGGCAGGGACGGCAGGAACTCCATTATTGATTATAGGTCGGCTTGATAGTTTATTGGACCTTACACCAGATCAAAAAATCTGACAACCACAGACTAAACAGGGGCTGTGTCGTCATGTCCCAAAGGCTACATGCACACGACCGTTGCCTGCCTCCACGTCCGCTCCTCCTGCAAATTTTGCGTCCGTCAAAAAAAACGGATGACGGACCGTTTTTTTTGACGGATCCGATTTTTATGGCAGATCCATTGTAAAAATGCCTATCCTTGTCCGCAAACGTGAAAAAAATAGGACATGCATTATTTTTTTGACGGAATGAAAACACGGACCACGGATGCGGAACAAAAACGGTTGACCATCCGCATTTTTTGACGGACCCATTGAAATGAATGGGGAAGCATCCTATCCGTGAAAAAAAACAGAACGGACGCGGAAACAAACAACGGTCGTGTGCATGAGGCTGAGACTGAGGGCTGGGATACTGGGACTAATGAGGCCACACGACACCATGAGAAATTCTGTGTCATTTACCATGGAGTTCAAGGATCATTTCAGATGAAAACACTGGTCCAAAAAGATCCATCATGGCCGATTCACCCCTGATACATGACATCATCAGACTGCCAGTACCTTCTGCTGAAAATGGCAGGATATGCTGCTGGGAGGATCGGGTATCTATAGGCACATCAAAAAGGATCAAACTTCCTGATAGTCCTCGGTAAAGAACCACTTTGGGCAAAACTGGTAGGCTAATAGCGGTCCTCTCAGGTGCTTCCGTATGTCCAGTCCGAAAAAAAATATCCTATGCGGACCACGGAACCATTGAAGTCAATAGGTCCACTAAAAATACAGGTGCAACGTGGATCACAAAATACATACAGTCGTGTGTATGAGGCCTTCAAGAAAGAGTCCAGGCAAAGCCCCAAAAACTTACGCATATGCCTTGCACCACTTTATTGTGTTTTGGTGTTTTTGAGAAAATACGGAGCGGTTTAGAGGAATAGGGTGTGACTTAACAAGAAGGGTTATGGCTTAGTATGGGCCTGAGTATGAGATTCAGAGACCACCAAAGTCTGAAGGTTCTCATCCAGGTCATGGTATATCAGTAGTAAGAAGTCAACTCGACTTCGTATTCTTTCTTAAAGATGTTTCGCTAGTCATCCAAGTGGACCTGTACAAGAAATATCTGTCATTAAATACTGACGCCTCATGCCTCAGTCATGCTTCTACCTGCATGAGGAACTTGCTGTTTTTCTATATATATGGGTTAATTACTATTATATGGGGAAGGTTTTTGTTGTTTCATGCATGAGGACCTTGACCTGGTGTGGATTATGACGGATTATGACAGATTATGCCGACTGAAGCATGAGCCACCAGTATTTAATGCCAGAGATTACTTATACAACCCTTTTAATTGAGAAAGCCAGTCAGAGGACTAGCAAAACTTCTTAAAAGAAAAATACAAGTCCACTTGCTCTGACTTCTTACTACTGATAGAACACCACAGAGTTTAGTCATGCTTCAACCCCCCAGGCAGACCGTTAAAACAGAAATGTATCAGTTTTGCCTCACGTTCCTTTAAATTAGGGGATCTACTGGATATCCTACCCCTCAACTGTTGTTTTAGGGTCCAAAGAGGGTGTGTGCTGAACATGAACCAAGTCTGATCATGTGACCACACCCTTAGTACTTTAGCCAAAGGGGAGGCCAAGCCAACAAAAAGTTTGACAGGACCTCCTATAAATTTCCCATAGAAAGTGAATGAAGGATTTCTGTGCCTGCGCCATCCCCATTCTCCCACTGATCAAGTGCTTACCTTGCGGACAAGGGATACATTTTTAATTTTGGTCCAGTATGATTTAATTAGGGCGCAAACTATTTAACTCGCCCACTGTGAAATTTGGCACCCCGTCCGCCATGAGGCGTAGTGCGCAGCGGACTTTATTGGCCAGCCATTAATTAATTTGTGTAATAACCCAGCGAGGAATAATGGCTAATTGAAGCCTTTCTGACAAAAACAAGTAAAGGTCTTTAATGATGGCTTGATAAGGAGACGTTAGCGGCCGCTGTCTGTTTTATGCTGCGATTCCCATTTTTACTTTGATTATTTTAATGAGGCCTTTTCTCAGAAATGTGAGTTTTGTGGAAATGAAAGGGGCAAGCAGATGGCGGCATTGGCTGCACAATGATTCATCGGAGGTAGATGTGATTTAGCACAGGGGATGGCGTTACCTACGACTGGGTCAGCTCTGTGTAATCGCGTATCAGAGAGCGTGTTACAGTAATTGTTCATTAGGCGGAAGATGATGGAGCGAAGACTTAATGGCAGAACATCATCCCCGTGCGCCCGCGACGACTATTCCCATCCTTTGTACAGTCTGACGACAAGTTAATTTGCAAAGTAGAGGAGGCTTCTTAAAGGGAATCTTAGAAAGAAGAAGAAAAATACGAACATGACTGATTTAATTATACAGGATAAGAGCTTAATGGAATCACATCAGTACATGATTTCATACAGGTTGTTTTTCTGGATTTAAGAGGCGTTGGAGCGGCCATATTACCTCCAGGTGGGGGCTGAGCTGTGAGTTCTGCTCCTTATCAGCAGCCTTGTGCTGACTGAAAAAGGAAGACTTCAGGTTTCGAAGATATCTGTCCACAGCACTTACTATTGTATGAACCTCTGTAATGTCTTCTCCCCAATTATCTTTTAATGTAGTGTAGAACGTAGTCAATGAGCAGTATTATAGTAGTTATATTCCTGTACATAGGAGCAGTATTATAGTAGTTATATTCTTGTACATAGGAGGCAGTATTATAGTAGTTATATTCTTGTACATAGGAGCAGTATTATAGTAGTTATATACCTGTACATAGGAGCCAGTATTATAGTAGTTATATTCATGTACATAGGATACAGTATTATATTAGTTATATTCCTGTACATAGGAGCAGTATTATAGTAGTTATATTCCTGTACATAGGAGAAGTATTATAGTAGTTATATTCTTGTACATAGGAGGCAGTATTATAGTAGTTATATTCTTGTACATAGGAGGCAGTATTATAGTAGTTATGTTCTTGTACATAGGAGGCAGTATTATAGTAGTTATATTCTTGTACATAGGAAAAGTAATATAGTAGTTATATTCTTGTACATAGGAGGAGTATTATAGTAGTTATATTCTTGTACATAGCAGCCAGTATTATAGTAGTTATATTCTTGTACATAGGAGGCAGTATTATAGTAGTTATATTCTTGTACATAGGAGGCAGTATTATAGTAGTTATATTATTGTACATAGGAGTAGTATTATAGTAGTTATGTTCTTGTACATAGGAGGCAGTATTATAGTAGTTATATTCTTCTACATAGGAGAAGTATTATAGTAGTTATATTCTTGTACATAGGAGGCAGTATTATAGTAGTTATATTCTTGTACATAGGGGGCAGTATTATAGTAGTTATATTCTTGTATATAGGAGCAGTATTATAGTAGTTATATTGTTGTATATAGGAGCAGTATTATAGTAGTTATATTCTTGTACATAGGAGCAGTATTATAGTAGTTATATTCCTGTACATAGGAGGCAGTATTATAGTAGTTATATTCCTGTACATAGGAGGCAGTATTATAGTAGTTATATTCTTGTACATAGGAGCAGTATTATAGTAGTTATATTCTTGTACATAGGAGGCAGAATAATAGTAGTTATATTCTTGTATATAGGAGCAGTATTATAGTAGTTATATTCTTGTACATAGGAGGAGGCAGTATTATAGTAGTTATATTCTTGTACATAGGAGGCAGTATTATAGTAGTTATATTCTTGTATATAGGAGCAGTATTATAGCAGTTATATTCTTGTATATAGGAGCAGTATTAAAGTAGTTATATTCTTGTACATAGGAGGAGGCAGTATTATAGTAGTTATATTCTTATACATAGGAGAAGTATTATAGTAGTTATATTCTTGTACATAGGAGCAGTATTTTAGTAGTTATATTCTTGTACATAGGAGCAGTATTATAGTAGTTATATTCTTATACATAGGAGTCAGTATTATAGTAGTTATATTCTTGTACATAAGAGGCAGAATTATAGTAGTTATATTCTTGTATATAGGAGCAGTATTATAGTAGTTATATTGTTGTATATAGGAGCGGTATTATAGTAGTTATATTCCTGTACATAGGGGGCAGTATTATAGTAGTTATATTCCTGTACATAGGGGCAGTATTATAGTAGTTATATTCTTGTATATAAATGGCAATATTATATCTGTAAGAAAATGTAAAAACTGTAAATTATACAATATCTTTCCCATTTCATTTAGCTTAGGGGAATGGCTTCTCTTAGGAATGATAACCATATCAATGATGTTAACATCACTTTTAGAATTGCTGTTTAAATGCAGCAACACATTTTTTTGTCTTCCTTAGTTCTTGTTTCTTGCATATCCATTACAGCACACAACCTCATCTTACATTTCGTTGTAGATTTATACATTCCTATTGTCTGCAATTCATCATGTTCCCAGACAAAATATCAGTATCTCACACACAGGTTAAGGTCATCAGAACATCGCCACCTACTGTTTAAAACCTGCATTACAGGAGAGACCTTCTATTCATGCACCACAATTAGGCTACCCGATGCCTCCCAGCTGCTACTCCTATAATCTTGGAGGATGGGAATAAGAATGATTTCACTTTTCATCCTAATCAACGTTCCCCCAGATGTACCCAAGGCTCCATGTGGCCTTTGCAAATGATGGTGGGTAGCTCGAGCCTTTGGGTATGCACTTGAACCAATTAATCAGTCCTTTATTTGTTAAGACATGCATAAAATTCCTGCAGGTATCTGGGAATCTTTCTAAAGTGAGACGTACAATAGCATCTTTTATTTCTCAGATTCTCGGCCGGCCAAGTTTATACCATGGTTTCCCAGGTATAATCCAAGGCTGCTACAGGTCGCTGCTTGCTCAGCTGTCATGCCAAGGATGTCTCCCGAGTTAGTGCTACTATTTGAGGTTTAGTGAACATGCCACTGATACTGCGCTACAGTAGTTGGCTCGGAGCAGACTCTGAACCTGGCACCAGTCCAGCCTTAAGTTCTCGCTGACTTCCCTAGAGAAATCTAAGAGTCAGCAGTGCCACGAGGATGTGACGAGCCAGGGATGGTCTGCCGCTGCATCCAACTTCATCACTGACAATGACGTTCACTATGACCAAAATGTTTCCATTTGAGGTATACTGGACTTCCATTATCTCAGATTTCATAATGGATCACCTGCTCTTTAATTTTATGCGAGTCACCCAATATGGCCAACCGCTCCCACAGGGCTCTTCCATATCTATAGCAAATTTCATCCTGTCTAAATGTAAAAAAGGAGAAGAGTGGTTTAAAAGAGTTATACTCCCCGATCCCCCACCACATCCAATGAGACGTCCACGTTTTAAAGGGGTTGTCCTGCTGGGATATTTTATTTAAAATGGGCCTAAAAAATGTTAATAAAAAGTCATACTCATCTCAAAGATCTCCTGTCAATCCTGTTCTGATATTTCCCGGGTCTCCTGCCGTTCTCTACTTCCGGGGCCCTCTTGTCCCAGGAAATCCGACTACTCAGCCACTCATTGAGGCGGGTCACTGCTGTGGCCAACGATTGGCTGAGCGGTCACATTTCCTGTGTCGAGAAGAACCAGAGAGTAAAGACCATGGGAGATGGACTTGGGAGGTGCTGGAACAGGAGATTGTTTAGTATGACCTTTTACGTTTTCAAGCCCTTTTGTTCTTTTTAAATATGGTTTTTTAGACTGGACAGCCCTTTAATTTTCTAGGTGACATCTGATTAGCTTATATAGACTATACTTCAATTTTGCCATTCCAGTGGGTCATACCCAGGCAAAAGAGATTAACCTACACAGGAAACACCAAAACACTACATTTGGAGCTATTGGGCATTTATGTATATGTAAACTTTCTTTAACTCTAGATTGTGATTTCTCATAATTAGCTCCTCTGTTCTTTGCCTCATATTATATAGTTCAGTGCAGATTATGAGAATTTCTAGACTACTGGGTGTTGGATTAAAGGAATTGTACTACATGCATACTTCTAGTGAGTAAATTGTGAAATTCCTAGGGAAGGGAAATGCTTTGCAGAGAGGTGATGTGATCAGATAAGATAAGATAAGATAAGTGACTGCTTCTCTGACAGGAAGTGAATGCTTCTCTGACAGGAAATGAATGCTTCTCTGACAGGAAGTGACATTTCCTCCCTATATTGAAAATGGACCAGGATGAACTATCCATCATTATGATCGGACTTCATCAAAATCCAGCTTCAAGAGAAACTGTGAAAAGTCCACCCCAAGCACTGGTCTGCAGATCTCAATGTTGTTGTTCTCTTGTATCACACATGGCAGGCTTAGATACACGGCTCAGCAGACAGTATCACTGTTAGCTGTGTTCTGTATGATTAAGTTATTAAAGTATTAAGAACATTCTCAGGAGGTGTCGTCTGTGTGGTTTTTTTTATAGGGTTTTATTATCTGGCTCCATCTTGACGTCTCTTTCTCCAGGCTCCATATTGTCAGCGTTTATTTCGGTGGAGCCTGAGATAGGCTTGGCCTGTTCACCCGGTATCAGTGGGAAATAATCGAGCCCTCTTCTGTGAGACCTTTTTCCAGGAAGAGGTTTTTCTATCCTGCGGTCTATTTAGTTTATCTTTTGACCCCATCTCGGCATAGACAGCGATAAAAAGCTGACGTTTAATAGAAACGAGGCTGTAATAGCTTCTGGAGGGATGAAAAGATACTGAATTTCCTCACGTTTCACTAGGTACCAGGGTCTGGGATGCTGAGACTATTTCCATCGAGCTCCCAATCACTCTGGTTTGTTTTTATGTCTTCATCTCTTTTTTGTACATTTTATAAAGTGGAGAAAATTAAGCTTGTAGGCAAAAATATGTTCTGGATATAACGCCATGGAAAATGTTGATTCTGTGTGGTTAAGGGTTGTGGACGGATAACAGGACAGAATATGCACCGATCTACGTCAGTCGGAGCTCGTTTCAAAGGTCTTTTACATCGGCCGATACAAGCGATCGTATGATCTTTTATCCTCCATACAGTTTGCACATAGTCGTCAGCACCTCCATAGTTTACATCCCCACCGCATGGTGTTTAGGCGAGTCGACCAACAAGATTGAAAGAAACTCGTTACCGATAGGAGGACAAGTCATTCAGTCCATTCTCCCACTTGTCTTCATTTTCCCTCGATCATCAGCACACTGTCCCAGTAACAGGCCACCAGTCCTTAAATGCGTCATCGAGGCAGACAGGTTATTGCATCCAAAAGATCAGCCCTTACATCTTCTAAACCTCCAGGGACAGCTGCTGCAACATCTCACGCCACTGGAACGCACTGAATCGCAGCAGTTTTTGATGGCACATTGAGTGACCACTATCGTTATGTAGCCGTAGACTTTATATTCTTAGGAAACATCTAAGTTATCCTGGCGTCAACGTGTCCAGCAGACACTGGAGACTGCATTAATGGCACGGCTCTGGCTATGCATGAACCCTGCCTAATTAGCTCACACAGGCGATATCATCTTGTACCCTCTTCACGTCAGTTCCCAATCCACCGGCGCCTCCCCGCGTTTTTATCTCTCTTCCTTACTCCACTCTTAAATATTGCAACAAATTTAGTTCCTTCAGTCTCGTTGGCGAAGCCGTCAAGGGATTAACCTAAGCTGTCAAGTGATCGCTTCTTCAGTTTAGATCAGAACTTTATTAGGAAAGATTTAATTTTCTATCATGCGCCCTCCTGCTGATGTAATGAGCATGGCATGGCTTATCTGGAAGCCGTTAGCATCCATCAGAGATACGGAGAAGTATTGAAAGTGCAGTGATGGATGGCGGCTCACCCCGTTACACATGTACCGGTGTCACCGGAAATATACTGTATGTTCCAATTAATTACACACCCATTGTGCTCGGGGATGTGACGAGTCGCAGCCAAGGTCAGCAGCTGTGTGATATGTGGGGGTGATAAGGATCCGCTCCAGAGAGCTGAAGAGGCCCATAAAAGTAATAGGGAACAGCCGGAAAGAAGATGGTTAATGGTGATCACTGAATGTATGGATCCAAAACGTCTGATGGAAATTGTTTTCTGCCGATTGTGGACTGAAATTTTTCTTGTCCATTACTGACTGAAAACTATTTGTACATGTCTTGACAATGTATCTTTGCATCGATCGCAACGTTTTCCACAGAGATTCATTTGAAACGCCCTAAGTACGACATATGTACTAGAAGTTTCAAAAATTGTCAAAATGTAAAAGACTCATAAATGGTATTTTGCACAGCAGTCTGCGACTTTTTGAGATTTTATGCCACTCAGAGTTTGCACTACATTTTTCCGGAAGAGTAAAAATACTTCTCTTACCATTTTGAGGAGTATTTTTAGCTGAGGAGGAATACGAAAATTGCAGTTATTCATATATATATTACGTAGTGTTACATTACCTTAAGGGGTTGCTATTTATGCAGGGAAACCATTACCAGTCTCCTCTATGTCTTCCATGCAGAAATAGCAAATTTATCTCTCAGAAGACCAAATCCCTTCCTTTCTTGAAGCACCAAATCTGTCACGTAGGGAACAGAATGGGAGATTTTGCAAAACTCAATGCAATAAGAATTGAACAGGGACTTCTGGTCGTTATGGCAGGGAGCAGTGGGTGGCATAGTGGTGGTGGGTGGCTTCTGGGAAGAATGCACAGGAGGCAGTTATGGGACAGTCTCGTACACAATATATCGGACTGTTGCACAGTATAGTGTACCGTATAGTCCTTTGAGTGATCTGTGGGCAGTGCGCTCCATACATAAACCATACGGGAAAATAGACCTCTCAGTGGTCTAGGGTACTTACATAGAAAAACTAATAGCCAAGAGGCTAAACAAAACCCTGTTTCTGACCCTTAGGCCTATTGCACACGAATGTGTGCGCCCGTGGCCGATCCTGCGGCTCGCGATGCACGAACACCTACCGTGGGGCAGCCGAGCGGATTGCGAACCCATTCCCTTGAATGGGTCCGCGATCCGCCCATTCCGCAAAAAGATAGGACATGTTCTATCTTTTTGCGGAACGTAAGTACGGGACGACACCCCATGGAAGCACACTGTAGTGCTTCCGTAGTGTTGCGTGAGCCCATTCCGCATCTCCAGATTTGCGGACCCATTGAAGTGAATGGGTGCGTATTCGGGAAGCAGAATTTATTGCGTTATTGCGACCTCTGCTGCCACTTACATTTTTAGAAAAAAATGGATTCCAAGGACAAGATGAGACAAATTTATTACATTTTGCACATCTAACTATAATGTATTAAGTAAATGTGCCCTTTGTGAAAATCTGCCAGCGAGTCAGAGAAAATATTGCCCTTTGTTTTAAGCCTTTCAAAAGTGCTGTAGTTTAACAAGATGCAGGGGTGAGGCCAAGGACAAGGATAACCAGGGCATGTGCCTGAGTACTAGATGGACACCAGAAATCTACTTTTTCTATTCTAGGGTAGGTAGATACAAGGCTAGGGCACCTGCGAAGGATGAAATTATGCTAGGGCACCTGTGAAGAATGAACTGATGCTAGGGCACCTGCGAAGGATGGACTGCAGCTAGGGCACCTGCGAAGGATGAACTGCAGCTAGGGCACCTGAGAAGGATGGACTGATGCTAGGGCACCTGCGAAGGATGAACTGATGCTAGGGCACCTGCAAAGGATGAACTGATGCTAGGGCACCTGCGAAGGATGAAATGATGCTAGGGCACCTGCAAAGGATTAACTGCTGCTAGGGCACCTGCGAAGGATGAACTGCTGCTAGGGCACCTGTGAAGGATGAACTGATGCTAGGGCACCTGCCAAGGATAAACTGCTCCTAGGGCACCTTGAAAGGATGAAATAATGCTAAGACACCTGCGAAGGATGGCCTAGCTCTGCAGTAAAGGCGCAGGTTTTACTACTAAGCGATGATTCACAAGACTGTGCTCAGTGTGGGAAACACTGCCCATGTGTCGGCTGTGTCTTTGAACTGACTGCATCTTTATGATCACGGGTCTATTATACTGTACTGACGTGATGTGGACACATTACAGTAGGCCTGTGATCAGATAGGAACTGACTATCATAGATCACTATGATGTAATCAGTTCGGGCCAGGGGAACTGTGGTTGGTCCAAGAGATGCTGCCGACACATGGACCGTGTTTCCCGGGCCGACCATGGTCGTGTGAACCAGCATGAATGTAGCCCCTTTTTCCAAACCTATTCTACTTACAGTGTGATTTGATGTTGGGTAGAAGAAGGGGAAGATATCAGTTTACCCCCATTGGTTCCTGGGAACGGATTCTCACAATTAAATGCTATGGTTGTGACGTTCACATTTAAGGTACAGAGAGGGAAGGACAACGTGACTATAGCCAAGAGGGCAACTTCTCTCCACCTGGCAGGAGAGATGATTGGGCCAACCTGAGCTGGGACCCCCTCCTCCACAAGCAGCTGCATCTATAGCAAATACCTTCTTTCCAGCACTACTTCATCCTCTGCCTCGATCTATTAGAACATTTAATGGCTTCTGCACATTGAATAAACCTCATTCTCAGCGAGCATATAAACTTCCTAAACATAGCGTGATAATATTGACTTACGATACGCGTCCACGATTAAATCTCCCTCAACAATTGCAATGCTTTTACTAATGGAGCCGAGAACAGAGGAGATCATTTTCTTCTGTCTAAACCAGCATCTTCCACGGAAATGCAATGTAATGCCATTATGTGAGGGACGAAAGAGAAGCCATTGAAATCTTCAGAAGAGAAACAACAATGGGACGAGCATCGGTCAATGTCGTAGGAAGATGGAGAGCATACAATGCTCTGAATTTGCGAAGGCTGCCGACTCCGTACAACAACTTGTTCCTGAGCTTCTGTCACGTCGAGGGTTACTTCATGTCTGACCCCGACTCTTTCGACAATGCTGATGACGCTTGGTTAATTCCACCAAAGAAATTCCAATTATAGCATGTTACTGACCTCTATGTAGATTGACATTCCATTAGCTAAATAAGACCAATATTGCAATCACGGTGACAGCCCCGCTGGAGGAGGCCTGAGTGACAGCTGACAGCTAGTGTATTTCTTCCTAACAGATGGGTTGCCTTTAACACTGTCGCACCTTGTACCCACTTGTGTCCGATGACTGTTCATTTATAGGAACATCTGTCTCTGTCCAAATTAGTCACAGGAAAACTGTAGAGCTGGGCAAAGAATTAAAGGCGAAACACACCCAAGTTAAAGGTGAAAGACACCTTTTATTCATCTTCTGGCATTGATGGGGGTTCTTGACTTAAGGTCACCATTGATTCCGAGGATATAGGGTAAAAACCTACCCCTTTGCTGTTAGTTGGTGGTCAACCTTACTCAAATAGTCTCAACCTTATGGTTGTATTGAAACTCATTGGTATCAAAGATTCTGAACCATCGGAATCTCATGTTAAACCTAAAAAAGTTTAAGTGCTACGCTGAGCATTGTGGCCTCTTTGTTCTAAGAATTGTCCCAACTCATTCACCCTTACCGCTCTATGAAGGTAAATTAAGGAAAATGTACCTTTGAAGGGGTATTCTCATCTCAGCCATTTATGGCAGAGACTATAATACCCATACTATGCGGCGAGCTATGGTTATGGAAACACCATAGAACAGCTCACACATTGTTTCTGTAACCCTGGCCTCCACGTAGGTTGGATATTCCAGCCATGAATGACTAAGATGGGAATATCCCTTTAAGGTACACAATATACTGATTTCTTGCTGTGAGTGAAAAAATCTTAATGTTGGTAGGATAGGAGAAGTATAGGTTCACCTGTATACACCTTCCCAAATGGAACAGACACAAATTTGAAAATGTAATCAGTGGTGGTCCAGCAGCACAGACCCTACAGCATTGTTAGAATTAAGTGGTCCATGGACTTCCCTACATCAGAAAATGGCAGATTTCCAAGGGTCTATTATTAACAACCATGGTAGACCAGGGGATCAACATCTCTAGGCCCACCCTGATGGCATCATCTGATCTATCTCAATGCCATGTTAGAAGATCTTCATAATAACTATTGAACCATTTTACAAAAAAGTCAAAAGGGTTGCCTAGGGTAGAACTATTTCCTTACACCCCATTAAGGATTTCTTAGTCTTTTTCGGGACCCTTATTTCCTGGCTAGAGTGGAAAACAGATACAAAACCTGTTTCACTGTGGATTACCTGTCTTGTATTACACAGACATGCAACCATTTATGTGAATGGCCAAGTGTAATGCTTTAATTTCCCTGTGAGGCGCTGCAGTAAAAATAAACACTTTCTGGCAGATTTCTCCACAGATTACGGCTGATAGTTGGGGGTTCAAGCGCTGGGACACTTTGTGATCAGCTTTTATGACGGAACCCTTTTAACAAATAGGTATTGTCCAAACCTGTTAATAATTTTAGCTATGTACATTCATTTTCTCCAGAGTTTCCCTTTAAAATGAGAAAATCAGTTCCACCTTGTAGACATAAGAAGATGAACGGACATTCGTACATGCTGACCTACTGCAGTTTATTACCATTAGTTTTATTATCTGAGCGACTGATCTCGCTTTTCTATGGTCCTGATAATTTCCCACACCTACTATCATGGCGCCGCCTGAAGATGCAGATTAGAACCCGTAACGAGACTTGCTCCCATAAGACATCACTGATTGAGAGGCAATAGACCTTATTTCGCCTATTACCGCTTGCTAGGCCATTTATATACATGTCATTATGTAAATAGGACATAGACTCCGAGAAAATATCGAAAATATAATCATCTCCTCTTCTGAATGAAATTGGCCCTGATTTAACACCAAGGTTAACTCTTCATATGTCGCACCTCCTTCCATGTCGCAATTCCTCATCTAGTCTTGCTGGATTCAGTACAAGACGGCAGAGGGAAGGCACAGTCACAAAATGAACTAAATTTCTTGCTAATTAGCGTGATTAAAAATCAAATTACCAGATATAGTTCTGCATTTGGATATGGAAGACAAATGTCTGGATGTAGCTTGGCATATGTGAAATAATTTTTGTTCAGCTTGGCAGGATTTCTAGTATATCTATGTATTCAGATATTAATTAATAAGGGAGGGTTCAATAGCCCAATTACGGAACTGAGGGTCCTACAGTCAACTTGCAATGGGTTACTCCTTCAATTGGTCATAACAATGGTCTACCAGTTCACCCGAGACCTGTTACGGCCAACAGCTTATACAACATGGCCCCTACTTTTGATATTTTGGTTCCCAAAGGCTTCATATTGAGGCCAAAACACCCCACATTCAGCTGATTCTGAACATGATGTCCCTTGGAGAAGGTTAGTTTGCTACCAGCCCACAGCTCGTGATTGAATTTATGTAACTGTCGAACAAGAATATGGTAAATAAAGCCCATCTCGAAAAAACTGGTGTGGTGGAATTTGGTACAAAACTAGTGAGGAGTGGGATGGTGGCATAACCGATAAGTGATCTCAAGGTGGATTTCCTCATTAAATCAGTTGCTACATCACATAACACATCATGAACAGTGGATTCCCATCCACCAAAGAACTTGCAGATTTCTATCTTGAAAGGGTTTTGGAGATCCAGAATCCCTACACGCCTTCAAGTTTAGTCCAAAACTTAGAAATATTCAATATAACTTGCTCTACCACTTCATTAAAACTCCACTGGTTTAACTGGCCATAAACATTCGGATCTTTTTCTGGACAATTTTGACTGACTATAATTTTAACATTATAGGCGAAGGCCAACAACGGTCTGCTGTCTGCCAAAACAGTGACTTTTCAAGTTGGGGTTTTCTGACTGTTGTTGGTGAAACTAGACGCCATCTAGCCTGGCCTGTTGATGGTCAGATCATTCATATGAAATATGCAATGTGCACCTGATCAGCTGCATGCTGGCTGATCCTACTCTCAGTATGAAAGGTTTTGCAATGGAGAAGTAGTATGAGAACTGTGTAGGAGACCTAGAGAAATCTTGGACTGTACTTGCAGTCTTTGCAATCCATCACCTCTTGAGTTTGGGAATCTACAATCAGGAATCCCATAGGTGATTCAGAGAAATCTTACACCGAGCCTGCAGTTGTGGTTTTCCGTCTTTTCTTAAGTTTGGAAATCTACAATCAGGAACCCCATAGGTGATCCAGAGAAATCTTCAACTGTGCATGCAGTTGAGGTGTTCCGTCACCTATTGAGTTTTAGGGAATCTATGAGCGGGATCTGAAATGAAATATAGACCTACTGTTGCTCGAAGCAATAGGCCTAATTGAAGCCACAGTGTCGTCACTGGTTAATGTTCTGCTTTTCTGCTCCTTGAGGGTGAGCACAATGACGATCCCGGCAGCTATGAATGAATTGCAAACACTGTCCACTTACGTAGATTGTTATGATTGTATTCTGTTGATGCAATGAACAGAGAAATATCAGACTGTGCTTTTCCGTCTTCTCTTAAGTTTGGGAATACATGATTGGGAAGTCCACAGAAGTCCACAGGTGATCCAGAGAAATCTTCAACTGTGCTTGCAGTCATGGTGTTCTGTCACCACTTGTGTTTTGGAATCTACAATCCGGAAACCCATTGGTGATCCCGAAAAATCTTCAACTGTGCTTGCAGTCGTGGTGTTTCGTCACCTCTTGAGTTTATTAATCTACAATCGGGAACCCACAGGTCATGTGAAGGCGGAATTCCCCTTTAAATGCAAAACAGACCCAAGAAGCAATGGGCTTAATTGAAATCCCTGAAACCGGAGTGTCGTCGCGGGTTAACATTCTCCCTTGCTACCCCGTCAGGGCGTACACAATGCAGAACCCGGCAGCTATGAATGAATTGCCGATGCTGTCGACTTATTCGGATTGTTATGATTGTGTTCTGTTGATGTGATGAGAAATGTTTTTCTTTCTTCATCTCTTCTTTCCATAGTGTAATTGCTGCAGCAGCGTGAATAGTCTCCGCTGCGCCGTTTAAGAAATGAAAACTAAAACATCTAAACATCTCCGAGAGAAGTATTCTTCCTCTCCTGTCAGATTCCTGCTACTTCCTCGCACACTTAATTGCTCACAATAAAATTTACATATTCATTTTGCTGGCATTTTAGAAAAGCTGTTTTCTCTTTTTTGCCGGCATGTTATCAGCCCTGCAAGCCACAAAAATATGAGCAAATCTGATTGAAATTCCAAATGGAGACGTCTTTTCTGTTTCTGTTTTTTTCCCTCTCCCTTCTGTTCGTAACCCAGTAAGTGCCACAGGGTACCTTCATGTTGATCAAGCTAATGGCGACATGTGAAGAGCTTCAGCAAAAGAAGCTAGTGAAAAAAATGGAAACTGAAAAAAAGACTTCTGAAAATATAAATGACAAATGTGGGGGAGATCTGAGGGAGACTGTCAGCAAGCCTCACCAATAGGAAACACTGAGAAAGGATGTTGGGTTGGTTTTACAATATTAAAGGGGTTTTCCAAGTTGGTGACATAAATTCAGAATAGGCATCCACCACAAACTGATCGAGGTCTGACACTTGGCACCCCATCGATAAGCTGTTTGAAGGGGCCATGGGGCTTGTACTAGTGCTGCAGCCTCCTTTTTACCTTGGTCCTGTGTAAACAATGATGAGGTCTTCTGTATGAGTGCTGTACAGCTGATGGGCGGAGGTGATGAAAGATGAACCCTCCGCCGATCTGGGGACATCCCATGTGTTCTCTTCTGAAAAATTCTCTTTGCTTCAAAGCCTCCTCAGATCTTGTTTTTAACAGGAATTATTTTTTCAGTCAAAAGGACGAAACCCATTATGGCCTGTTGGGTACCACTGGTGTCCATCATACGATGGATCCGGTACTGTGTCACGGTGGTGTGTTTATATCTCCCACAGCTTTCCTGAACATACGGTACAACTTCCTGGAGAAGCTGTAATGGCCACCATGTTGGTTCTCACCCACCGTTGCTGAATATAACTGCAAGTTCTTCGATGGCAAGGGCAATATGAAATATGTCTGTCTGTACCCCTTCTTCGCCCAGCCGCAACATCAAGGCTTAGGCATTGGCTGGGATGTGTACTCATTGTCCAGTATGGGGGGTGTCTGTGCAGCCAGTCAGGGGTCTTGTTGTCAGGTGG
Organism: Bufotes viridis; assembly: GCA_033119425.1. Classification (NCBI taxonomy): domain Eukaryota; kingdom Metazoa; phylum Chordata; class Amphibia; order Anura; family Bufonidae; genus Bufotes; species Bufotes viridis. Next base: position 63,316,996 of record CM065599.1, on the reverse strand, counting down.
TGGTGGGCTGCAGGGTTACCAGCTTAGCAGACAATGTCACTATGACATGCTTAGATACGTCAGCTCAGTGAAAAGTATCACACATGATAGGTTTAGATACACAGCTCAGCAGACAGCATCAGGGATAACAGGATTAGATACAGCACTCAGCAGCCACTATCTCTATGACAGACTTAGATACTGCACGCGGTTTGACACATGATGAGACTTAGACACACCAATGCAGCAGGCAGTATCACACAAGATACGCTTAGATACACCGCCTCAGCAGCACGTTGTCCTTGAAATGTTTTTTTTTTGAGAAACCCGTAATGTACAAATTAAACAGGCAAAGTCATCAATTGCAGTCCATTTGCGATGTGGAAGCGGCTCGGCTCCTGATGTGCTGTTTACAAGCCGCCATGATGGAGTTAAGCAGGCAGCGCGGTATTCGATCCCACATTCGGCTGGGGAGTCTGCGGCTGGCTGCGATGATTCCTTTCGCCCCAGGCCGTTTGTTTAAAGTAAATATTCGATTGATTTCTATTACCTATTTCTCCAGGCAGCAAGTGGAGATTTTGTTTCCTTCCTCGCTCGTCGTTGCAGCGGGGAGGATTGTGCGCTCCAGTTCTCTTGCTTCTTTTATCCAGCATGTGTAAATGAGGTTATAATTGCAGATTGTTAACTGTAATGTGTGCGTGGGACCCTGACAGCAACTTCCAGGAGTACAGGCCGTAGAGACGCCTACTCAGACCTGCAGCCTGGTGGACGGGATCAGCCGACAGGAGAGTGAGATACAGAGGGGCTCCTACATCAAAATTGTCCGCTGTCATGACATCTGAGCAGCCATAATACAGTCAAAGATTAGAAACACAAACTGTGCTAAATAATATTGCCATACAGTGCATAAACAATGTCACCGCACAGTGCCCACAGATTAGTTCTACCGTATATAGCATTCATTTCTGAAATAATACTCACGTCTTGTCAAGTAATAGCGCTATGTGGTGCCCATTAACAGTGCCGTAAATAGTGCCCATTAACAGTGCTGTAAATAGTGCCGTTAACAGTGCCGTAAAGTTCCTGAATAATACCACCACACAGTGCAAGTATATCAATGCTCTAGATACATACCATGTATCTGTTCACATCTTTTCACAGGCGTTAGTGAATTTCGTTGTCCTTTGTCATCATAGGAGCCGAATAACTAAAGTCACCTCAGTGCTGGATCGGTACCAGATGGAGTGAGGTTCGCTAGGCTTCCGCCATGATGGCCCAAAAAATATTGCTGCATGCTGTGCTAATTTTTCTGGCATCTTTGAGAAAAACTATGATGGACCCTCCAATACAAAGTGAGAGTTTCAAAGTGATATACAGTGCTCAACTAATAGCACCAGACAGTGTCCATAGAATAGTGCCGCAATAACTGTGGTCGTAATTCAGTGCTGACAACACAGGGGCTTGTGGTTAATTCCTGGAGTCAATCATCCTGAGCTGATGGTGGTGGCCGTTTAATCACACGCAAACCAAGCAAATGGCTGGGGCCCCCTGCTGGCTGAAAAAAAATGACTAAAGGGTTCAGGGAAGGAGGGAGCAGTAGCAGAAGTGTCCAGGCTGCAAGCACCACTTAGTGGGCGGATGCAGGCGGAGCTTAATGGGGATGAAGGTGGAGCTTAGTGGTGCAGTGAGGCGGAGATTAGCGGGATGATTTCATCCATATTCCGCAGCATTGTGACTGTCATAGTGCAAAAAAAAAGTTTGCATGAACGGCATTTGGAAGCATTAAAGGCTCAGTACATTGGCCCTAAATTGGGCTCCATATATGTGTTTGTTCTAGTTACTGATACAGGAGCCTAAGGGCCCGATGTTCTGTGTTAGGTCTGTTTTTTTACCCATAGACAGTTCCTTTATATGCCTGCCACCCTCCTCTTGTTGGAGTACTACTACTCATAATTAATCAGCTCTGTTACCCCGGGCGTCAGCTTGTGGATCCAAGAATTGCTACATGAAATAAGGGAATTAACATATTTTCGGCCCCGGAATACAGTCATTATTAGCATTGGTAAACCATTTTGGAGCTGAATGAATGGACACCAGCCAGAGAACATCTTTGCAGGATAGGTTTCAGTTGTATGATGCTATATGTTTATTGTAATGAGTATTACAGTCAGAAATGAGCCCACATCCTCACACAGGGGTGGCGAGAACAGAATGAGTACACCAAAACATGGGCAAAATGGCTCCCCATCTCGGAGTACTTCCTTCTATAGTATCCCCTGCAGGAAAAGAGTAGAGTCCATTAGACAGGGTCAGATCAACATCTGTAAAGGCACCTGGGCAAAATATATGGACTTATCATATCGGCACAAATACTTCCCATATGTTAGTGCCATATAGTGCCAATATAATACAACCGTCCAGTGTCAGCACCATATATTTCTACCCTAAGTGGTTACATAATAGTCCAATACAGTGTCCAGATAAAACCACTATAGTCTTAAAATAACCGCATCATACAGGATACAAATAAAACTGATTTATTATACCCAAATTATTCCACCATACAGTGTTTATGTAATAGTGCCATACCAAGCTAAAAAAAACAAAAAACAGCATTGTGTTAACATATGTAATAGTTTCATACCATCTCCAAGTAAAACCACCATAGTGTTAACATATGAAATAGTTCCATACCGTCTCCAAGTAAAACCACCATAGTGTTAACATAAACCCATCATACAGGATTCATATAAAATGGATGTGTTGTACCCAAATGATTCCACTATACACTGCTTATGTAACAGTGCCATACCTCCAAATAAAACCACTGTCAGTGGGAGGTTTAAAGGGACCACACATAATGGGTGCAGGGTCCTATGGCCCAAAGATAGCCATATATCTAACTCTCTGACTGTGTATGGCCAGATTTGGAGTTCAACTGCCCAATCCTTTGGTCTCTCTCTGTTCGGCCAAGCATGCATGTGTCGGTCAAGAAAGAAAGCTGTTGGTCGAACACTAACTAGTGTTCACAGCCAACCTAACACAGAATCTGGCCCTGCCCACTGGCCGACTTACCCTGTTCTTTCTTTGATGATAGTTTCACATTCTAAATACTATGAAGTAAGGAATCTGACAACCTGTCTGAGCACATATCTGAGACAGAGCTGCTGTTGTCACTTTTTCCAGACCCTTCCACATATTAATAGAAAAACACACTGTGGATATCATTGTGCATCACAGATTTTTCTATTTCAACATCCATTTACATCTACAAATAAAAGACATTATCATGGGAAATGGATCTTGTCCGGGAGCTAGCACTCTCTGTTTCCATCTCCAGCTTGTCCCGTCTCCTGAAGCTGACCTGGTGCACAGTGCATTCCAGCAGGGCCGCTGCCTTTATTCCCTAGGAATGGAAGTCTGCATTCCCCACATCAGCTGGTTAATCGAGGTGGAATATTTGATCGTTCGGGAAATGAGGTGCTAAATTTGTTGTGAGATTGGTGTCACCGCCAATAAAGGAGTCGCCCAGCCTCGGGGCCGGGCAGCTTGATAAGAAATCATTAGGTTATTCCAGGGAGGAAGAGATTGGGGGGGTGAGTGACAAGCAGCCATGTTATGAGGGGTTTAATGTAGTAAGATCAAAGGGACAGTATGCACGGTGCACACAGAACACCGCCGTAAACCTCGCCATCCCCCCTAGATTTCCATAAAGAATATATCTGTACAAATGACTCCCCGTCCTATTACCCAGCACATGGTGGGATCACAAGAGGACGGCGCTTCTGCTACATGATACAACAAAACGCTGCAATTGGGAAAATTTGGAACTGATTTTGAGGTCACACAGAGACAGCGCTCTACCGCACATCACCCATGGAGCTTAGGCCCAAGGCTACCGTGGAGAATACTGCTGTCTGGCTCCTAATGTTTACAATGAAAGACAACTAAGCGTGGGAGGGACTAGATGGTGACTGACAGCTCTGCACAGAATCTCAGGTCTGCCCCATGGCAGTGTCGGGGGATCACTGCTCTTGGCAGAGGATGGAAACAGCGGATACAGCAGGACGGGTCCCCATTTTTTAAAAATCCATTCCTACCTTTGAGAGGAGCATAAAAGAGGCTTTTTAAAAGAATACAACCATCGACTTTCTGGAAAGGCTTCGCAGAACATCTTACGTACATCCCCAAATGTAACAACTATTAGCCGCTCATCTTATAACCTGCAGAGTCTTTGACGGTATCAGTAGCTTTACGAGTCGAGCAAGAAATTTTCACACCAAAAATCCAGATTTTCATCTTTCTTTTCCATTGCATACTTCTAGATATAACTTTGAAATATTGTGAGTTTTTGAAGAAGCACTACGTGCAGTCAATTGATTCCGGTGCACGGTGAGGCGGCTCTATTATTTATGCTAATCTTATTATATTAACACTATAGAGGCAGGATCCTCGAGGTGTTGTCTGTAAATTACCTTTTCTCTTGTATTCATTAAGATAATAAGTGCTTTAAACAAATCAGGAGGATTGGAAATATAATAAGATGTCGCAGCTGCTCCTCCTTGGACTCAATGGATCTAAAGATGCAAAAAGAAAGGCTATTATCTCATTTGAGCTGGCCACACAGTCAGTAGTTGACAGCTACCTCTCCCGACTCCCACATACAAATTCAGTTCGCCCAAGCGCATATGTGTTGTCAATGAGGAGCCACTGCCAGACACTTTTAGTGGCAGCTTATCTTCTGGGAGAACAAAAGGATCAGGCAAAAATGTTTACTTTGCCTGATCACTTCCCTCTCCTGATTTGGGATCTCACCATACAAATTAGACCATCGTCTGAACTCACCGACCTTGGCTGGTCCAGCTGACCGTACACTCAATGTATACGGAGGTCTTAAGGCTATTCAAGGGGTTAACGTGTTCTTATTGTGGAACTATCATTTACAGATTGTCGTAAAAAAATAAGTCATACTCACCTTACCGATCCCGCACGACTCAAATATCAATGACTCCCCTCTGATCTCCCTCAACCCAACTGTAATGACCACACGGCCAATCAATGGCTGAACCGGGTCAACACTTAGGCCAGTGAATGGCTGGGGGGTCATTTCCTGTGTGTTTACAGGAAACAGGAAGTAGAGACCAGTGGGGAACCGGGACTGATCATAAAGGGAACGGTGAAGAACTGGTAAGGTGAGTACTGAGTATGACTTACCTTCCCACAACTGCCTAGTCACTAGGGTTGTCTGAGATATTTTAAAAAGTGGCTATGAGTATGGGAACTACAAAAACACTCAAAAAGCTATACTTACCTGATAGAAGTCCCCCTGACCTGGGTCTCCACCGTCTGGAAGTGATGACACCTCAATCTTCTGTATGGAATTGCTTTGACCAATCAATTGCTTCAACAGTCTTGAGTGCATATGCAGCATGTGACCGCTGAGACCAATCAGTGACTGCAGTGGTCACATGAAAACATATAGGACAATATCACATCCAAACAGTGGGGACCAGACTGACGGCGCTGGAGCGGAGGGAATTTTAAAAGCTGAGTATAGCATATTCTAATATTTTATAAGGTTCCCTGCCTATAGCTTCTTTTTTTTCTAAAAAATATCTTGGACAACCCCTTTAAATTTAACGCATGAGACTAGAAACGGGATCTTCTCCATGAGCTTTGTCTGGTATTCTTTGGCTTAGGCGAGGTGCTGAAGACACTAGTCCTGTATGGAGACCTACATGGTATAGAGACTTACTAGCAATGCTCCACAGGAAAGGAATATGCAAAGAAGTATCTCCCAAGAAAGAGAACTTACTCGCCGGCGCCTTGCATTGAAAGAGGCTCCCGATAAGTCAAGATCTGACTTTCCAACAAGCCTTGGGATTTGACAAGGGAATATGGCCAGGCCAGATTTCAGGGGTGCCTGTCCTTCATCAGTACAGAGTAGGATTCTGGCTGTCTCATTGCAATGCATTGGGCGCTGAGTCTGTGAAAAGGGATTAGCTGTAATACCAGACCCAGCCTGTAGACAGCAGTGGCGCTGTTTCTGAACTCTTACAGCCCTTTTAAGGCCTTAGATGTTAATCCTTTGATCTGACCACATGCTTTAAATCAGAACTGCCAAAGGGGGTGGTCCAGACTACAGTGGTCAAACAAACCTAAAAAAATAAATATATATATATTATTAGTATGCCATTTTACTTGTTAGGTTTACCAGCTTTTTAGAGACATTTTTAAGAGAACCTACATGGCTACACCTCTATACAGCAGTACTATGGGCAATGAGGGGGTTAACCCCATAAGAAGGGATACTGTGCGCCATTGTTACCGGTGAATAGTTATTGGAAGACTTTGATTATTTCAGCTCCTTCTCCAGCAGTCAGAAGCCAGTTACCATATAGCAGAGCTGGGAAGCGAGCGTATCTGGGGCTTGTCGCTTTATCTACCTATCAGTCTGACTTGAGAGCCGTGCTGGAGTCACACTGACATTTCAAAAAGGATTGTAAAGGTTCTCAAAGCTTTTACAACATAGCACAGAGAAGAAAAAAAAAGGTGGAAATCATACTGAATTTCTGCATCGAGCTTCCACCAAAGCCGCAATGTACATTATGGGTGATGCCCTAACAATGCCGATGTGGCACCGGTGCAATTAAACATCCGCAGTATATTCAATACATCCATTATCCAATAAGTGCACGTGGAGCAGACGGAGGCGACGCATATAATGTGTGGATCAGATGTGATATTACTTATTATACATGTAACATAACTGATAATGATATCATGCTGTGAAAGAGCGACCGCATCACGTGACATCACACACATGGAGACTGTAATGACTAATGCACCTGCGGGCACCCGAGTGTGCCAGGCGTCATGATGGAGCAGAGGTTTCAGAGTATAGTCAACCCATGTGGCCCCCTAGCGCTCATTGGTGCCCCCTGCTGACTATTGCAAATTGCAGGAGAAGTGGGGTACAGATGTGACAATGTCCGACTCTGTGAGGTAACTGTACATTTTTGTAACTCATCCTCGTTACAGACTACATTTCATTCCTTTAATACACAAGCAAATTATGGCATTATATTATGGTACTATAATATCATACCTCTGTTCAAAAAACAATTACTATAATTCTGCCCCTGTGTACAAGAATATACCTGCTATAATACTGCTAATATGTACAGAATATACCTGCTATAATACTACCCCTGTGTACAAGAATATACCTCCTATGTATGACTACTATAATACTGCCTCATATGTACAAGAATATAACCACTATAATATCGCTCCTATCTACAAGAATATAACTGCTATAATACTGCTCCTATGTACAAGAATATAACTACTATAATACTGCTCCTATGCACAAGAATATAACTACTATAATACTGCTCCTATGTACAAGAATATAACTACTGTAATACTGCTCCTATATACAAAGAATATAACTGCTATAATACTGCTCCTATATACAAGAATATAACTACTATAATACTGCTCCTATGTACAAGAATATAACTACTATAACACTGCTCCTATGTACAAGAATATATCTACTATAATACTGCTCCTATGTACAAGAATATAACTACTATAATACTGCCTCCTATGTATAAGAATATAACTACTATAATACTGCTCCTATGTACAAGAATATAACTACTATAATACTGCTCTTATGTACAGAGAATATAACTACTATAATACTGCCTCCTATGTACAAGAATATAACTCCTATAATACTGCCTCCTATGTACAGGAATATAACTACTATAATACTGCTCCTATGTACAGGAATATAACTACTATAACACTGCTCCTATGTACAAGAATAGAACTACTATAATACTGCTCCTATGTACAAGAATATAACTACTATAATACTGCTCCTATGTACAAGAATATAACTACTATAATACTGCCTCCTATGTACAAGAATATAACTACTATAATACTGCTCCTATGTACAAGAATATAACTACTATAATACTGCTCCCCTAATACTGCTCCAATGTACAAGAATATATCTACTATAATACTGCCTCCTATGTACAAGAATATAACTACTATAATACTGCCTCCTATGTACAAGAATATAACTACTATAATACTGCTCCTATGTACAAGAATATAACTACTATAATACTGTGCTCCAATGTTACAGGAATATATCTACTATATGCTGCTCCTATGTACAAGAATATAACTGCTATAATACTGCTCTATGTACAAGAATATAACTACTATAATCCTGCTCCTATGTACAGGAATATAACTACTATAATACTGCTCTATGTACAAAGAATATAACTACTATAATACTGCTCCTATGTACAAGAATATAACTACTATAATACTGCTCCTATATACAAGAATATAACTGCTATAATACTGCTCTATATACAAAGATATAACTACTATAATACTGCTCCATATGTACAAGGAATATAACTACTATAACACTGCTCATCCTAATACTGCTCACTGTACAGAATATATCTGCTATAATACTGCCTCCTATGTACAAGGAATATAACTACTATAATACTGCCTCCTATGTACAAGAATATAACTACTATAATACTGCTCCTATGTACAAGAATATAACTACTATAATACTGCTCCAATGTACAAGAGAATATATCTACTATAATACTGCTCCTATGTACAAGAATATAACTGCTATAATACTGCCTCTATGTACAAGAATATAACTACTATAATCCTGCTCCTATGTACAAGAATATAACTACTATAATACTGCTCCTATGCACAAGAATATAACTACTATAATACTGCTCCTATGTACAAGAATATAACTACTGTAATACTGCTCCTATATACAAGAATATAACTGCTATAATACTGCTCCTATATACAAGAATATAACTACTATAATACTGCTCCTATGTACAAGAATATAACTACTATAACACTGCTCCTATGTACAAGAATATATCTACTATAATACTGCTCCTATGTACAAGAATATAACTACTATAATACTGCCTCCTATGTACAAGAATATAACTACTATAATACTGCTCCTATGTACAAGAATATAACTACTATAATACGGATCTAATATACAGCAATATAACTACTCTAATACTGCTCCTATGTACAAGAATATAAGTACTATAATACTACTCCTATGTACAAGAATATAACTACTATAATACTGCTCCTATCTAAAAGAATATATCTACTATAATACTGCCTCCTATGTACAAGAATATAACTACTATAATACTGCCCCCTATGCACAAGAATATAACTACTATAATACTGCTCCTATGTACAAGAATATAACTCCTATAATACTGCTCCTATGTACAAGAATATAACTACTATAATACTGAGAGATAAATGGAAAACCAGCTCTGTTTAAAGGTAGCTTAATCCGCTGTAGTGCACGGACCATCAAGCACACATGGAAACACACTCCCGGTCTACGCGTTTCAGACACACCTGTCCTTAATCATGACCACCTATAATACTGCTCATATGTACAAGAATATAACTACTATAATACTGCCTTCTCCTATGTACAAGAATATAACTACTATAATACTGCCGCCTATTTATAAGACTATGCCATTTTTGTGAGCCCTGGCTGTGCTCGGTATGTTAGTACTATGCATCCATCCATCATCAGCTCATTATGAAGGATAAAGACGAACACAATCACAGACCACACACTTAAAATGTTATCATGCAGATTTAATCCTCCAGTGCTGCGCTCCCGGTCACAGGCAGACAGTAAGGGCAGTAATAGGAGGCCGAGGTGATCACCTTTCTTGATGGTTAACCGCAAAAATTATTTTAACGCTTTAACCTTGTGCTCCGAGTGCGGAAGAGCTAAAACACACAGATGTAGATGTTACATCCAGAGTATCAAAGGTTCTCCGCGCCACCGTTTCTAAATGTATTTGCAGCTTTACCCGCAGCACACTGGCGCAGCAGCCAGAAGAGCGCGGGTGATGGCGGGTCAGGGTAGGTCCGCTCTTCTGCCTGGTAGACTTGCACTCATAAATACTGAAATTGATTTCCCCTGCTCGCTTCTCTTAAACCATCGGCTCTCCTCCCTTATCTTTCCCTGCCAAGCAGGCGGCTTTTTCTATTTCAATAGGTTACTGGAACAAAGAAGAACACGGCAGCGAGCAGAGCGAAACCGTCTACATGAGACTTCAAAGACAACGAGGGGAACGGGCGTATGATAGTCTAACATTTAATACCGCTATCCCGGCTCTCATAGGCACAAGGTGTTGTGACATTAACATTTATATAAATGCCCCTCATAAACACCAGCGATGACATCACAGAGCATTCCCACCTGAAAAGTTCTTGAGTCGTCCTCTTCTGCTACGGTGTCCTGCATCTATATGTGGTAGAGCCGGGTGGCCACCATGACAGTTTTCATCAGAGTAGTCAACCATTTGCTCAGATCTCTTTAAGGTGTCTGTCGGGGGAGTTGGTCGTGTTGGTTGCATGGCCCAAAATTCAAATTTTTCAAGTGTCATGGAGGCGGTCCCTTCCTATTCTGCATAGATCACTTCCTCAGCCCTTCTCTACTGAGGGATAGTTCTAGGCTTTTGACTGGAAGCTACAGCTGTCACTCAAAGCAAAAGGGGAGGGGCTGGGGAAGTGCACTTAATATAAAGAGACCGCCTCCTTGGCCCTTGCAGCCATGGTGCCGTGGAGGCAGGGGGATTATCACCCCAAGTCTGCTTATACTGCTCTGGCTGTCACCTATATAGCACTCAGAGGTCGAAACTGCTGACAGCTTCCCTTTAGAATATCTGGAAAACTAGATAACTGTCATGGCAGTCACATGGATGTCACATAGCTTCTCTCGCCGAGAGAAAAGGAGGACTCAAGGACTATAGAAAATTCCATGTAACTCTAAGGTGAAACACTAATTCGGTGTTATGGTAGTGTTGTGGATTTGGGTGGAGTTGCCCTTTAAAGGGAACCTGTCATCAGGATTTACTTATAGAGCTAAGTTCCTACTGTTCATGCTCCCATCATTCAGAAACTGGTTTTGTTCAGCATTAATAAATAATAAAAATGGAAGGTAGAGATGCGCTGAATAATACGAAACACGACGTTGTCCCCCCCATCTCGCTCTCACAGGCCTCCCATTGGCTTTCTTATGTCACGTAGGCGTAGAACACTTCCTTGTGCTGCTGTGATCCTGACATGCGCAGTTAGCAGAGGTGTATACGCTCCTGCGTCACCGCGATCAGCTGACATCAGTCCTGGCGAGTTCAGCGCTTGCGCAGTGAGCTCCTGGCAGAATTGTGGCAGCAGGAGGAGATTTTCTGCGCCTGTATGAGTTTTCACACGGCCAGGCACTGCCATAAGAAAGCCAAGGGGAGGTCTGAACAAAACCAGTTTCTGGATGATGGGCGCATGAACAGTAGGATCATGTAAATAGCTCTAAAGGTCAATTCTGATGACAGGTTCCCTTTAAGAAAACAAAAATGTGAACAGCGCAGTTAACTCGAGGAGACAGTTTTCAGAAACATCTTCCCTCTTTTTCTAGGCTTTTTTTTTTTAAACTATGAGAGAAAAAATGAGAGAAATTATCCTTGCAAGTGACAGCTGCTAACACGCATCCTACATTGCATGCCCCTAAATATTTCATTACACCATATTGCACGCAAATTAAAAGTTGCTTAATTATTTAATCCTCCTATCTTTGTTATCCTTATTTTCATACATTTGGGGAATTAACATTTAATGTCGTTTTTCGCGAGCTCTTGTACACAATGAGCGAGGGAAGGAAACTATATTGATTTTGGAGCAGGCCCCATCGTCAAACGGATAGAACTGACCTGACCTCCATTCTTAATCGCTTCAAAAAGTCAGCCCGCGTTTACTGCAATCTTTTAACTGGGATTAATTATAACGATTAAATGTTCCAATTAGTGTTCCTAGGTAGAAGGGATTGACAAAGTTACCGAAATCTATACGGCTTGGAAGTAACGGAGGGGAAGAAAGGAGCAGATCTTGTACAAAGACAATCATTTATGTAAGGAGGGGGAGGTAGACAGACGATTAGATAGATAGATAGATAGATAGATAGACAGATAGATAGATATGAGATAGATAGATATGAGATAGATAGATATATATGAGATAGATAGATATAGAGATAGATAGATAGATAGATAGATAGATAGATAGATAGATAGATATGAGATAGATAGATAGATATATAGATAGATATGAGATAGATAGATAGATAGATGATAGATAGATATGAGATAGATAGATAGATAGATAGATAGATAGATAGATAGATATGGACATGATTAGATAGACAGATAGATATGAGATAGATAGATAGATAGATAGATATGGATATGATTAGATAGATAGATATGAGATAGATAGATATGAGATAGATAGATAGATACATATAGATATGAGATAGATAGATAGATAGATAGATATGGATATGATTAGATAGATAGATATGAGATAGATAGATATGAGATAGATAGATAGATACATATAGATATGAGATAGATAGATAGATAGATAGATAGATAGATAGATATGAGATAGATAGATAGATAGATAGATAGATATGAGATAGATAGATAGATAGATAGATAGATAGATATGAGATAGATAGATATGAGATAGATAGATAGGAGATAGATAGATAGATAGATAGATAGACAGATATGAGATAGATAGATAGATAGATATGAGATAGATAGATAGATAGATATGAGATAGATAGATAGATAGATAGATAGATACCAGATTTATTACATCTGGTATAAAGTAGAACTGGCTTAGTTGCCCATAACGACCAATCAGATCAATCCTTTAATTTTCCAAAGGAGCTGTGAAAAATGATAGGCGGAAGCTGGTTGCTAGGGGCAACTAAACCAGTTTTCCTTTACACCAGTTTGAATAAATCTCGCCCTGCCCAACTGGCTAAATAATTAGTCCGCTCTGTATAGATGAAAAAGCCATCTAACTCTACCACTAAATCCATTTACCCAAATTTTAAGACCGTGTTTAGTTAAGCTGCCCCTGCAGGTAGCAAATGGTGATTCTGAGCTGCTGTTTTCAGGTAGGACACATGGAGGTGTCTGTCGTTATCTCTGTGCAGATGTGGAAGCCCAGGAAGGGCGTTCTCCTCAGGAGCAGGGGGTGGCAGTCCTCCTGGTAAAGTTTTCTGTCCCTTTGATGAGCTTTGTGTTGTGCGTGTCCAGTGTGCACAGGGCTTTATCACAGCGCACATGGCAGAGCGGCACAGATATATAAGTGCTTCATCGATGGGAAAATGCTTCATTCATCAGCTGTTAATTAGTGAACCCTGAGCGCTCTGCTTATTGCTTACACAAACACCTGTCACTGGCGAGCAGACGGATATCGGGACGTGAATCAATACCGCGTCAGAAGGCGACAACGTCTACAGTTCAAGGGCCAGCGGTGAAATGTCCAATCAAGAGGGCTGTATGAGTAGTGCAGGAGGCCACAGAGTATGGCATCGCGGATAAGCGTTCTGTCCCTCAGTACACAGAGGCCACCACTATCAACGCCATTTCTTTTTCTTCCCTGGCTTTAGATTCCAATATGACTCTCAACATCACACCTGACCCCTATAGAAAAAGCGCCACATAGCTGTGCCAAAACCAAGACAACGAATGATTTATCACGTATCTCGAAATCATAATGTTTCGTCTTAAGCCTCATTCACACAGTCAGTGTTTGGTCAGTGATTTTCATCAGTAAGGGTCCATTCACATGTTTTGCGGACCGCAAATCGCCGGCACTATAATAGAAAATGCCTTTTCTTGTCCGTGATTGCGGACAAGAATAGGACATGTTCTATTTTTTCGGGAACGCAATTGTGGACCCGGAAGTGCGGATCCGCCATTGCGGATGCGGGCAGGACATAGTGTGTCCCCATAGAAATGAATGGGTCTGCAATTCCGTTCCGCAAAATGCGGAACAGAATTGCGGATGTGTGAATGGACCCTAATTGTGACCCAAAACCAGGATTGGAGCCTCCACAGACATGAGGTATAAGGGACAGATCTGCACCTGTTCTGTGTTTAGAGCCGCACCTGATGAAAATCACTGACCGAACACTGACGTGTGAATAAGGCTTTAAAGGACATCTCCATAAAAAAAAAAATTAACCCTCCCTGAATATTTGTACCTTCTTTTTCACATAAATGTTCAGAAATTTTAATTTTCAGTCATCTAACCAACCTTAATTTCAAGTGACCATCATGGACTGATTTCTGCCCGGTGACTACTTTATTCACCTCTATTTGTTTGTTTACAAATTCTTTATTTACATTGAAAACGTTTACAATTGTAACCAAATTTTACACAAATTTTACTAAACACCATTTTCTTAAAAGACCCATCACAATGAAATCTGAGGCAAATTAAACCCCCGCAACAAGCAATAGAGGAGAAGTCACTGCCAACGCGCGGCTCGCCAGCAGTTAAAGGCCGGGATCGCCCTCCATTTGTACAACCCTGCTTAGAAGATTTCTGTCATTATGGTTTTTCTGTCCCAGCAATCTCCGTACTTACAAGTAGAAGAAAAGAGACGTCCGTGTAATAGACTTGTGCGAAAATGAATTTCAAATCGCCGTAGAGAGGGAACAAACTTTAATATGTTCCATTTGTACGTGGCAAAAAAAAGGGTTTTTTTTTTTTTTGTTATTTTTTTTTCCCAAGCTGTTTCTATTCATTAAAGCTAAAATGGTTATCCCCGGCCTCGAGGGATCTTTTAAAACACCATAAAGGAGGGAAGGAAAGGACAAAACAAAAACAGCGATTGAAGAAAATGAAATGAATAGAATTTCTGACACCTCTAGGAGCGGGCACCGGGGAGGGGGGGGGGATAGGAGAATAGACATGACCAGGATCTGGTTAACCCTTACTGCTAGACATCATGTACATTATATATACTTTATTGAAATAAACTAGTTTGGCTTCAGGAGGATATCGGTGACAAACTGGAGTGCATCAACCAGTGCCAGGCAGCTGCCGCCAAGGACGCATCTAGAGATACACGTGATGAAAATACAGAATACTCGGACCCAGAATACGGATGGAGCCTTATTCTTCCAGCTTCGTCCGCTGGCTGCCAAAAAAGCTGATCAGTGGAGGTTCTGGGTGCAGGACTCCCACTGAGGGATATCTACGAATATCTATATCTACATCCCCTTTAAGTTAATGAATATTGGCATCATCTTGGCAGACTGGTTGCCAGTTTAATTAATGGACTTTTCTACAGGACAAGGTGAATTATGGGTAATACCTATCCAATTTTTTTTTTATATTAGGCGACATTAGTAGGTTATAAACTGGAGCTACCAATGCCAGGCAGTTGCCATAAAGGCAAATAATATAATGGAAGTCATAAGACAAGGCCAACATTTCTGTACTTCATGAGTCAGCTTGTGGAGGATATTAAGTACAGAGAACGTTTTAGACCTGTCTGTAATCATAGCATTTACAACGCCAGTGGTTTTCCAAAATACAGCCCCCCACCAGTCATATCCTCATTCACTGGTTTTGTATTTGCAACGTGCCTCAAGTTTATCCCGTGGCTAAAGCAGAGTTCAGGTCTCCAGGGACGTTTGTAGCTGCTCATGGGACGGGAGGGTTCACATTGCAGGACCTCGATGTCAACCTCTGATTTCTTGCCATGTGGTAATCAGATCATCGACGAGGCTCCCCCGTTCTCAGAAAACAAACACAATTTGGCCTGTCTACCTAATCCAATATGTCCGCCCCGTTATTGCATTTCTCGATATCTCCACTGGATTTTCTCTACGTTTTGTTATACAGGGTGCTTATTTAAAGGGGTATTCCCACCTTATCAAGCGATTACTTTTTACACCCCTCGTGAGAATGAAGGGGACATGGTTCTGTAACACTGGTTTTTCACCAAGTCAGCGTGGCCCCTGGCCACTGGCCGTGCAGGGAACATAATCGTGTGACCCCTTCCTTTAATTAAAGGGGTTATGCCATGATTATTGCAAAACATAAAAATCATAAATCATATAGTCCACCACAACCTCTTTTCTAACAAAGCTAGAACTAGTCCTGTACCTCACATGGGTCCAGAGATCTCTTCATTCATTGCTCCAATTTCTCTAGTGGATTGATTTCAGACTGGCTGCTCAGGTAATGTATCCTATCTGCTGCATATCACATTCCAGGGGCATGTCCTTTCTGCTGCAGTTCTCTCCTATCACAGCTGAGGGCACGTCTCCTTTCTGCCCCTCTATCTCCGTATCACAGCTCAGAGGGTGTGTCTTTTCTGTTGAAACTCTCTTTCTATCGCAGTCATGTAGTGAAGAATGTAACTGAGCATGTGTGTCCACCTCAGCAAGGTGGACAGAGAAATATGTAAAAGGTACAAACAGCAGGTGGCGCTCTACAGATACATTTTATTGAATAGCTCAGTGGCTATACAAATTTTATAATTACATGTATCTTTCCAGTAGCTTCATGTGTGCCAACCAAGAACAGAACATTTAGTTAATTTACGTTATTATAATAATGACTTATGCTCCGGTCTCACCCAGAGCTGCATTTACAATCCTGCTCCTAGCGCATGAACAGGTAGCGCTCAGGAGCGCAGTGTAGGCTGTTTCCAAGGGCAGCTAGTAGAGTTTTGAGTGCAGCCCTGGATGTGACTAGAACATAACTCTTAATCATGACAAGTATTGGTATTGTGGATACATACCGTGGAAATACGTGTGATGAGTTTTTTTAGGGGACACTCTTCAGGGTGCATCTTAAACCTCTTCACTGCCCTGCTTGTGTTTTCCAAAGATGGCTCCCTGGCACTGTAACAATGCCACCAAAGACACGTGCCAAGCAGAGATACAGCTCGGTCCCTCAACAAATATGATTTTCTAGGCACACAACGTGCCATGACTGCCTATGAACACCACTCTAGTCTCACGAGGTGGCACAGATGGCTGTGCTGACTATGAGGCATTTCCTTGGATGATGCTCAAGACTTAAGCAGGAACGTTGGCAAAGGATTTGCCCCCTTCCATGGAAGCCGAACCTAGTATCCAGCCTAGCTGTAGCAGGAGCCAGCAGTGTTGATAGTCGGAGGTTGGCAGCCAACGAATGGTCAGGGGATAAAGCCATGCCAGTGTCTAGGGAGCCTCTATTTTGTCACCTCACTTCCCCAAACATATAAAACCAGAGTACTACACAGCAAACAGTCGTGTACACTCGTGGTCCGGAAGACCTCGTAAAGCCTGGGAGTGCGGAACCTACATCCACAGAGCAGATGGCACGACAGCTTTTTATTCAGAAATTATGATTATTAACTATGCCCATTGTAACGAGAACCACTTTCTGCACGGCCCAGCCAGACCTTTCTATCACTCGTCGAGTGTAACCCATTGGCTTCCTGCAGAGACTGGAATTCTCCAGCAGTGATGTCTTCAACTCGAAAGTTAGAATGCCCAATAAATGTAGGTGCTGGACTGGACGAGCATATGTCCCTTTAAACTAGCTCATTTGGTTTGCAGAATATTGGGTGACAGCTGTTATTGCTGCTGAGCAGGTAGTCAACAAGCTCTCTGGGACACATGAAAGGGAAAACTAGTCATGGACCTATATGGGATACATTACTGCTGGTAGATTCAGTGACATGAAAAAGCTCCAGAACTGATAGCTACCTAAGTCAACCATCTTAGAGCTCATGGGGCTAATCGCGCTGTCACCCATATGGTCCGCTGACTCCTTCTCTTACCCGGTAGTCTATCTCTGAGACATTCTTAGCTTAATCTAGGTCTGTAAACTATGACTCAGCATGTGACACACCAAGCATAGACCACCATACTGGTTCTTTATAGTCTACATGTGTAGAGTGTGACATAGACCAGCATACTGGTTATTTATAGTCTATATGAGTAGAGTGTGACATAGACCATCATACTGGTTCTTTATAGTCTATATGTAAAGAGTGCAACATAGACCACCTTACTGGGTTCTGTATAGTCTATATGTGAAGAGTGCAACATAGACCAACTTACTGGTTCTGTATAGTCTACATGTGTAGAGTGCGACATAGACCACCATACTGGTTCTTTATAGTCTACATGTGTAGAGTGTGACATAGACCAGCATACTGGTTATTTATAGTCTATATGAGTAGAGTGTGACATAGACCATCATACTGGTTCTTTAAAGTCTATATGTGTAGAGTGCAACATAGACCACCTTACTGGTTCTGTATAGTCTATATGTGAAGAGTGCAACATAGACCAACTTACTGGTTCTGTATAGTCTATATGTGTAGAGTGTGACATAGACCACCTTACTGGTTCTGTATAGTCTACATGTGTAGAGTGCGACATAGACCACCTTAATGGTTCTGTATAGTCTACATGTGTAGACTGCGACATAGACCCCCATACTGGTTCTTTATAGTCTACATGTTGTGACACAGTGAGAGGTTTGGTGGTAAAAAACAGGTATTTTCCTCTCAGCCTGTGCTGCTGGGTTGATTGCAGCCAGGTGAGGGCAAGTACTGGACCGGATTTTAGGTGCCAGTCCGGGTTTTTTTTGGATTAATACCTAGCTGCCTTTAAAAGACAGCTGGGTTTATGCAAAGCTCTCTGTGTTTGGGATCTGAGCCCTGTGCTGGGCTGAAAAGCTGAAGACCTGTGTGTCAGGAGAGCAGGCCATGTAAAGACGGTCAGTGGACTTTTTGTGTTTCCGAGCATTCAGCCAGGTGTGAACTAACACCTAGAATTTGAGGTGATTTAACCTGGAAACTGCTGGTGTTCCGTGGAGCTCTCAGGGCTGGAAGCAAGAGCTTGCAAAGAGGCGTGCAGTCTGCCTGGAAGCCTGAGGTTGGACTTTCCTGCGGCTGGGCTGACAGCCGGATGTGAACACGCACCTAAACCACACAGGTGAATTTGATTCCGTCTTGGACTTTTGTTTTGCCTCAAGTTTTGGCTATGTGTGTGAAGTAACACTAAGTGACTGTTTTGAGTTTTGTTTGTGCAAGTGTGAAATAAAACACTGTTTGCTGCACTACCTGGACTCTCTTTGCCTCTATACTGCACCCGCACCACTGTCTACCAGAGCAACTCCCCACAATGTGTAGAGTGTGACATAGACCAGCATACTGGTTCTTTATAGTCTATATGAGTAGAGTGTGACATAGACCAGCATACTGGTTCTTTATAGTCTATATGAGTAGAGTGTGACATAGACCAGCATACTGGTTCTTTATAGTCTATATGAGTAGAGTGTGACATAGACCAGCATACTGGTTCTTTATAGTCTATATGAGTAGAGTGTGACCTAGACCCCCATACTGGTTCTTTATAGTCTATATGAGTAGAGTGTGACATAGACCATCATACTGGTTCTTTAAAGTCTATATGTGTAGAGTGCAACATAGACCACCTTACTGGTTCTTTATAGTCTACATGTGTAGACTGCGACATAGACCCCCATACTGGTTCTTTATAGTCTATATGAGTAGAGTGTGACATAGACCAGCATACTGGTTCTTTATAGTCTATATGAGTAGAGTGTGACATAGACCAGCATACTGGTTCTTTATAGTCTATATGAGTAGAGTGTGACCTAGACCCCCATACTGGTTCTTTATAGTCTATATGAGTAGAGTGTGACATAGACCATCATACTGGTTCTTTAAAGTCTATATGTGTAGAGTGCAACATAGACCACCTTACTGGTTCTTTATAGTCTACATGTGTAGACTGCGACATAGACCCCCATACTGGTTCTTTATAGTCTACATGTGTAGAGTGTGACATAGACCAGCATACTGGTTCTTTATAGTCTATATGAGTAGAGTGTGACATAGACCAGCATACTGGTTCTTTATAGTCTATATGTGTAGAGTGTGACATAGACCATCATACTGGTTCTTTGTAGAGTGCAACATAGACCACCTTATTGGTTCTTTATAGTCTATATGTGAAGAGTGCAACATAGACCATCTTACTGGTTCTGTATAGTCTACATGTGTAGAGTGCGACATAGACCCCCATACTGGTTCTTTATAGTCTACATGTGTAAAGTGTGACATAGACCCCCATACTGGTTCTTTATAGTCTACATGTATAAAGTGTGACATAGACCACCATACTGGTTCTTTATAGTCTACATGTATAAAGTGTGACATAGACCATACTGGTTCTGTACAGTCTACATGTGTAGAGTGCGACATTGACCCCCATACTGGTTCTTTATAGTCTACATGTGTAGAGTGTGACATAGACCCCCATACTGGTTCTTTATAGTTTACATGTGTAAAGTGTAACATAGACCATCATACTGGTTCTTTATAGTCTAAATGTGTAGAGTGTGACATAGACTACCAAACTGGTTCTTTATAGTCCATATGTATAAAGTGTGACATACACCTCCATACTGGTTCTTCAGAGTGTGTTTACGGGTGTAGAGTGAGATATGGACAATAAAAACCAATTTGCTGACCTATATCAACACTCTACACACATAGACCCATAAACAACAAGTATTGTGGCATATGTCACATTCTACACACAAAGACACCATAAGGAACCAGTAAGGCGGCCTACGTGTGTTCAGCGTGTTGTGGACCACCTTACTGGCTATAGCCCTATATTATTAAAGCTCACCACATCTGTTAGATTGTGATCAGTCAGAATGCAGTCAATCGATTAATGACTGGCCGATATTTCCACACACACCTAGTTTCATCTGAGGATGGAATAACGTTTCCAAGCTGGCAGATAACATTTTCATTTGACTGAAGTCTACTATCGGTTGTCACAAAGGATCATTCACATCACTTTTAAAAATAATGGTCTTACAAAATAGTTAAAAAATCCCCCGTTTTGCTAGACTTTTATCTTGTGTGTACGACAAGCTTAACAGTTTGGCTCCAGTGCTGGTTGTCACTTTCTCTTTTGTAGCTTATGGAGGTGTTCTAGAAAAATGTAGAGGGAAAAAGAAGGATAAAAGTTCTAAAAACAATAAGGGAAGAGCGGATTTTTCACAGGAATCGAGTCAGAAAGCCGAGAAGTGAAGGGGCTGCGAGTGCTTTTGAAATAGGAGAACATCCTAAGGCAGTTCGGGGTGAGATTGTGGAGCAGAGATAAAAGGATAAAATACAATGGCTTAATACAGCATGTAAGAAATACAGTAACGGATACCTTTCCTATCCTTTTGTGCTTTGATTAGCTGCCAGCAACAACTTAACGGGTTTGTGTGGCTATGTTGCCTGCCTTCGGCCATTATGATTTTCTCTTTTAACAAGGAATCCACCTTGCAATGGAGTGGTTGGTTTCTACTATATACACCTTCTCAGAACAGTCTTTGCTTCAAGTGATATTCCAGTCTTTAGTCTATGGGACAGAAAGTTGTCTGACAGCTAGCAGTGACAGCCATTTTGGCTTGCATGGGCCAAATTTTTTTGTCGCCCGGTCACCTAGAGGTTTCTCCTCTTTCCTTTCTCGTATGTGCTTTGCAGTCAATTCTCTCACAGGCCACAACCTTCACAGCTAATAAGGCAACCAAGTGTTACAACGATGGCCTGCCTCCCGCTGTCTCCTTCTGCCTGGTGTGCAAGGCCTGCTCTGTCTCTCCTCCTCTGCCTGTAGGGCGCACCAGCACCCTAATCTTCATCAGCCAATGGCTCGCAACACTAGAGCACCGTTCCCTAAGGTTCCTAAGCAATAAGGGTCAAAGTTCGCTAGTCCCTGCAAAGGTGTGCTAAATGTTTGTCAGCCCGTTTCCTGGATCCCTTCCCGACCCTCCACTGCCTTACATGACCTTTTCCTCCATATTGACAGTTCCTCCATATTGACAGTTTACCGTATAGCTGGTATTCTGCTTGCTCCGACCTCAGCCTGTCTCTATGTTTTTGCCGGACCCTTCAGTGCTCTGCACTGATGTCCCTAACCCTTGTGGGTCAGCTGTCGACCACACCAAGACTATACCAGGGGTCGGATAGCAGCCAAGTAGTTCCCCTGCAGCGAAATTAAGGGTGAATTCCGAGGAACTGCCAGGATAACACATTTAGGAGTAGCCAAAGTCAAATATGTTGGTTGTCACAGTGGTTGCACACTCACCGCCATGACACCAAGCTTTTGTGTTGGAAAACAAAAGTGATGGCATCATGGATAAAGGAAATAGTTAGCTTCTCCTCCTATATGGAATTAGTAGAAATCTAAGTTGCTAGCAGTCTGAGTCATAATTGTAGGTCAAAAAGGTGAATTCTGGGAGTATGAGGGCTTATATGTGTGGTCCATATCTCCAGAAATGCTCTTCATTTGGATGCAAAAACTTTATTGACTATTTTGTCCCCAGCGAGACAGAGAACAGTAAATAATTTGAGAATTCCAGTGATAAAGACCCCTCGTTCTCTGTACACTTTCTGAGTTTCATTTCCACAAAGTGCAGCTTTACTGAAATGTGCATATAAGTAGAGCAAAGGATTTATAATCCTGCAAGCTTCACGGGGCAGAGGCTTTTTCTTCTGATATGCAAGAGCGCAGTTAATTTCTTTTATATACGGCCTTTTGTTCGTGGACACGACGTCGGCCAACTAGATGGACAGGAGCCAAGACCCGAATGAGAGTTAGAAGACTATTTCTCAGGGGGTTACGGGGGTGACTGTGTAACTGAAGGGACGTGCGGTCAGCCGAATCTGTCTTCTTCACATAAAATGGCAGCCATTTTCCTGTCAGCAGTTGCCAAGAGTCTCTGGCATCAGCAAAGACGACAATGTCTTGCCTTGCCGCCTTAGAATGGAGCTCCCGCAGTCTCTCTGTACTATTTGGCACACATTTTTCTGTCAGATGTTGGTGAAGGCAGCCTGTAAACAATGCACCTTCTCCTGCTGGAACCTGCCAGACAAAATGGCCGCCTTTTTTTTTTTAATCGTCAGCAGTGTATTTGGCCCTCCACGGTTGTTTTTATCAACAGGATTCTGATGCATCCCATTATTTCTTCAGTAACTTCACATTTCGTGCGGTAGAAAGTTCCTGCTGCTCCAGTGTGTATGCCGGCTACAGAGCGGTGGCCATTTTTCTGTCAGAAGTTGCCAAGCCGACCATGTGTTATCCAATCCTGAGTTACCTCACAGCTGTCATCCTGACAGCGTGTAGCTGACTTAGCTGAAGGGCACAAAATAAACCGTGATGTACGGCTTTTTGTGTTGCGTGTCCTCGCCTCCTCTTTGTGGTGGGTTTTTGCTCTTCAATCTCGGAGAAGAAGAAAAAAACAAAACGTATTTCTCAGGACAGAAAATCATCAGCAGAACGACACACACATTTACACACAAAAGCAGCTTAAGACGTCGCCAATTTCCCCCAACCCAAAACAGCTGGAAATTAATCTTACACTGCTTTTTATATGAATAAATCCAACCCTCCCATACCTTGGTCTTGCCAAGGAGGAGAAAAATCTACAGCTCAGGGCTAATCCCTGCAGAGAAATATCTTCTATTTTCAGGAGATTTTTTATTTTTTGCCTTTTTCCTACAGCCTAAGTGCTTAAATCAGGATTAATCCCCTCTCTTTACGCGCGATGCGCCCCTCCCTCGTCCTTGCTCCTCTTCCTTCTCTACATTTCTCACCGCCGAGAGCTTTGGCCAGGACCACGGTACTTCATGGGCTACGACGTCTTTACAGGCTGACAAATCTTCCTGATGAGGTGTCTTGCTTGGCTTTGTCGGATGGCCAGGGATCTGCACGTGTTGTCAGCAACTTTCATCGTGTCACTTAAAGGTGTCACTACCTGCAAGCATAAAAAATAAAAAAATTCTGCGAAAATGAGCTGCTGATCAGTATGCTGCTGACTTTCCTTGGAGACTTATCGAAGCAGGTGCAAGGGAAGAGTGGATGCCAGCTCTCCCTTCCTAGGGACCCATGAAAGCAGCAACTTGGAAAACTCTTCCATGTTTGCATTATACTAGTAACATAGTAACATAGTAACATACTGTAGTATATAAGACCGAAAAAGACATTTGTCCATCCAGTTCGGCCTGTTTCCTACAAGTTGATCCAGAGGAAGGCAAAAACCCCTGTGAGGCAGAAGCCAATTTTCCTCACTTAAGGGAAAAAAAATTCCTTCCCGACTCCAATCAGGCAATCAGAATAACTCCCTGGATCAACGACCCCTCTCTAGTACCTATAGCCTGTAATATTATTACACTCCAGAAATAAATCCAGTCCCCTCTTGAATTCCTTTATTGTACTCACCATCACCACCTCCTCAGGCAGAGAGTTCCATAGTCGTTTTACTAGCTTTGAGAAATATATCTTCTCCAAGATGTCCGACAGGGTCTTACGTTCATTTGTACCTCTGGTGGTAGAGTCCTCCGGCCAGTATGATGCGGCACATTTCTCCCACGCATTTTTATAGAATGCTTAAGGTTGGAGGCATTTTCACAGTTTTTATGCAATTTTTATCACACATCAATGTACTTCGGAGGGAAGCAAAACTGGTCAGTGAAAACATTCAAAGAGAAGGGTGTTCTGTAACCTAAGGTGAATCCTCTATAAATTGAGCCTGGCAGCCTTAGGCAAGAGCGCTGACACTTCATTTTGCCTTTTTTCATGCAGATTTTTGGTGTATTTTTCTGCCACAGGTTCCACTGCAAAAATGCATGTTGGATTTTTCTGACAATTATTTCTGCCATGTGCACACGGAGATACACATTAGGAGGATTTCCAACCAAAACTGACAGATGCCAAAGTATCGACATACTGTGACATCAATTTCCTGTAGGCTCCCATTGAAAAAGAAAACCCTTTATACTGTATAGTAAATGTTTTTGTTAGTTTTTTACTGGATGTCTCTGTATGGAATAAAGCTGTCAACAGAGGGACATACCGATATGTACCAGCAAATTGGAGGCAAAAAGACACACCTTTGGCTTTCATCATGTTAATGGGGGCCCATAGATACATTTCACGTACATTCCAGGGGCTTCCCGTTGCCGATGGCTAGCAAACAGGGGCGAAACTACCATAGCGGCAGACCATATGACTGCTATGGGGCCCAGGGCAAGAGAGGGCCCAGTTCGGATCAACGCCTCTTCTACTGGGGGTGAAAACTTTTACCCTCTAAAGACCCTTCCCTCTAAAGGAACAACTTTTAGCAAATGAGGCAGTGGAAAAATGGCCCAAGGGTCATTGAAAGGGGTTTAGGTGGAAACCCTTCAGTCCTGTGTGGGGCTCCTGGTTTAATCCTTGCTATGGGGCCCTTACTTCTCTATGTACGCCACTGCTAGCAAACACTGCAAAATATATAGTGAAAGTAGCCTAAATGTCAGCACCTCTCACTTCTAGGGGGTCTGAGCTCTATGTATTGTATTCTGCACCTATGGACTTACTGAAGAAGCAGTATGTAGTAGGCAAAAAAAAAAGCAACATAAATGCAAGTACAATTTGGTTTTGAAAAAAGGCATAGAGTGCATGAACTTACTGTAGATTTGACTGCTTGTACAGGGGAGACCGAATCTAAGCCTTTCAAGACCTTATGAGGTCACAGTTTAGAGTCGTAGCTATTCCCCCCAACAATGTTTGGAAAATTCAAGCTTTTCACTAAAATCTAAGGTTGAAATATTAATTTGTGAGCAATTACAAGGTACCAGAGGTTACTTTACTGAATAAGACTGAGAAAAGGAGTACGGGGCTGAAGCCACAGGGTTCCCTGATCCCATCCCTGCACCAGTCAAGCATTCCTGACTTGTACATCAGAATCAGTGAGGGCTTTAGATCATATTTAAAAGGGTTCTCTGGTCACATGTCAGGAAACATTCATCATTCTCTAATGAATGTTTCAGTTCTGCACCGTTGTCAAGATCTGTGCATGATGTCAGAGACAGGGCTCATAACCCATGCCAGACCTAAACCTTTTGCAACAGATGTATCCAGTGTCATTCTCTGCACTGATACATTGTAACAAACTATCAGGACAGAAGATACGTGCTGGGGATAGATACATGTATCTCATAAAGAATGTCAAGGCAGGATACAAATATATTGGGCTATGGGTGTACGCAAAAGCACTCTAATTTACAGAAAACAAGTAGAGGACTTGCAATGCAATGTTTACAGTTGCGTAACTTTTAATTGTGTGTAAAAGTCTTGGGGCCTAAACCGTTCCTATGATCCAGTTCTGACCTTTCGAATTAGCATCAAGTGGAAGTGGCGCCATAATCTCCACCACTTCAGACAGTAGGTGGTGGCAGAGAGCAACCCCTTGACTGCCAATTTGGGAGCTGCATAAGGGTAGCACTTAGCGCCCGGTCATGATTGGTGTCCTGCATGGTAGCATACCTAACCATCCTCTCCTACCAGCCCCCACCCCTCACACTTGCCATCTGTGGCTTCGAGAAGGTTAACATCTTCGCTCGGTGGATTCTCAGTTTTGCAATGACAGCAGACACTATCTCTGGCAGAACTGAAGCTTCAATTTATGCAGGAACTCTTTCCCAAGTCCACAGCCTGTCTCCGTTCATCCCCCTCTTTCCGTCACTCTCATCCGCCCCTAATGAATCCTGATCCTCTGGCGCTCTCAGACGCCTTTCCACAAAGAGAGTGTTTTTTTACTTATTTTTCCCGAGAGCTGTACCTTACCGTCATTTGCATAAGCCTGTCAGTTATATTTTGCTCCCGGTCACGTTTTTCCCAAAATGCTGAAGTGTATATATATATTTTACTTTACAGTTAAAAACGGTTTGATAACTGACAGCGCAAGAGCAATTTCGGATTCTTTTTCCCCAAGAAACAAATGCATTTTCTCTACTAAGCATAAAGCGGGTGTGTAGAGGAGGCTTATCGAAATTTACAACGTGGTAATGATATGTTCTATGAGATAACACCTGGTTGGTGTTTCCTAAAGCCTTGTAGCTAGTATACAACGCACAGTCCAGTTTTGGCAACTAGCATATAAAACGAGCTTGGTTTTGAGGGGCCAGAAATCTATTGATAAAGGCTATACAATACGAAGTCCCGTTCTTGTTGACTAGCATACAATTCAAGGTCTCAGTTCCAACATGCAATGATGAAATGCCACTTTCACATTTGGTGGCTAAAAACCAAAATAAAAATGTAAAGAGCTTAAGGCTTCGTTCACGTGATCGTTCAGCCTTTCCATTCTCCTTCTCCGTTTCGGAGCCGGAGAACGAAAAGGACAGAGAAGGCACATAAATAAGCCAAACAGGGCCCTTAGGACCCCATAGACTATAATGGGGTCTGTTAGTGTGTCCGCTCAGAAGATGATTTTGAAGCGGAGATAAAAGTCCTGCATGCACAACTTCGCTCCATAATCATCTTCTGAGCGGAAACATGACGGACCCCATTATAGTCTATGGGGTCCTAAGGGCTCTATTTGGCTGAGTTTTGTGCCTTCTCCGTCCTTTCCATTCTCCTGCTCCTAAACGGAGCAGGAAAACGGAAAGGCTGAAAGGTGATGTGAACGAGCTCTAACATACAATGCAGAGTAGTAGTTTGTTGACTGGTATACAATACAAACCTAGGTTTTGCTGGCAAGAACGGGCCCTGGAATGAAGTCCACAATCTAACCAGGATGATATAGAATGCAGAGACCAAGCCAAACGTGTGGCATACAACAGAAAAAGACTATACAATGCAGAGCCCAATTCTGGTAAATCAGTATACAATGCAAACCTAGTATGCCAAAATAACACATAACAAATAAAGCTTGAAGGGTTGTCAAATTTAGAAAACCCATTTCTTTACACTCTATAAGGGAATTCTGAGTTGATAGAGGTGGGTCTTCATCTCTTACAAAGGGCATGTCTTGCTCTGGAGGAACAGTCATGTCTTATATTACACAGAAAATCCATTCATTTGAATGGGCAGGGTGTAATACTTTAATTCCCTGTGGAGGTGCTGCAGGAAACTGAACACACGACCATATCCGTTTTGCAGTCGGTATGTCTGTTCCTCAAAAGTTAGAACATGCTCTTTTCTGGTATTTATACACACCGTCTACTGAAGGTCATGTCATTAACACAATGCAGTATTCCAGTGTAGCAATGCCATCATGAAATGCCATCCTTAAAGAAATGTTCTCACCAGGAGACATGTCGCCGAGTCCTAATGTTTCAGACATTTTTTATATGGACGTGTCCCTCCCATGCGAGATCTGTGTGTCCAGAATGTTGCTGCCTTCACTACTTATTATGCATTAACTCAGCTTCATTTCTGTTCTGATTTCTTTTTCTACAGCTCATTAGAAGTCTCCTATTACTTGTACTGGCAGTCATAAATGCAGCCATGAATTCTCTGCTTTCTCTCTACACAGCGTATATGATTTTAGTCTCTGACAAACTGCTTTCTCCCCTTACTTCCCTCCTTGGATATTTCACCCTCTCCACACTCTGATCTGTATCCCCTCCTCCGCCTGCAGGCTGGGTGCTCTTCTTTCTCTCTACATTTTGTACACAACCTATGTGATTCTGCCCCTAAGTGCAGAATATGGACCCAGTGAGTCTGCAAAAAAAATAAAAATATGCGTACGGCACATCTACGGTATCTGTATTTTGCAGATCTGTGTTTTGTGAACCACAAAATATATACGGTAATGTGTATGAGGCCAGGTTTCCTACAGATAGTTGATTGTAGGAGATCCATGCAGGGGGATACTTTGTGATCAACTTATTTTGAAGGTATCTTTCTAACAAGTCCAAACTGGAAAACACCTTTAGTATAAAATGTAGGGCTCACTGTGAAATCCTCCATAGTGGTAGCTAGAATGCAGCAAAGCCCTCAAATGTTTAGAATAGTCTACAAAGGAGGGTATGGACCATTAAAGGACATTTACAGTATAGTACGTGGTGCTTCATGGAATTGGTCCCTAGGGATATTTCCCAAATCTGTGGCTACTAAGCAGGATGGCACTACATGAAGAACAAAGTGAAACATGTTGGCACTATACATATGAGCAGTATTATTACTGTCTATTATAGGGTTATGATATCGTTACCTTCCTGACCTGGGCTGATATCCAGACCTGTGAGATCATAGGAAAACCCAGGGATTCTCTTTGTGTCTGGTTTCAGTGATGCCCTCTGAGCTGTTGCTTCATTTTCACCAATGCACAGAGCTGAGTTTTGTAACAAGGCAATAAAAAGGAAAAAAAGAGACAGAGACAATTCCCAGGATGAGGAGCTGAACGAGTTCTTGTTAGGAAATGGTTGTAGTTTCACATTAGAGAACAACCACTCTGGGAACGGTTACACGTAAAGCTATTTTCCAAATCGGCTCTGTCTATGGCTCTTACCATTTTTCTGTTACAAAATCATTTTAATCATTTGTCAGGGAGTATTTTGCGGCTGACAGCCTGCTCCGCTCCTAGGAGACGACACATCGGCGGAGACAGGAATTTGCTGCAACACTTTATGGAAAACTGGGGAAGCGAACCCACATTCTATAACATATGGAACAGGTATACACATTGTGTGAATACCACTGAACGTCATTACCACAATGTAGTATAACAGTGTAGTGATGCCATCAAGGTACTTTAAATGATACTCCACTCTAAATGGAATGTTCTGACCAGGAGACACGGCACCTAGTCACCTTTATGTTTCCGACGTTTCTCATGTGGATGTGTCCCTCCTAGTAATACATGCTGGATATGAGATCTGTTTGTCCAGAATACTGCTGCCTTCACTAGTTCTCATGTATCACACAGCCTCACTTCTGGACTAATTTCTCCTTCTATAGCTCATTAGAGATCTCGTTTTACTTGTACTGAAAGTCATGAATGCTGAGGAGTGTCTAATTCCTCTCTCCTCCTGCAGTTTGCTGTTGGTGCTCTGCTTTCTGCACAGCCTATATGATGTTCCCATGGGCGTAGCTATAGGGGGTGCAGAGGTAGCAGTCGCTACCGGGCCCAGGAGCCTGAGGGGGCCCAAAGACCCTTGTGCCGCATAAGAAGACACACATAGCACTGAGGGAAGGGGGCCCAAGCTGAATTTTTGCACCAGGGCCCATGAGCCGTTAGCTACGCTCCTGGATGTTCCCCTACAAATTGTATGTGAGCTGCCCTCCTTGGATGTTTCTCCCTCTCCACACTCTGATCAGTATCCCCTCCCTCCGCCTGCAGGCTGGGTGCTCTTCTTTCGCTCTACATTTTGTACACAACCTATGTGATTCTCCCTGTAAACTTGTCTGTGCTTTACTCTGATCTGCCATGTACTGCCGTCTATCCCTTCCTGCTGTGATCAGTAGAACTGAGAAAGGGGAGAGGAAAGCGGACAGAAGCCTCAGAAAGAGAAGCAGAGCTCTGATGGATATATGTCAGATTCAGCAGCACCAACAGCTGGGTGAGGGTCTTTCATGCACATTGTAGAAACATAATAGTGAGAAACATTTAATGAAGACTGTTTAGAAAGTTACTTATTTATATAGGAATCAAACAGATAATAAAAACTGTTTCAGTGCAAATGTAGCCATAACCTTTTTGTTTTCCAAGAAATCCTTCTCCGTTTTAAGCTTTAGTTTAGTGAATGCAAATGTGAAATGATGTCACAGTCTTTGTTGCTTAATGGGGTTTTTCAGGACTTCCATATTGATGGCCTATCCCAGTGATGGTGAACCTTTACAGACCGAGTGCCGAAACTGCAACACAAAACCCACTTATTTATTGCAAAGTGCCAACACGGCAATTTACCCTGAATACTACAGTCCAATATAGTATATCTTCCATGTACTTTATCATTTAGCTAAAATATCATGCGCCGCCTGCGCTGTTCATAGTGCGCCCTGCGCTGATGGATGGCAGGAAAAGTCTAAGGCATATTGGTACACCATAGACATCTTCCAGGGTGCGGGTGCCCACAGAGAGGGCTCTGAGTGCCGCCTCTGGTACCCGTGCCATAGGTTCGCCTCCACTGGCCTATCCTCAAGTTATCAAAGGGACAAGGAAGCTTGAAAATACACAAACCAAGCTGTTTTCTGAGCCATATTAATCAGATTTTTTAATAATAATTTTTATTACAGAATCCCTTTAAAGGGTTTCTGACACCAGATTTAACCCTATTAAACTGGCTGACATTAGCGATGTGCTAATGTCAGCAGGCTCTAACTCACCTAATCTTATGCTTCTGGATGCCCCCATTACTGCACAATTTTAACTTTGATAATATGCGGATTAGCCTCTAGGAGCGGAGGGCGCTGCTCCTGCTCCTAGAAGCTCCGCTCACCCACCTCAAGTCACGCTCAGCCGTCCTGATTGACAGGGCCAGGCAGCACTCTTCTCCTCCTGCCGGCCCTGTGTGCTGGGACTGCGCATGTGCGAGATTTATCCAGCATACAGGGCTAGCCGGAGCAGACGAACACTGGCCCTGTCAATCAAGGGCGGCAGGGCGTGACTTGAGGTGGGCGAACTGAGCCTCTAGGAGCAGGAGCAAGCCCCCCACTGCTCCTAGAGGCTAATTAGCATATTATAAAAGTTAAAATTGTGCAGTAACGGGGGTATCCAGAAGCGTAAGATCAGGAGAGTTAGGGTCTGCTGACATTAGCACATCGCTAATGTCAGCCAGTTTAAATCTGGTGACATAAACCCTTTAAGGCCAATTTCTAATGTTTTAGGTGCAGACAAGATTCTGCTTGTCTCTTGCTATCCATAAGCATCGGGACTCTTAAATCTACACCGTTTTTTGCGCAAGTTGTAACCATGTGGCCCCAACCCAGGTTGCATAACTCGTCATTGGTTCAAATTAATTTTCATCTATTGCCTGGTAATTACAAAAGGCCGATAGGGACTCGTCTCCATCACTTTTAGCATTAAGTCTCCGATTCATCCTTCTTTTGTGAAGCTGCTGGATTGTAACCAACGTTTAACAGCTTTTTATACAGGTCCATTGCTTTTAAAGGTTGGAAAGCTCACTCGCTGCTATAAATGATTAATATCGCTGTTACAGCTCGGCCTGTTCTCCTTCCTGGATTCTCTTGACAACCCCCAAGATAGAATCCCATCCATGTCAGCTGGTTAAAAGGTTTTGCCGCAGCTACCGTTACACTTGCTAGGCGAGGCTTATCAGGCTTCCTCCGACTCCCTGCAACTACATCGAGTTAACCCCTCAGTTATCTAACAGCATTACACTGAGGTTTAATATTTAGAGGGAGCTCCACTTTGATTATCTTCACAGACATGTTGAAGAAGAACACTGGTGGGTTTCATGGAACGGACCTGCTATTCGATTCCTAGTTCAAAGACAGGATGTTGGTGAAGCATCTGAGCCTTTTTGCTGTTCTTGAAAAGAGAAATTTACCTCATTGCTCTTTCAGAAAGGAGGAAAAGTTGGAGTGCCCCTTTAAGCATGTCCAGAAATAGATAGTTGAGAATCACAGAGTTCAGATTTTTGATTTACACACAGCTCTTCTCTTCTGTTATTATCTGTGGAGCTCGTGTAGAATGAGCACATAAAACGCAGTGTTTTGCATACTGTCCGACATTACTCTGATGCAGTCAATGTAAATGTGGTGACATCATAGTATAGATGGGATATTTAGTAAAACTTAGAACAATTAAACCAGTGAAATAATCAATAATGTCTGTACACGAGCGTAAGAAAACAGCAACTTAACGCTCTCTTAATCACCGGCCACTTAAGAAGTGTCAGAAAGAGCTGCCAAGTGTCAGTAAATCTAAAGTAGACCTCACACTAACAGATTGGCTATAAGCTAATGGCTTCTCGTAGATGCCCTTAATTATTTGACGCAGCACCCTATCGGGCCTTGCTATTATGAATTTACCTAAGAATCATCTCTTGCCTGCCCAAAATCCTCAAAGAGTTTGTGAGCCCGATCAGGACTGTAACGACCAAGGGCATCAGATGTACATCACCTGGACCTGGGCTTTAAAGAGATATTCAAGTACAATTAAAACCAAGCTCAATGGCCTACCAATGGTTAAACATAATAAAGGATCTTATACTCACTTTGATGATCTCCGCCGCTTCCATTTGAAATGGTGCCCTGGTCCCTACTTCCTGCTTCTGCTCTCGAAACGGCAGGAAATGGCTTGCTCAACCAATCAATGGCTGCAGTGATGACCTGCCTCATCCAGTGATTGGTTGAGCGGCATTCCCAGCCATTTCCTGCTGTATCGAGAATAGAAGTGGATAATGGAGCACAGCGGGATGTTTTTTTCCCCCATGGGTACACCGCCACTAAAAAGTATCAGCAGGATCAGCCCTACCAGGCAATATGCCTGATATAACAGGGTGGATGCTGCTGGCAGATGCTTTTTAAAGAATAAAGAACTATAAATGAAACAGATAAACATGTTATACACATTATACCAAATAAAACTAAAAAAGGAAAAAAAAAATTTACAATTTTTTTTATTTTGGTAGGCCAAGAAGTCAAAAAGTTGGGTACATTAAACCACCAGGTGCCCAAAATCACTAAAAACCCTCTGGTTGTTAAGAGGTTAGATAAGCGGTTTAATACAATGGTTGTAGCTGACTATATCACCAGTCCTCAACAAAGAGACACGACTGAATGGAACCCTGTGGTTTGGATGGACAGCCGACATTTGGAACGTTACCGTTTGCCGGCTGAACATCGAATAGTATGCTGTCTTAAGATTTAATGTAGAACCTTATAATCAGTAGGCCCACAACCATAGCACCTTCCATCACGATCTTCTATCACAACCCTCTAGGCCTTCATTAATGTTCTTCAAAACTCAGTTCTCATTCTTGAGCTTCTCGTAACAGCTCCATAAAGTTATCACTCCGCTATCTAACATTTCCAAGGTGAACAATCTTAGAACAGAATCTGGGAATAATTTACATCCTTTCTGCCACAGTCATCGAATCGTCTGCAATTTCGCGTGACATATGTTAACCACACTGAATGAAGACAAGGCTTTCACATAGACGTGACAGGTCGCAAATGCAGAAAAGAATAATTTCTTGGAAAACAAAAAGTGATAATACAATACTGGGTGAAAACAGACTTTGGTGAGTATACGCTCCAAGCTGAGAGACACGTGCATCTGGCGAGATGATAGATTTTCGAAAATAAGGGAAGAAAAAAAAAAGTGGTGCTGAAAACAAAGGTATTTTCAGAAGCTTCTACGTAAAGGGTTTGCGGTCCTCCTGGAGACGGGCAGCCTTTCTCAGTCCTAGGTGAATTTCTTGCTGCGTGCGTCCAACTCATGTAGAGAAGATAAAAGGCCGATTTTGTCCTCTCCTGACTGCAGCAGTAACTGCCTTCTAATCACTGCCCCCGTGTTCAAAATGACCTTGTCAGAGCCTGCCACGTAGCGTACAATCTGCGTCTATTGTTAGCTGAGTGCGACAGGCCTAGGGCCCGTATGCCACGCACCGCAGCTTTTCTTTTGAGCTAAAACATGGTCCGTTTCAAATGGAAATAAAGGGAGAGTCACACGCTGGTGATGGGAGTGCTGGGTCACAGGTTACACGTGTGAAGAAAGTTATTTTGAAATATCATTAAATATTTTTCAGTTAGCTTCTTTGTGAAAGCCCCTGTCACAATGAATTGGCGTGCTGCGTTCAAAAGTATCCTTTCAAAATGGCCTATCTATCATCTTTGCTATCAGTCCCATCAAAGCCTCCTGGCTAAACATCATTCTGGTAGTCTTCTGGATGTCAAGACCCAGATCTTTCGACATTGGTAATATACAGTTGGCAACTGCTGGATATTATTTTCCATCAGGGTCGTAACCATTATTGGGTGCAATGATGTTGCCTAAAGGGGGGCAAACGTTTTTGAAAGAAGTCCAAGTTGAATTGAGAACGATGATGAAATGCTGTCCAGTTGCCTTGCTGTTGTATAGATGCTTCAAGAAGGCAACCAAATATATGCCTACAAGAAGATGCCACTCTTGCTCATCAGATGTATAACGAAAATGGGCTAAGCATCTAGGAGATGAACATTTAGTGATTCAAGCAGAGGTTCAAGGATCCTCGGGTTCTCTTTTCCTCTGTCCTTTAAGATTCCCTATGCCAACTTGATGGTCTCTACAAATGGAAACATTCCTTCAGACACATGTCAAAGGGGTCTTACTCACCCAACCAGTACCCTGCTCTATGCTGAAGAGGGGCTGTCAAATTCTCTCTTTCTTCCAGGAAGAATTGCCTTGCCTAAACCACTTCCTATTCCAAATTAGTGGTCTCTACAAGGAGAAACATTAACCCTTCAGACCCATATCAAAGGCCTCTCACCCACCAACCCAGTACTTTACTCTGCACTGACGAGGGGACTTTTTTTACCAGGATGAATTGCCTTGACTAAAAGATTCCCAACTCCAACTTGCCAGTCTCCAAAAGAAGAAAAATAAGGCCCATGTCAAAGGCCTCTTAACTAGTCAACCAGTACTCAACTCTGCACTGAAGAGGGTCTCTCAGGTATTTTTTCTGCTTGGCTTAAGACTCCATGACAGCTTGGTGGCCTCTACATGTTGGAGCATCATTGCTCCAGACTCCTTTCAAAGGCCTCTCACTCACCTAGTCAGCCTTATCAAATGCTCTGCACCGTTGAGGGGCAAAAATCCTAAAACAGCTGTCTGCAGATTTGTCTCTCTTCCTTATGGCGAGGAGTCAGACATTAACTTAGAGCAGTGATGGCTAACCTCCGGCACTCCAGCTGTGGTTAAACTAGGACTCCCAGCATGCTCCATTTATTTCTATGGAGTTCTGACAACAGCCAACTCAGTGTACATCTTGGGAGTCGTAGTTTTACCACAGCTGGAGGGCCAGAGGTTAGCCATCACAGACTTAGAGGATAGCTAACCTCAACAGGCGCCACTGGAGAAGTGGTTTTCTTGGAGGATAGTTGCTCTGCATAGGTTCATTCATTGCACCCAAGCGAAGAAGAGTGCTTGCCCACCACTTTTAGATAAGTATTTACATATCCAAGGAACCGGGATATGCAGTTGTCTACGTAAACCAGGAGTCGGGAAAATGGTCAGATAGAGAGAGCAATACCTTTTACACTATTACTGTTACAATCAGCTAGTAGTGATGTCACAAGTAGTGATGTTGAGTAGAGATAAGGGAACTTCAAAAATTAGTTTGGCTGAGCCACGCCCCCTGCACTGATCACATGACGGTGACGTCACCCCAGGTCCTTCGGCTTTTCCAAAGTTCGGGTTCGTGGAAGCCGCCCCTTATGGATTCCATATGCCGGGATAGTCCGCGGTAGTGGAATCCATAACGGGATGCGGCGATTACCCCAACCCGAACGCCGAACTAATTTTTGAAGTTTGCTCACCTCTAATGTTGAGTATATCTGGCAAGTGTGTCACATGTATCTAGGGTTGGCTTCCTTTTTTGGGAGGTAATCCTCCTGACCACTTGTCGAGTTGCTGTTTTTGGTGAGTCTTTCTATGGATCATACATAGTAACATAGTATATAAGACCGAAAAAAGACATTTGTCCATCCAGTTCGGCCTGTTTCCTACAAGTTGATCCAGAGGAAGGCAAAAACCCCTGTGAGGCAGAAGCCAATTTTCCTCACTTAAGGGGAAAAATTCCTTCCCGACTCCAATCAGGCAATCAGAATAACTCCTGGATCAACGACCCTCTCTAGTAGCTATAGCCTGTAATATTATTACACTCCAGAAATAAATCCAGTCCCCTCTTGAATTCCTTTATTGTACTCACCATCACCACCTCCTCAGGCAGAGAGTTCCATAGTCTCACTGCTCTTACAGTGAAGAATCCTTTCTATGTTTGTGTACAAACCTTCTTTCCTCCAGACGCAGAGGATGTCCCCTTGTCACAGTCACAGTCCTGGGGATAAATAGATGATGGGAGAGATCTCTGTACTGACCCCTGATATATTTATACATAGTTATTAGATCTCCCCTCAGTCGTCTTTTTTTCTAAAGTGAATAACCCTAATTTTGATAACCTTTCAGGGTACTGTAGATCCCTCATTCCAGTTATTACTTTAGTTGCCCTCCTCTGAACCCTCTCCAGCTCTGCTATGTCTGTCTTGTTCACAGGAGCCCAGAACTGTACACAGTACTCCATGTGTGGTCTAACCAGTGATTTGTAATGGTGGAACTAGAATGGGAAGTCCTGTCAATCACACATAGGCACAGCTTGATAGGACTTATTCTCCTAAGGCTCTGTGCAAATCACAGGCTGCCAACCTTTAATTTTCAATG
This sequence comes from Bufotes viridis, assembly GCA_033119425.1. Lineage (NCBI taxonomy): Eukaryota > Metazoa > Chordata > Amphibia > Anura > Bufonidae > Bufotes > Bufotes viridis. Next base: position 63,279,823 of record CM065599.1, on the reverse strand, counting down.
TAGAAATCAGACAATAATTTGTACTTATTGCAGCCCTATGCGTACCAGTTATATGGATCCTGCAAACACACTATCAAATCTAATTATGTGTAATACGGGTGCTTGCCTATAGGGTTAAATCTGGTGGGCAGAGACCAGTGGGAACCAGCCAGCGGAATACAGCTCTTCCTCAGAACAGCACCAGAGTAACCTTGCCTGACTTCCTCTCTTGTTATAATAAATGTGCTCTTTGATGCCTGGGAAAGATAAAAAAGGCACATTTTCTGGTGTAATTGGGACAACTTTACACCAGCCCAGCGGCACATTTTATTAAGGACGAAATGTCAGGCTCCTCGCACTGTTCCCAGCACAAGTTATGCGCTGCCCTTGCTTGCTCGCTGGATGTTATAATTGCAATATTTTCTTGTGTTCACCAGTCTATGAGCGGCATAGCTCCTGTGATGAAGGAGAAAAACAAGAACCCCTCCATCATCCTTACACTTTAACCCCTTCTCTGCGCCGCCAACGCTTTACACAGAAGAAAATGTATACCTGAAATAACAGCGAACCTGCTGATATCTCTCTCTCTCTACAGAAACAGTATACGTAGAGAACAACGTGTAATAATCTAGACTATTATCCATCTGATCACATTCATGTTCGTAGACAGCGGTATTATGGAAGTTATATTCTTGTACATAGGAAGCAGTATTATAGAAGTTATATTCTTGTACATAGGAGCAGTATTATAGTAGTTATATTCCTGTACATAGGAGCAGTATTATAGTAGTTATATTCTTATACATAGGAGCAGTATTATAGTAGTTATATTCTTATACATAGGAGCAGTATTATAGTAGTTATATTCCTGTACATAGGAGCAGTATTATAGTAGTTATATTCTTGTACATAGGAGGCAGTATTATAGTAGTTATATTCTTATACATAGGAGCAGTATTATAGTAGTTATATTCCTGTACATAGGAGCAGTATTATAGTAGTTATATTCTTGTGTATAGGAGGCAGTATTATAGTAGTTCTATTCTTGTACATAGGAGGCAGTATTATAGTAGATATATTCTTGTACATAGGAGGCAGTATTATAGTAGTTTTATTCTTGTACATAGGAACAGTATTATAGTAGTTATATTCTTGTACATAGGAGGCAGTATTATAGTAGATATATTCTTGTACATATGAGGCAGTATTATAGTAGCTATATTCTTGTACATAGGAGCAGTATTATAGTAGTTATATTCTTGTACATAGGAGCAGTATTATAGTAGTTATATTCTTGTACATAGGAGCAATATTATAGTAGTTATATTCCTGTACATAGGAGGCAGTATTATAGTAGATATATTCTTGTACATAGGAGGCAGTATTATAGTAGTTTTATTCTTGTGTATAGGAGGCAGTATTATAGTAGTTCTATTCTTGTACATAGGAACAGTATTATAGTAGTTATATTCTTGTACATAGGAGGCAGTATTATAGTAGATATATTCTTGTACATATGAGGCAGTATTATAGTAGCTATATTCTTGTACATAGGAGCAGTATTATAGTAGTTATATTCTTGTACATAGGAGCAGTATTATAGTAGTTATATTCTTGTACATAGGAGCAATATTATAGTAGTTATATTCCTGTACATAGGAGGCAGTATTATAGTAGTTATATTCTTGTACATAGGAGGCAGTATTATAGTAGTTTTATTCTTGTACATAGGAACAGTATTATAGTAGTTATATTCTTGTACATAGGAGGCAGTATTATAGTAGATATATTCTTGTACATATGAGGCAGTATTATAGTAGTTATATTCTTGTACATAGGAGCAGTATTATAGTAGTTATATTCTTGTACATAGGAGCAGTATTATAGTAGTTATATTCTTGTACATAGGAGGCAGTATTATAGTAGTTATATTCTTATACATAGGAGCAGTATTATAGTAGTTATATTCTTGTACATAGGAGGCAGTATTGTAGTAGTTATATTCTTGTACATAGGAGGCAGCATTATTGTAGTAATATTCTTGTACATAGGAGCAGTATTATAGTAGTTATAATATAGTACACAGGTGACGGCATTATAGTAGTTATATTCTTGTACATAGCAGGCAGTATCATAGTAGTTCTATTCATTAATATTTGTTAATATAATATTCATCATATTAAAAAAATGTCGATTGGAGGTGCTAGGTATGGATTCCCCATTGATCTGATATTGATGACTTATCCTGAGACTAGACACTAAAAAACCTTTTTAAACCTCTATAACAAATACTGAATCTTTCTTCTCACTCTCATTCCTAAATAATACAATTGTCAGTGTACATGCAAAAAGACAAGAGAATGTATGTCCTGAACAAATGTCCAGTATGATATATCGGCCTCGTACCTGGTGTAAATTAAAAAAAAAATCTGTGTGCACTGTGGCGGATACTTGCCATATATATACTAATAGTGTTGTCTACAGCACTTTTTTCTTACATTAATGCCTTCAGAACCGTAATTTCCCCTGAGGCCTGGTCAGCACATAAGCTCTTCAGTCCAGATAATTAGTAGCCGTACGGTTCTATATATTCCCATTCAAGGTTTCTCATTTAACCATCATTTCATGGAAAGGTCTGAGCGGCTTGAAATCTTTTGTCCAAAGCGGTTGCGTTTCAGTCAAAGATCTTATCTAGTGCATCATTTTCAGGTCCGTCGCACATGGACATCATGAGTGGAGCGGAGCTTGCAGATGTGCTCATCGTTACTTTGGTTTTATATTTATATATATGTTTTCTGCTTGGAAAGCTTCGCTTGTTGATGTAAATCTGGCTAACGATTTGCTTAGAACGAGGACAGCGCTTGATTAACAAGCTTGAAGCAGCCGGCAGTAAATGGCAAAGTACTAGAGGAAACCGCTCAGCGTGCAAATGCTGGGTTAAGTGGCTGGTAGCCGATTATTAAAAAATATTATTTTTTTTCCTTTTTTTCGTCTTTTAACGGAAACAAGAAAATGGACTGACATATGATATGTCCGAAACAACTTATATAAATTGCCGCTGATATTTAAGAAGTTGTCCTATCAATGTCAGATAAGTGCAGGTCCCACCCCTGGAGAATTCACACCTATGGGTGTTCCGCAAATAGCCAAGCAAGACCCGTAGCGGTTCACTTTGGGGGCCCGTTCTGGAGATAGAAGCATATTCCAGAGGTAGGACCTTCATCTATCTGACATTGATGCCCTATCCTAGTGGATAGGCCATCGATGTCTCAGATGGGTCAACCCCTTTAACCAATGTGTCTATGGAGGTACGGGACATAAAGCAAATTATGTTTCTGGACTTCCTGTCTATCACCCTACTGAAGAACTCTACAGTCACCCCGAATTGGCTGAGTGAGGAACAAAATAGCACAGCAAAGGGAGATAACATCAATTTTAGGATTGTGTCCCCACCAAAATCTAGTGATTGACCTGTTGAGTGAAATGTGGCAAATCTTCAACAAATATGCATGAAACTCATTATTCCGTAGCAAATTACGTCCGGTGTGGGCGTACATTGAAGCTGTGAACGAAGTCAAATAGCCCCCGGGAGCGACAAAGCTATAATGGACGGATTACAATAATTTTTCAAATTCTATAGAGAATCACTCAATGTAGTGGGAACTGATGACATCACTGAACCACAAAGTGATGTCACTAGCTCCATCCCAATTTTTTTCCTTGGCTAGCCCATATCCTCCCCATTTTGCAGACTCCCACCATTTTTCCTAATTGAAAACCGCAAGCTCTTTTGCAGTTTTTTTAATACGTAAAATGACCTTTTTTAATCTCTATATAAATAGATCAAGACTGTTTAAGAAAAAAAGCTTACATTTTCTAGCGAGAGAGAAAAGGGAGAGATGATAAAAAAAGAGTCTAGCACAGAGAGATTTAGTTCCATCTGAAAGCTGTCGACATGAATAAAAGGCTTTTCTTTGAACCTTGAGTTTAATAGCGAGAGGAGAGAGAGAGATTGGAGTCGGGAGCCCTAGGGTTTAATCAGAGCTTCATTTGATAAATACAGGGAGACAGAACCACACAGTATGAGTGTTGATGCTTCTCTCCCTTCCCTGGTGCTGGCGCTCATTCTCCAGCTAGCCCTTTGTCTAATAAACTCTTTCCTCACCACCCTACCCTCTACACCTCCATGCCATCATGATTTCATTTTTTATTCATTGCAAGACTCATCACGTTCAAGGACTTTCCTGGTTTGCCTACAGTTAAAGGAGAACTCCATCCTCAGTAGATGTCGGTTTCCCGGTCCTCCACAGTACAGCTCTTAAGTCCGTTTTAAAAATGATGGAAGAAGGCTTTAAATATCTTATTTCTGGTTTAAACTATTAGTGGTTGAGCAAGATCCTTTGGGCCCGTGTCCCGATGACAAAACTGCTAATATCACCACCAGGTATAGGGCTTATTAAGACTCGTCTGAAACACCAGTCTTAATAAATGTGCCCCATAATATACAAATATAATATACACCCCAGTTGGGGAAATAGCTCATCATCATTAGTCACTCACTGCTGATTCCTCTTTATGTGGAAAAAGTTCAACAGCAGCTGAGGTGTGTATTAGGAGGCCCTGCAGCAGCTGAGGTGTGTATTATGAGGTTCTGCAGCAGCTGAGGTATGTATTATGAGGTCCTGCAGCAGCTGAGGTGTGTATTATGAGGCCCTGCAGCAGCTGAGGTATGTATTATGAGGTCCTGCAGCAGCTGAGGTGTGTATTATGAGGTTCTTCAGCAGCTGAGGTGTGTACTATGAGGTTCTGCAGAAGCTCAGGAGTGCATTATGAGGTCTCTGCAGCAGCTGAGGTATGTATTATGAGACTCTGCAGAAGCTGAGGAGTGCATTATGAGGTCTCTGCAGCAGCTGAGGTATGTATTATGAGACTCTGCAGAAGCTGAGGAGTGCATCATGAGGTCTCTGCAGCAGCTGAGGTGTGTACTATGAGGTTCCGCAGAAGCTGAGATGTGTATTAGGATGTTCTGCAGCAGCTGAGGTGTGTATTAGGAGGTTCTATAGCAGCTGAGGTGTGTATTATAAGGTCCTGCAGCAGCTAAGGAGAGCATTATGAGGTCCTGCAGCTGCTGAGGTGTGTATTATGATGTCCTGCAGCAGCTGAGCTGTGTATTATGATGTCTCTGCAGCTGCTGAGGTGTGTTTTATGATGTTCTGCAGGAGCTGAGCTGTGTATTATGATGTCTCTGCAGCTGCTGAGGTGTGTTTTATGATGTTCTGCAGGAGCTGAGCTGTGTATTATGATGTCCTGCAGCAGCTGAGGTGTGTTTTATGATGTTCTGCAGGAGCTGAGGTGTGTATTATGAGGTTCTGCAGAAGCTGAGGAGTGCATTATTTAGTTCTGCAGCTGTTGAGGTGTGTATTATGATGTTCTGCAGGAGCTGAGGTGTGTATTATGAGGTTCTGCAGTAGCTGGGGAGTGCATTATGATGTCCTGCAGCCAGGGCTGTGGAGTCGGTAGATAAATTGTCCGACTCGACCCGACTCCTCAGATTTTGAAACTTCCGACTCCGACTCCGACCCGACTCCTCTGTATTTAATATGCAAATACGGCTGTTCCACCAAGTTCTTCTAATCTCCTCTAGCACAGAGAGGTAGTTTAGCAGACGCTGCTGCCTTCTCCTTTGTGTGCTAATCTTCTGCTGAAGATAGAGCAGTGGGAGGATCCAGGAAGGGGCAGGGGAAGGGGCATTTATTTTAAAACATGATTTTCCTAGTAGAATCCCATAGTCATGTTTAAAATTTAAGCTAACAATCTGAGTTTACATGTTTTATAGCCTTAGCTGAATGATAGCAGTTTTTCAAATGGTTTACAGCTTCAGTCTTGAACTATTGACCATCCATTCCCTTCACTTATACAAGTGTCTCCAGTCCTTAATCAGTTATCAGTGAGAGGCGAGGATAACCATGGGTTCCCTGTAACAGCAGACCACAAGACAATGGAAAGTGTAAGTATTGCCGCTCCTTAAAGGGACACTGACAGGCTGATTTTCCAGCTAAAGATATATATATATACTGGTATTCATCAGAGAATTAGGAATAAAACTATACTAATGTTACCCCCAGTTAAGCTGTACTTGTGTTTAAGAAACATTTTAATCTGTATGCAAATTCACTATCTTTGTGCCCAATGGGGCAGCTGCCTCCTGCGGCTTTGTGCCCAGCCGCGCCCGAAGCACAGCTTCCCAGCGCTGTTCCCTCGTTATTATTCACTGCACTGGCCTTTTTTCAGGCTAGCCGAACGCTGAATTCCTGCGCAGGCGCACGTGTAGAGTGCTGGCAGCAGCCTCGTCTGGCTATGCTGAGGCTGTGCCAGCTTTCTCTCTTCCTCCTCGCTACCTAGTCCTGTCTAGTGCTGCCAGTACTCTACATGTGCGCCTGCCCCTTGGGCACAAAGGTAGAGAATTTGCATATTGATTAAAACGTTTTTAAACACAAGTAAACCTCAACTGGGGTAACAGTCGTCTAGTTGTATTCCTAATCCTGATGAATACCAGCAGATATATCAGCCTGTCAGTGTCCCTTTAACTGCATAGTAAAGCATATGAAAAGCTTCTTCACGGTCACTTAACGCCTTTGTTTAGCGGTAAAGTGACGCACTGCATGCATTAGCCTTTATTCTTACAGTAGAGAAGTAATTAATTATAACTTTATCTGAATTAGGACATTTAAACTTGCTTTTTTTTATTCCAATTTTTTTATTCCAATTTAAATCTAGTAGGAGTCGGAGTCGGAGTCGGTCCATTTTTGCCGACCCGACCCGACTCCAGGTACCCAAAATTGCCTCCGACTCCGACTCCTCGACTCGACTCCGACTCCACAGCCCTGCCTGCAGCAGCAGAGGTGTGTATTATGATGTCCTGCAGCTGCTGAGGAGTGCATTATGAGGTTGTGCAGCAGCGGAGGTGTGTACTTAGGATGTTCTGCAGCAGTTGAATGTTATACCAGTAATCATAATATGAGATTCCATTTTGAAGAGTGATGCCCCCGCTGTAGTAGGACGGATCTGCAGCAGCGGAATTCAGAAGGAGAATGGAGGGTAGGAGGTGGTGAGGATGTCCAGGCAGGGTCATGGCTCCTAATGCAGCCCATGGCGACAAGTATAGCAGCACCTTCCTTTCCTGCATCTACAGACGTCACGTATCTACCTGTATAGCTGACTTACTACTATCCAGGTATTAGCGCATATTAATAATAGGCACTGATGTCCAGATGCTGTGCTCATTTGCATATTCCCAGAATCCCGCACTGTAACTAGAACACCATCTGCTATGTGAGGAGGCAATTGTTCTAACCACTTCCTATATGTCCCATTAATGATGCCTTGTGGTCAGAGTGCCTCTGTATAACCTGCGTAGCTGCCGGTACAGATCAGTGAGCATCAGCGCGTCCTGCCCCCAAAAAACGTGAATAATTCAGCTGTTGCAGGGAGCCGCGAGGTCAGTACACAGGATGCCTCTTAGACAACAAAACTCCGTCAGTATCAACTTCTTCTTAGCATAATGTGTGTAGAGACAAGAACAAGGAAAGTGCTTTAACTCATTCTGGCGTAGAAAACAGCGGCGCTGGTTCAGCGGTGGATTCTTCCGACAAACATTTAAAAACTACCACGTAGAAGCTTTCAAGATCCAGGACGTTCCACTGAGATGTGAATAATTGAGCTTGTCAATGTATATGTCTGGATATTACGAGCATTTTCCAAGCATAGAAGAAGGCGGCAGAGGCATGACCTGATCTTCACTGGTGGCCAGGACCAGCATGGCCTCATACGGCCAGATGCAAACCCATCGTGTTTTATGATGTCCCATCAGGATAATGTGACACAAATGGGGAAACCATGTCACCTGGACAAATCAGTGGACCATTCAATAAATAAATAAAAATTAAAAATCTATTTTAAAAAAATTGAGACTTCTGAAAAGAAGAGGCCACGCTTTCACTCTGTGACTGCGGCAGTGCCACTGACTTTAAAATGGGTTGTCTGGAGAATGACTACTTATCACGTATACACAGCCTGGCCAGCACTGGATCAAGAGAACGGGGGTCCTATGTCCCCCAGTAGTATGAACTGGTGGTTCATGCATGCTGCCACTCCATTCAAACTCTAAGACTACTACGGTCACTGGAATCCATATTTCACTTGCGCCCGACCTCCACCCGACCTTCTTCTGGACTGGCCAGTCCCAGCAGTCGGACACCACCTGTGGTGATACACTGTAGGTGATAAGTTGTCATTCTGGAAATTTTCTATTGATGTCTTGAAAGATCTCAGAAGACTTACTCCATCTCTACAAGTCTCTAGTAAACTAACTAGTCAAGTATGGTGAGATGTCTTCAGGGAGTAGCCAGTGGCGGAGCTAGCTATGTTTCTATTGAGTGTGCTGAATCTAAGCTCTATCTTGTGTGATACTGTCTTCTGAGCTGTGTATCTAATGCTATCACATGTGACACTGTCTGCTGAGCTGAGTATCTAATCCTATCAGGTGCGATACTGTCTGCTGAGCGGTGTATCTAAGCCTGACTGCATGTGATATTGTCTCGTTGAGTAGTGTATCTAAGCCTCATCACATGTGATACAGTCCTAGAGACACACATGGCCCTGCTCTGCGTTGTTTCTTCACCTCTCTTGATCCCGCACAAGCCTCGGTAAAGCCCGGAGCCCTGCAATGATGGCCGCTATGGACACGCGGTTAAATGAAATGGTTCTTCAGTTCTGGCCTTGTCTGAAGGAGCTTTCTGAAACGTCTCGGCAGATATCTTTAAGCCGTTCCAGACATGGCCGTCTTATTTTTGACGCCTCCAGATGCAGCCGTACAATAAGACAGCTCTGTGCAGATAAAGCCGGAGGATTTATTAAATAAAGAGGGGGCCTGCCCGCCCTCGTCCTCGCTTCCCCTCCCGCCGTCTTATCATCTCGTCTCCGTATGTGACTTGCCTGGTCTCTCATTTTCTGTCTGCCTGCTTTCTCTCTCGTCATAATTACCCAGTGTTTAATCATTTTTATCTCTCTATCAAGTCACCTGCGCCGTGTAATTAAGATGACGGAGCCGCTCTCCTGTCACAGTTCCATTTGTAGAATCTGCTGATTTTTTTGTCGAAGGGTACGTGACTCTAATGGCAGAAGGAGCTGCAGCGGAGGGCCCACTGGAGGGAACCTATGGCCAAGACTGGCCCCTTTGTATTTACAACCTCTAGACTGGGGGTGAAACTGCTTCCTCAACCTCCAAAGTACCATTTAGGGGATGGCAAGCTAGTGTGCCACATAAGCCCCTACCCTTCAGTCTTCTCAGCCAATCAGCAGTGCCGATATAGGTCATGTGACATTTCTCCACAGCCATGGCTGCTTAGAAACAAAAAAGATTAAGGAACATGGGTCTCACATCTTCTGGGCCCAAAGTTTTTGCAGGTGCCTTCTAGTAAAAGAGGGCTCAGGACCCTCATTCTGGTGATTGGTGGGATTACCACCAACCAGACACTTTTGACACGTCCCCTTTAAGTGTCTATATACTGCCCTACAAAATTGTCCATCATGGGAACTGAAGACACCTACCCCATCTCCCATCCTCTTCCCGTTTTTAAGAAGTCATGGATGTAGATAAGTGTCCCCGTGACTTCGCCAACTGGGCGAGGAGACTCAGAAGGGACTTATATGGCAAGCTATTTTCTCATCTGACTGGTACTTTGCAGGGCTTTTAGCAAAAGAAAAGAGGAGTCCGGTTCAGTGAATACGAACCTTAAAGGAGCAGTCTCATCTTTACTGTATTTATGTCATGTCAGTAGAAGACCACAGCACCAATGTAAGTTCTCCTATCAGAAGGAGAAGAATGTCCTCAGATGCCGCCATCAACAGTACCAAAGCAGAACCTGCTTTCATCATTGATCACTCTTATTTGCTGTTGATGGCCGCATCAGAGTTGGCAAGCGGGCTGGAGAGCACCTACTGCCATGATGCATAGTGTGGAAACACACAGTACCAGCACCAGATGTCATGGTGTGGGGGTACCACTAGCAACCATGGCCGTTCCGCTTAGTATTCGTTGAGGGAAGATTGACCGCCTTTGGTATGTCTAGGACATCATAGGAAGGAATCAGTCCTATTGCTATCATGCACATGACCAACACCAGGTGCTATGGTGTGGGGCGCCATTAGTTACCATGGCCATTTCCATCTATTATTCATGGGCAAACTTTCACCAGTCTTCAATATGTCCAGGACATTGTGGAACCAATCCCACTGCCTATTTTTGACTCCGAGACGTGATGTTCCAGCAAGATAATGTCTGTCCACACACTGCTAGCTACACAACGTGCTCTTCAGGGTCTCCAAGCAGCTCCTTTGCCAGATCGATTACTCAGATATCTCCCCATCGAGAATGTCTGGTACTGGGTGGATTGATGGATCTCCCATATACAAGCACCTTGGCTGAACTATGGTTCCAACTAGAAAAATCTTTAAATGACCACAGGAGGATAACCAGCATCTGTATGACTGCTACTCATGCCATAGTGGCAGCCTATATTGCAGCAAGGTGCAATGCCACCCAGTATTAATGTCACCTCAACATATACCCTGATGCAGAACCCAAAATAAAGGAGGCACTACTCTCGGTTGTGTGGTCACTGACCAAGCACCACTAGTAGGTTAAGTTTTCAAGGTGTTTTTTCTCGCTTTCCACTAGTGTAAATGCCAAAACATTTCTTTCTACATATCAAAAAGGATACTGAAAGTGTAAGAAAAAGTGTAGATTTGAAGTGGTCACATGACTACTCATTAGTCTGACAAACAGGAGAAATTAGCCTCTTCCTGACTACCTATGTTGGATTTCTTCCTGTTTCTTAGGTGTCAGGATTTCAGAGAGGTGTGTCAAGTGACTTCCTCAGCTCTGCGTGAATGGCTGAAAAGGCCTACAGAGGGGAAGGGCAATAAACATTTAGGGAGCACAACAGCGCCCTCTAGTTTGCATACTCATAGATACCTTGGGTTGAGCTAAACAGCTTGAGCTTTTATGGACACTTCTTCTTTGCCTTATTATCTGAAGGGCGCCGTGGACCATCGCCATTTGTAATACCTTCTAATTCCAACATATGAGAACGTGTCTGTCCAAACGCCCCTCTGTCATACAGATAAGAGGATAGGAACAATGAAAACTAACGAAGAGGAAGACGACTCTGTGCCAGAGATCAAAGTATCTCCAAAGTGACTTAGATCAGAGGAATATTTAAAGAGATGTGACCTTTGTGTGATGGTATTAGAGGCAGGAAAGGCAGGTCAAACGCTAAAGTGAAGTGACACGCGTCTCCTGGGTAATGACGAGCTGGGGATGTTCTTCTAAGACATTGAGGAATGAATAAGACTTTTTTTTTCTGGTGTCTTTCTTGATAAGACAAATGGAAACCTCTGCAGGAAAAAAAGTCACCGAATTCGGCAGGACTGACTGTCCCACTATATGTATGAAGCCCTCTCAACTATCCCTGACGGCAGATGTCAAATTTCAACATGACCTATCTCATCCCAGGATCAAACTGGTCCACCAGTACCAGCGGATCCTCCAGTGCGCCTAATCTCTGAAGCCACAGAGCGCCTCTAAAACCTATTAGACTTTATTGATGATATAGAGATTGGCCCATGTATCCACAGTCTGGCATTGTCTCATCCTCCTACTCACCTTGCAGACCCTTTCTCTAATATTTAAGAAATGTTGGGTTTGTAGCTTAGTTTCATGCAAGCCCAAGTGCATAATAGAGAACTCTACTGTACAGCTCCTGACATCACCGACATAGAGAACTCTACTGTCCAGCTCCTGACATCACTGACATAGAGAACTCTACTGTCCAGCCCCTGACATCACTGACATAGAGAACTCTACTGTCCAGCTCCTGACATCACTGACATAGAGAACTCTACTGTCCAGCCCCTGACATCACTGACATAGAGAACTCTACTGTCCAGCCCCTGACATCACTGACATAGAGAACTCTACTGTACAGCCCCTGACATCACTGACATAGAGAACTCTACTGTCCAGCCCCTGACATCACTGACATAGAGAACTCTACTGTACAGCCCCTGACATCACTGACATAGAGAACTCTACTGTACAGCCCCTTCACGTCACCAAGGTAGAAAACTCTACTGTCCAGTCGCTGACTGGCATTTTAGCAACTACTTAGTTGAACATACATAGGGTCTTTGTCACATATGTTCTTCTAAACAGACTTGCTTGGTCATCAGGTTCCCTTTAAGGGCAATCACCAAATGGATTAATTTTGCCTTTAACCATGGTGGCAATGTGGCTTTCTCCCGTATAACATGAGTGGAGCGCGTGCTGTAGATCCTGGAGCACAGAGGGAGGATGTTAAAGTGAAGTGGCACAAGATGTGTAGGAACAACGTGACACCTCAGAAGATGGTAGGATGAGGACGATATATATTCTCCTGGCTCGCGGACTGCAAAGCTTAGAACATTTTATTCATCTGCAATTCAGCTCCCAGGTGGAGTTCCTGTCTTGTTCGTGCTCTCAGCGAGCAGACAGGCACAAAGAGCAGTGATGATTTAAATAGGGACGTGGGCGAGCAAGGAAGATATTCCCCTCAAGGGGGACACAAGACATAGCCTCAAAGCAGGAGAAAATCTTAAGAGTTTTTCACGATGGGAGGAAGCCTGTCCTTGCTCTGAGGTATCTCTAGATGCTAAAGACTACCTCAGGTGCAATGGCTTCCAGCCTTCCTTCTGCTGGAGAATCCACAAATAGTATTTAATAGGCGGTAATGTCATTTGAAATAGGTTTTCCACTTTAGATATTTATAGTATATCCAAAACATATGCCATAAATGTCTGATAGTTTGGAGTCCCACCTCTGGGACTTGTTACCCTGCATACTGTAAGCTAAGGTAGCTTGTGTCACTGCATACAGGAGAAGACCAAATGGACAAGTGGCTTATAGGCGGTATTATATGCTCACTGTGTGTGGTACTGCGGCTGGTACTATTGTACGGATACGGTGGGTGGCACTATTAGATGGACATTATGTCTTTGGGCTCCCTCAGGCTCCTGGGCCTGGTAGCGGCTGCTACCTCTGCACCCCCTATAGCTACGCCCATGACAGGCGGTATTATATGCTCACTGTGTGTGTGGTACTGCGGCTGGCACTATTATACGGACATGGTGGGTGGCACTATTAGATGGACATTATGACAGACGGTATTATATGCTCACGTGTGTGGTACTGCGACTGGCACTGGTATATGGACACGGTGGGTGGCACTATTAGATAGACATTATGACAGGCAGTATTATATGCTCACTGTGTGCGGTACTGCGGCTGGCACTATTATATGGACACGGTGGGTGGCACTATTAGATGGACATTATGACAGTATTGCAGGCAGGATCTACTCAGGCACAGGATCAGTGAAATACTTTGGCTCACCAGAGTAAAGCCGGTCTTGTCGCTCGCTTCTGCAAAGCTACGCTGTGATTGGTTGTCAAAGGCACCACGCTGGTCTTACTCTTCATTTTGATAACTGTGGGAAGCATCCTGGGCCTATATCGAGGCTCTGCTGGTTTCCCGTTACCAGACAGCAGTGCATTGTGGGAGAGCCGATGGCACTTAGAGCTGCTAGGTCACATGTCTGACAGTGGGGTGGGGCTTAAACATTGTCTGTTTCCAAGGGCAACCAGTAGAACCTAAAAAACAGCTAGGTATCTGGATGCAGAAAATAAATAGAATAACTCCGACATTTGTAAAGGAACATCGTGCACTATTACTCTGTGAAATGTCGAAATCTCGAAGGCATACAGTCGGCTATAAATCTGTTTTAGCATAAAATGTTTTATGTGCTAGAAAATCAATTTTGCCGCTACATAATCAGTTTTGTGGTACAAAAGCGATGTTATATGTAATGCCTATTTTACGCATACCATCCATGTCACACATCAGCAGCCATTCTGCTGCACAATGTCCAAAGCAGAGTTTCAGGAGCTAATACTGGTAGATGCAAAAAAGTCTGGACATGTATGTTCATCTACACCTAACCGCAGACCACAAAATATACAAAAAAAAAAAAAAAAAAAACTATTTGGGGTTCACAGTGTATCCCCGTGTGATACAATGTCTGCTTTCACTGTCTAGCTCGGACTATTGTTCTTAACGTTGCATTGCTCTGCAGACCGGTGGAAACATGTTAGTCCTTGACTCGTACAATCCTCGTCAATGTTCTTTATACTATTACAATAAATTTTCGGCGTGCTACTTCCACCTTGCCCGGCCCTCTCCACACTCTCAGAACAACATATTGTTTTATAACATTGCGGATCAGTAGTTGGAGAGAGAAAAACTTTCCTTCAAACCATGTAATAATTCCTGCTTGAAGACACACCGACAGGGTTCTGTTCAAGCTGATCGCCACGATTATAATAGTTTATAAAGCATTCTTCACATAAATGTGGCCAAAAGGTGGCAGTGTGATATGTCACAGCTGGTGTCAATTATGGGGAGGCCAAAAATAATGTCCAGAGCACTACTTTACCATCATCCTAGTTGTTATGGTCACAAACTAGATGTAGTCTAAGGGATCTCCTGGCCTTCAGGCCTAACCGCTTTCTAAGAGGTCTGGTCTTGGCTACAGGAGGATTCCTAGAATAGCTATGGATTAGTGGCAATGGCACAGATGCAACAATGGTGTAGTCAAGAACATGGGCAAGGGTAGTCGCCGGGAAATGAGTCTGGATGCGACAGGCCACACAGTGATACAGGAGAGCAGGCAGGAATGTTACGAAGGGTCAGAGCCAAAAGTAAGATGATGCCTACCAGCCTTCCACATGAAGACACAAAAGCAATATCGAAGAGAAAGGCACAGGTCAATCAGCAGTCAAGACCAGGATTAACTGGAATGGGAACAGGAGTCAGGAAGACTCAACCTCAATGGGCTACCTGGCCTGATATCATCCTTGAGCTCCTCTTCTACAGTCGTCCTGAGAATGAGGAAACATGCCACCCACATGGACCCGATTCTGTAGCTCTGTCCATGGCCACAAAGGGTTACTGTGAAGAGTCTCGTCGCCAAGTCCTAGCTTCCGCAGCAGGAGTTTTTTTTTTTCGTCAGTGATTTTTCTTTTTCTCAATTAATTTAATTGACTGAGATAGGTAAGGAAGCGGAGCAAAGGGTGCACTTAAAGTATGCTTTTAGTAAATTAAACTTTTCGAGATCTGTAAATTAATAAAATATATTTTGTGCTGCTCAACTTGTAGCCTCCGAGAACTGGCAAACGATAAGAACTTCGCCTATGGATTACAATAAAAACTGCAAGCTGAGCTGGCACGGTTGTGCAAGCTACAAGGCTGTGTGTCAGGAGGCTTTTAAAGACGCAGTCACTGCTAGGAGGCATCTGCTTATCCTTTGACCTCCTAAGGAACTCAGGGTTTTGGTGGCACCGGCCGGCCATCTTTCACAAAGGCAGATTTTAACTGCCCGAGCCTATTATTCTTGGAGGAGATAAGCTACTGCTAGAGTCCCTCTCCCTGAGCGTTTGTACGGCAGGTGGGGACAGACAGCCATCGGCTGAACAATGACTATATAATGCCTACGGCCAGCCTCGCGGAGCTACAGGAGAAAGGTGGGAGGTAAACCATTTTGGGTCTATGGAAAGGTGGATGACCACGTCTATGGTGTAGCAATGGCTAAAATTTGTAGTCACCCAGCAGGAAACCAAGGGAACTCATAGAGGGATGATTTTGATGTCGGCAATGCCCTCAATGCCAGCTGTGTGTTGAGAAAGGCCGGAGGTTTAAGGTGCGATGTATCAGCAGCTCTTTGGTCTGACAACATATTGCGCTTATTAAGCTTAATCCCTGCCAGAAGCACAACCTGTGCCCATCCCTGGCACCGGGAAACCAGGCTGGATCGGCTACCTGGAGCTGACTGATCTGCTGCTTAAAATAATGGTAATTAGGAATCAAAAGCATCAAACAATGGCACTTTCTAATGGGAGAGGGATTCTGTTCTGCTCTGTCTAATGAGGGTGATGGTATGAGTAAGGGTTGCAGGCTATATATAGCTGAACGGAAAAATAAAAAAATTATTGAATTAGCTTTTTTTTTTGTCTCCGCATGTCCCCAAATTCCCTATGAGCGGTCAGGGTAAAGTCCTCAGCACTGTAAAAGCCTCATAGGATCCCACTATAGCGCACAGTGCAATCGATAACCTGTTAGCCCCCAGGCAGCCAGCCGTTCTGTTTTTTAACCTCGGAGACTGAATCAAGCTGCATCTCTCTGGAAACATGACTGCTATTGATCGGCCTGAATGCTTCCTAGAAGGGAGGGAGGGGATGCGATTGCGTTTAGCCCTACAGTTAACGCCAATTACTCCCTGTGGGCTGCCTGCTGTCTGAGCAGAAATGAAAGAGATCAGCCACCGCAGCACCCAGAACCACCTCCAAATTCTCATTTTGGGAACGCTATCTGATTAGGTGTCAGCACAGAATGCTAGAACGGTGCACGGATAGGTGAAATACTGTGATTTAAAGGGATTTTTCATTCAAGTGGCACTGCCGTCTCTGTTGCTGGCACTGTCATGTATTATTTCCCAGCTGAAACCCCCAGTCACACAGGATCTTATACAGTAAAGCGGCCTGATAAGTCTCTTGACTAGAGCTAACGAAAAGTTGTGTGTTGCCCGTAGCAAGCCATCGGTGCCAGTCATTGCCTTCTATACTTCGTGCCAGCTGAGACTGGTCCCTAAATGGCACCTAAAAGTCAGCTCTTGTGGTTCAAAATCTTAAAGGGGTTGCCTAGGCTACAGAAATTGACAACCTATCCTCAGGATAGTTCACCATTACCAAATCAGTGGGGGTCCAACACCCAGCACACTCACAGAGCAGCTGTCCGATTTTGGAAGCTATACTGTGCACGGAGCTGAGTAGCGGCCGTGCCCAGGAACGTTGAGCAGCAGCATGCCAGCGCTGGACGCTACATGGTGTATGGAGCCGTCTGCATTCACTCTGTACACCGAAAAGTTTATGGCCGAAACATGTGATCGGTGGGGGGGCTGGGTGTGGGCCCACACTGATTTCATACGGTGTAGTTGGGACAACCCCTTGGATTTTCACCACATTAGGTTCTCTTTAGACACCGTCAGACTGCACCCATCAAATGGCCTCCTTAGATGCCACCTTCACCTCCTGTTTCTTGGCTGCAAGGAAACTGTTTTATATACCTCCTTCCTTGCTCGAGAAAGCACATAGAGGGAAGGAACATGTCTTATTATCTACTGTCCAGACCCCAACTGCCACTTTGGTGGTCACAATCAAGCCCACTGGTATAGTAATGTAGTAAACCTTCCCTTTTAGAAAAATCTATCTGGGGCTTTGGCATCCCTTCATCAGAAGCTATTTCAACTAGAGGATCAATGAAACAGAGGGAGATATATAAACTATCTTTACTTTATGGCCAGATTATTATGTTTTATGCTTTTTTTTAGACTCTCGGCTATCACATCGTACAGGTCACGTGCTTTCAGTAACAAATCAGTGATTACCATCTCAATAAAAAGTCTTAATGTAGTCACATTTTATATTTTTATTGCACTATATTTTATTTCATTGCCTTTTTATCTCTTTTCTGTTTCAGCCCTGCAGCCTCGCTTCCTCCAGGAGCCTAATGACCAGACGGTGGTAGCCGGGCAGAGGGTAGTCTTAACATGTGTGGTGCTCAATTACTCGGGGATTGTACAGTGGACCAAAGATGGACTGGCGCTCGGTTTGGGCAATCTAAAAAGTAAGGCTGGAGTTTTTGTTTGTTTTTTTTGTATTCCAAATCCATGTATCCAGTAACACGCTGAATTCTAGCAATGTACAAGTTAACGGCAGGTTTGTTTAGAGGACGTGCACGCTACATGGTTTGAAGATCCGCTCCCTATCCTCTCAAGGCCCCAGCGAACACCTTCTACATCAGGACTGGCTCTTCTAGCCATCCCCATCCATCAATTACTGCCTCTTCTGCCCCCCGTCAACTGCTTCAGCTCCACAAAACCGCAGGCAGCAATTTATCCCCGGCACTGCACGCAGCTCCAGGATTCTGCTGACTAACCAAAATTGCTCCAAATACTTCATTTTGTTGGCGTCCTGTTGACACAGTGATCGATGCCAAGAGCTCTGCAGCTCCGAGAGGCTCTGACTGGGGAGGCCCATAAGCCCGGGGTATGCTCGAGGGTGAGCCATCTCTGACCCTCGCCGACGCTGGGTTACAGGACACCTCAGATGTCTATATTTAGTGGCATCAGATTTTTTTTTTTTATAATGTTAAGGAAATGTTCTATTATTTCTAGATTTATATTAACGGGTATTATTTATCTGATTGTCTCATTAGCTTTTATTATAAGGTATACCACAGGCCTAGTTATATACCTTTATAAGTAGGGGTGTCACCTACAGCAACGAGATGCCGCTTTCATTTTGGTTGCTATGGGCAACCTTTCTCAAATTCACCTAGTAACCTAGGACGGGGGCTGTTAGGAATATATACTCAATTGGGGCCCTTAAAGGGAGTCTGTCACCTCCAAAATCATCTTCCAAGTAAGCGTACAGCCATGTAGTGCTGGTGTCCTGAAAATTAACTGTGCCTTTCTTGTAAAGATCTAGTCCTCTAATCCTGAGAGATGCTTCTTTTTATTTTTACGCAAATAAGAATTTTGGTGCACTGTGGGTGGGGCTCCTCAATTCAGTGCACTGTGGGTGGGGTGTCTTAGTTTGGTGCAACATTACTCCACCATAATATGATAAAGAAGAACGGCCATAATGAAATTTCAGAGCTAGTGGCGATGATGTAGGGGAAGCCAGGTGCATCAAAGTGAGCGCCCCACCAGCGGTGCACCAAAGTGAGCGGCCCCACCCGCGGTGCACCAAAGTGAGCGGCCCCACCCGCGGTGCACCAAAAATGTTCATTGCATGAACATAAAAGGAACATTTCACAAGAAAGGTATGGTTATTTTAGGGGCACCAATCCTATATGTGATAACTTTGATTTTGGAGCTAACAGATTCCCTTTAAGTGAGCATCACTTATCTCAAATCAACCCGATAGGTTAACCCCTTCCTGATCTCTGCTGTACATGTACAGCTAAGTCGGGTCTTTAAAGATGGTGCAGTAGGCGCTAGGTTTTAAACAGCAGACACCTGTCTGTAATCGGCATTAATGCTGGTCACACACAGTTAACCCTCAGATGCCAAAGTCAATTGTGACCATGGCATCTGAGAGGCTTTGCCTGGGAGCGCTGTGCTACCAGGGCCTGAACGGCTCCGCTGTGCAGTGATGAAGCTGTTGGTTTGCTGTGGTAGCCTCAGTCCCTCTGAAGGATCCAAGGCTACCACAACAATAGTTACTCTGCTCCATAGGAAAGTATTTAATGCCCCACAGGCTGTAATGGTAACTCACTGCAATCTACAGACAAGCAATTTAACGATCAAATGCTCAAGATACTTTAACGAAGTTACTATAAGTGTAAAAAAATGAAAACGTTTTTGAAAATTGAAATCACCGCCTTTTTCCCTGCAATAAAAAAGAACGAAAAAAATAGAGCAGCCGCTTCCCAAAATGCCCGTACTATCAAAATATAAACATATTTATCCCATAAACTGAATACCATAACAGTTAAAAAAAAATAAAAAATTTCATTGCTTCATCTCCCCCCAAAATTTTATAAAAATTTGTCAAAAAAGCATACACAGTCCAGCATCAGAGAAAACTGCAGATCGCCCTGCAAAAATGAGCCCTAACACAGCTCCATAAACATAGCTATAAAAGAGTTATGGCAGTCAGAATATGGTGACACAAAGCAAAAATCAGTTTTTTCAAAGTTTATAAATTTTTTTTTTAGAAGTATTTAAACACAAGAAAAACTATATAAATGTGGTATCTCTGTAATTGTAAAGACCTGGGGAATGAAGAGAACAGATCAGTTTTACTGCATAGGGAATGCTGTAAAAACAAAACCCAAAAAACTGTGGAAGGATTTTTTCCCAATTTCCCTCCAGTTGGAATTTTTCCAGCTTCTCACTGCAACTTATGCTATATTAAATGGTGCAGTTAGAAAGTACAGCTTGGGCCCTTATACGGCTAAGCGAACGGAAAAGTAAAAAGTTTAGGCAGTAAAAAATGAAAAAGCAAAAACAGAAAATCCCAGGGTTTTGAAAGGGTTCAAATCTAACCTATCTTACCCCCAATGGCAGATATCAGGGGATGCTCTGTCAGAGACTACAAGTGTTAGGTTAACGGTGGATCTCCCATAAAAATGTGTTGGGGCAATTCCAGACAAAGATGGGAAAATGGAATATCCCTATGCGCACACCCAAAAATATACCGTTGAGGAATGGCAGCCCAGGAAACTGGTGGAACTTCAATACCCCCACAAGCCCTAAGGCAGAACAGATAAGTGAACTCTATAGACGTATGGAGATCCCGAGTAGTCACTTAGTGACAGCAGAGCCTGTTGCTAGGCAACAACCACCGAAATTCAAGTGGAAATATGGTGATGCTGAAGCTCCCTTAAAATCCAAACATGCAGGAAAAGATGGCGATGTATGTCCATATGCTTCTACACACGTCACCTCACTTCCCACATGGTGCTGGTTTCAAATACACAACCACAGGAAAGGCACCTACACAGTAATAACCACCCTGTGAAATATATATGAGCTCACAGCATCAAAATGTAGCGCACCCGAACGCAACTGTGAACAGGTAGAGCCACATTTTTATGCCAGTCTTTGCCCTTTTATCTTCACGGGCCAGGTGTCTCTGTAGGCTGGGGGAGATATCCTCACGCCCTGCTCTTCATGTTATAGGTCTTTCCCACATGAAAGCACTGAAGGCGTCACCCCGACACAGGGTCGCTATAGTGCATAATATCTTATTATCCACTGTGAGTAATATTCTGCGCACAATGGCCCTATTAATATAGAAGTCGCCCACATACACCAGGGCAGCCATTTGGTGGGCGGAACCAATATTTATTCAGATTCACCCCATATTTAACTTGGGTGTATTTGTTTAACTGTATACATTTTGAACTTGCAGGTGACCCCAATATCCATCAAAGGGGTCGTTTGTAGTTTACAAAAACCCATTTTCCTATTGTCTGTTAGGGAATTCTGGGTTAATATTGGGGGCCATCTCTGGAAAGCGGTTATAAAGAGTGTCGCTGTCTCTCTGAAGGACCTTTATTATCAAAGATATTCACTGATTTGTATGGGCACTGTGTAATGCTTCACCTCCCCTGTGGTGGCGCTGCAGGAAAACTGAACACTTACTGCCAGGTTCCTCCACAGATTACAACTGATAGCAGCGGTGCCAGCATCTGGACTCTTTGTGATCTGTTTATTGTCAAAAGACCTGTATAAGAAGTAACATTTCCCTTGAGCGGCGATATAATCAATGGTGTCCAGGAACATGAGATATGGTGTGGTTCTGTGGCTTAGGGGGAAGGAGTTCACCAAAGCTTTTATATCCTAAGGCCATCATTTTTAGTCAAGGGTAGAAACGTTCCCTCCATGTCATACGGACAGCTAAACCAACCCCACAAAATGGCTGTCCATATGTCAGCTTTGTGAGATATTGACTTCACAGTGGCCAAATCTAAGGTTTTTTAGAAGGGGATGTGGTGCTACATCAGTACTGTGGCCCTTTGATTCTCGTTCGTACCCCTTTAAAGCAACCCTTAAGTCCAACACATGTCTAGTCAACATACTGGAAGCCCTTGGTTCTGGTCCATTGTTGGATTCCTTCCAGACTTGCCCATGCAGAGTGCTATAGGAAAGTCCAACACACGCCCTTTCCTTGGCCTGACCAGTGCAGATGAGGTAGGCGCTGTGTGCATCTAAGGGCAGGGGATGAGCATGCTTTAGACTTTCCTTCAGTGCTCTTCGTGGGGAAATCTGAGACAGTGGTGCCATCTTGGAGGAAATTGAATGGGGAACAAGAATGGAGAAACAGCGAGCACCGGGTATGTTGACTAAACATGTATCATTCGCCAACCAGCACCAAGATGGCGTATTATGGTGAGCTGATATAGTCTTCTCTCTGCAAATTGGCGGGGCTCCATAAACCAGTAACCCAACAAAAAAAGGGGCACAGCACACTGAAGAACACTGAAAACTGTTTGGACATTATCAGTTCTATAAGCAGTGCCCAACCCAAAAAAAATGTTTATG
The DNA here is from genome assembly GCA_033119425.1 of Bufotes viridis. NCBI lineage: Eukaryota > Metazoa > Chordata > Amphibia > Anura > Bufonidae > Bufotes > Bufotes viridis. The sequence goes on along the minus strand of CM065599.1, from coordinate 63,257,582 downwards.
ACATGTTAGGTTAAATTTTGGTGAACTCTCCCTTTAAGGCGCAACACTCTATGATGGCCAAGCGTCAAGATAAATGGCTTTAGTCTACAATGATGAGCCGGCAGCAGCCTGTTCTTTATCAGCCCGGTAATATCTGAGACAATGAGCTTTCAGCTGGTTTAAAACGACACCCCACACCTCGTGAACATCTATCTCTCTGCTGTCTCCATCCATATGTGCCATAAACGACGCCAAGCTAGTGTAACACTGCCACCTATAGGCACATCTAGGAAATGCAATTATTAAACGGTAAGGTCAAGTCCAGAGAGAAATGTCTGGCATATAGAACTAAGGGGGAATAAAATTGGGCTTGGCTTCCAAGTGAGGGACCTCAGTCAGACATTACAGCACAGCAACCATAACCACCATCCACCGCCTCATAAGATTCAAGCCAGTCGTATGTATATAGTATGCCCGTCCTCTGCCATATTGGACGGGAGCGCACAGTAAATTATATATCTTCTCTCGTCTTTCTTTGCAGTCTGGCCGCTATCAAATCGTTGGAAACCCGGACGCTGGGCAGTACAACCTGGAAATTACCCACGCCAGCATTGACGATGATGCCAATTTCGAATGCCAAGCTACCGAAGCTGCCCTTAGATCCAAAGGAGCTAAACTGAACGTATTAAGTAAGGATTTAAAGCCGTCCTAATTCCAGTGATGAAGCATGGCCGGGTTTACCGCAGATCAGCAATTCTTAAGCAATCGCATTTTTCGGTGCTGTCAGACATCAGTACGATTGATCGTAGGAAATATTGATTGGCTGAGTTGGATTATTTCCTCCAGTCGTTATTGTTTCTACCCAGATAGTCTGGCGCCAAAGCTGTCCAGAAGGGCTTCTGTAACAGGTATGAAAGTCCCATAGATATGTTCATCCTGAACTTTCTGGTTCATAAACAGCAACCACTGGATGCTACACAGGCAGGGCTGCAGGACATGGGTCGCCTCATTTTGCTAACAGCTTCTGTAGAAGTTGGGGTTCTGGCGCCTTAAGAGATATGTATGTCTTCTGCTCCACATTGATGCTTTCTCACAGCTAAAATGGCTTTGTGTTTACACAGTGGGTGCAGCTCCCACCCCACCTCGCCAGGTCCTCTTGTTCGGTGCAATCCAGAGCATGCTGTAGCCTGTACGGTGACAATTAGCAGTCAGCCAGGCAGAAAAGCTTCCAAGTGCTTGCCCTCCCAGCAACAATTTCAAAGATGGAGAGCGCAACAAAGACTTCATTGTCCAAGATTTCTGCTCTGGATATTTTTTTCCTCTCACCTATTTCACTGTACACAGCTTCCAGCAGTCACGACTCTTATTAGTGTCTCTGCACTATGCACAATGGCAGTAGGTGCTCTCCAGCCCTCCTTGATGTTGCCATCAAACAAGAGTGCTCAGTTATGAAAGCAGGTTCTGCCTTGGCGGGAGGGTTGGCGAGAATCTATCAAGCACCACTAGTGGTTTATACCGTCAGTCTAAGCTCAATCAAATTCCGTTTTCTAGGTGTTCTCATTTTCCAGTAGTGTAGATATTGCTGTTACACATGTGGTAAGGCGCCCCCTGCTGTTCCCTTGATTCCATCCATGTTCAGTGCCGATGGTCACACATGCTCAGAAGCTCTGTCCAGTCACCTGAATACTCTTGTACATGAGCAGAGGACTGACCCCTGCCGTTGTGCAGACCAGTAAGAATCACTGTACAAGAAGCAGCTTCTTCTCACTGGACACATTAGGTGGACATTCTGAGAGGGAATCAAAAGGACAGTAGGGGGCACCATACCATAAGACACTGGAGCATTCTTTAAATAAATCCAATTAGAAACTTGTTACGTTTTGGGTGATCTAAAAAGAAGAACAATCAATGAGATTTTCCAGGAATCACCATCTGATGGGTGGTGGTCCGACTACTAGCACCCCACCGATCAGCTGTTTAAAGGGGTTGGGGTGATCAGATGAGCCCCATAGTATACCAGACACAGTGCCATGCAGTGTATAGTGGCTATGCTTGGTATTGCATCTTCCCACAGGTCAACAGCTGATTGGTGGCCCGGGAATCGGACCCCCACCGATCAGATATGGATGACCTATCCTGAGGATAAGTCATCAGTATTTAAGTCTCAGAAAAGAAGAGGGCAACATGGGAGATCTGAGAAGTGTATGGGATAGACAGCAATTAGTTGGTCTTTTTTTATGCTGACACATTTCCTTTGTATTTCCAGTTCCTCCAGATGACCCTATTATAGAGAACGGCTCAAAGGAAATCCTTCTAAGAGCTGGGACCCCAACTAACCTCACCTGCCGGGCTGAAAATGCCAAACCTGCCGCCTCTATAGAATGGTTCAGAGACGGGAATCCACAGGAAGGTGCTGTGACCAGCACGGTGAGTGGTAGCCCGGGGCCATGTGTGCCTCTGTACTGTACAGGCTGCGTCTTCCTCGACGGAGGCCTTTGTTCTTCTTCATCAAGTCCTGCCCTTTCGGTGTGATTTAGCCCTGTGGCAGACACACCAGCCCTGGAAAGCACAAGAGATTTTGATCTGTACTGCAGAGCCAACATAAAAGGTCTTTGTGGAAGTATCTGTCTTCAGTTCTTCCAAAGATAGACATCTGAGGTGACCAGAGCCGCGCTGATGAACCATGCAACAATACCTTCTTTATTCGAGAAGAAGCCTGGGCTGTGTCCATCTCCCAGCCGAGGAAACGTCTATCACGCCTTTCTCATCACCGCGGAGAACGTTCATCATAGGCTTATGGGACAGGATTTAATCCAGCCGTTCCCCTCTATAACATGGAGGCCAAATGTTCTCCTCACCCCTGATGGAATCATCGATATAAAAAAGAATGGTCACAGGGAACCAGAGCAGCACTATACTTTAAACACTTGACAACTGCGGAGATCTTCTATCGTTGTCATCGTCTGATGCTCGGCCATGGCATAAACGTTTCGGCATTTATGGGGTCGGTGTGGCAATTGAAATAAATCTGTAACATGTTTCACATTGAGGCAAACAGAAAAACTCTTAAAAAAAAAAATTGTCAATGGCCAAGTGAGGACAAAACTCCCTTCGGCCACGGTAGGTCTAATAGAAGGGGTACATCCAGGCAGGTCGTAAAAGTCAAAATAAGGTGGTAGCCAAATTAGATGTAAATTGTAAAATATCATTAACCGACGCGTTTCGGGAGCTAATCCTTCACGGGAAAACCTATTTCTATTCATGCGTGAAATGCGTTAGAAAGCAGTATATATATATATATATATATATATATATCTGAGGAAGATGGACACTCTCAAGAAGATTCCAAGTGTTCTTTATTCAACCAGTGGAGACGCGTCTGGCTCGACAATGAGCCTTTTCAAGCTTGAAAGGCTCTCATTGTCGAGCCGAAACGTCGTCTCTCCACTTGGTTGAATAAAGAACACTTGGAATTTTCTTGGAGTGCTGTCCATCTTCCTCAGTATACAATTGGGTCGCTCACACCCCAGGACCTAGCACCCATACCGTTTTGGAGCCGCCCGGTGCTGCCAGGTTTTTTCATTTCATGTATATATATATATATATATATATATATATATATATATTTTTTTTTTTAAATCTAGAAATAAAGAACTTTATTGACATTGCAGATTTTCTACTTTTCATTTTGGTATGTGGAGATAAGAAGTAGCAACAGATGGGAGGTGGAGTCTCGGCACTAGAATTAGCTGCAAGATGGACATAAATCCGAATGAAACTGATATAATCTAAATGTATTTTATTCTATTTTGCTCTGACGCGTTTCGGGTACAAGATTTTTACTCGAGTCTTATTCATACACAAAACGTGTTACAAACTTTGGGATTTTGATTCATTCTGCCACAGATGTTCGATATTGTGCATGCTGAGACTAATAATGCGACACATTGTAGGGCGTCATAATACAACTGCGTCATCCTTGATTTCTCTTCACAGATGGTTCTGTCGGATGGAAAACGTGAGACCACAACGAGCTACCTACTGATAGTCCCTACAGACCAAGACATTGGAAGAGTCTTCACCTGTAAGACGTCCAATGACGCCATTCTAACCGGAAAGGAGACCTCCGTCAAGCTGGACGTTCACCGTGAGTCCACCTTATCTAGTAGTCTGCCCCATGACAGACTTGGTGAACCTTTACAAATAAAATGTACCTGCACATTTCCTCTTGTAGGCGACATATCTGTTATCAGTGCTCCCTGTTCTCTGAACCCCCACCCCGACACACACTATGGCTATACCATCCTGCATTTACATAGATGTATGTCAGCGCAACTGAAGACAATTTACTTAATAGCATTTATCTAACCTAGGCTTATTTTCCATGCACGGCGCCTAACGCCAAGTGAATTCAGATGAGAGGAGAGGGACAATACATCTCTGTGATGGTGATTTAAGATATCCTCAGCCATTTATCGCTGGCAGATAGAAAGGACGGGCTGCAATCTGTCTATGGCAGCGCATATGTGATGCACAACTTACACTTATTATATTTGCAAATGCAGAAAATACAAACAAAATGATTCTTGAAGGAAGACAATTGGTTAAATTCATGAGATCCAGAGGTGTCACCCGCCAGCAGCGGCACCAGTTGCTAAGCAGCCATATAAGCTGGTGCTTGTGGAAACAATTCATTGGGGACTCTATAATTAAATGGAAATACTGCAGTTTCCCTTTAAGTGGCAATAAACTGACAATCCCAGTATATGTGAATTAAAGAGATGTTCACCCTCTAATATTATACTATTTACAGTTAACTTATCCAATCTACATGAGAACCGAGTCACTGTGTACATTACATTACTTATCCTGTACTGATCCTGAGTTATATCCTGTATTATACTCCAGAGCTGCACTCACTATTCTGCTGGTGGAGTCACTGTGCATACATTACATTACTTATCCTGTACTGATCCTGAGTTACATCCTGTATTATACTCCAGAGCTGCACTCACTATTCTGCTGGTGGAGTCACTGTGTACATACATTACTTATCCTGTACTGATCCTGAGTTACATCCTGTATTATACTCCAGAGCTGCACTCACTATTCTGCTGGTGGCAGTCACTGTGTACATACATTACTTATCCTGTACTGATCCTGAGTTACATCCTGTATTATACTCCAGAGCTGCACTCACTATTCTGCTGGTGCAGTCACTGTGTACATACATTACTTATCCTGTACTGATCCTGAGTTACATCCTGTATTATACTCCAGAGCTGCACTCACTATTCTGCTGGTGGAGTCACTGTGTACATACATTACTTATCCTGTACTGATCCTGAGTTACATCCTGTATTATACTCCAGAGCTGCACTCACTATTCTGCTGGTGCAGTCACTGTGTACATACATTACTTATCCTGAACTGATCATGAGTTACATCCTGTATTATAATCCAGAGCTGCACTCACTATTCTGCTGGTGGAATTACTGTGTACATATATTACTAATCCTGCACTGATCCTGAATTACATCCATCATTATACCCCAGAGCTGCACTCAATATTCTGCTGGTGGTATATTCTGCTATGTGTACATAATGAGCTGCATTATTTTGCAGTATGCAGAGCTGAACTCTCCCAGAATTCTCTGCTTGTTCACTGTCTGTACAGTAATGTGAGTAAAATCTAACTGTCCTGTGGCATTCTAAAAGCTCAGCTTGGCTGTTGACAAGCTTTGACTGCTCCCAATGACAACCAGCAGAATTACGAATACAGCTCTGTAGTGTGATACATTTTTAAATACATGATTTGTGTAGATTAATGTCAATCTGTGGGTCATCATCTCTATGTCAAATGTAGAAAAAATATACTAAACTCTTTTAGGTCAATCTGTATCTAGAAAAGCTGGGTGACAACCAGTAGCTCTGCCATGATGACTCCCAAAAGGGTTGTCACTGAGATTCATTAGAAAATTGAATGGCAGATGAGCCTAGTAATATTCTGATATTAGCAGGGAGCAGATCTGCCTTGTCTGTATGTGGAAAAGCTGGGTGACAATATACATTCTTTACCGTCCTGTATTAACCCTATCATGTCCTTGCTCTTTACAGACCCGCCCACTGTCACTCTGTCCATCCACCCCCAAACAGTGCTAGAGGGTGAACGGGTGCGATTTACCTGCATGGCCACCGCTAATCCAGCCATTAAAGGTTACAGGTGAGTATCATTCTCGCCACCGCCAATCAGATCACACGTTGCCACAACAGTTGCGCTACGTCTTTAATATCTGGCCACTATTCAGCAAAATTTATTATAAAAAATCTCTAGCGGGCGTTCATTTCCTAATAGCTGAGTCGTGTTTTCTCTGCAGCAGGGACCTAATGGCTAAGCTCTGCCAACCAGCGTCGCTGCCAACAAGGCCGACGCCATATTGAATGAAGTGCAGCGCTGGACACATTTGATTAATTAGAAAAATGAGAAGGCGGCTGATTTACCGACCTTGCCGTCAGCAGGTTTCCGTCCTCACAAACAGCACCTCACCTTGTTTTTTCAATATGGCGTTACAGTTACGGAATAGCGCCCACCCCAAAATAAAGGGACCCCTTCGCGTCAAGCTGTCATTATGTCTAATACATCCACTTGCCCCAATCACTCCATAACTAGGTACAATTGCTAATCAGGAGTCTAGGAAAGCTGAGTAACAACTTCTGCAGGTCTGTAATACTGTTCCATTTCGGTTGTCACCCCAATTCCCACCTGAACAGAATATTTGAGGAGGACCTGCCGCTCTCTTGACTTGTCCGTTTCCATAATATAGTTTTTTTCATACAAAATGGTGTTGTTCCTCTGTTATTCCTCCTGGAAATGTATAAATAAATTGATCTGTGGGTGTCACCAGTTGGGGATGTGTCTTTATACTGGACTGTGCTGATCCATCCGACTTTGGTGAACTGTACTGCCCAGTCATGCATTTCCAGGAAGATCAACAGAGGAACAACACACAGTTCTAAGAGAAAAGCTCATTTTAAGGCCTCGTTCACATGGCTGTTGTTGTGGTCAGCGTCCGAGCCGCATATTTTGCGGCTCGGGCGCAGACCCATTCACTTCAATGTGTGCTGTCAGCATCTGTTGCTTTGTTCCGTGGCCCCGTAAAAAAATAGAGCATGTCCTATTCTTGTCCGTTTTGCGACCAAGAATAGGCATTTCTACAATGGGCCACGTTCCATTTTCGCAAATTACGGAACGAAATGCGGAGTAACTTCCGTGTTTTGCGGACTGCAAAACACATACGGTCGTGTGCATGAGCCCTAAGTTTTAAGGTCTCTTTAGCCTCCTACTGACCTTCGCCATGGACTGGGACATCAATCCACTACCCGAGTCCACAGCAGCGGCAGGAGGTGTAGCAGAGGCGCCCTGGCTGTCCATTAAACACCTTATCTGAGGAATGTAATGCCTTTTTATTTTACGATCCTGTTTACTGCCAACTGCTTCTGTTTTACAACCATGCATATTTAAAGCGGCGGGTGTATTAATGTTTTATTTATCGCTGCCTTCAAGAGCGCCTGTTATCCCGCGTGTTTGTGTAGTGTGGGCAATAAGTGGAGACGGGGTCCGCGGTGGAGGGGAATCCCGCCAGATCCTGCTCTGAATTACCATTCAAACCTCTTAAAGGAACAAGCTAAGAAAAAAAGCCAGGACAGAAAATGCACTGCTTGTATATGGGCGTGACCTACTGCTCTGTTCATAAATAGAATGCCAGAATGGCAGTGAAGACTGACTCTTCCACAGGCTGCAAGTCTAACAATGAACAATTAAAGCTGAAAGCTATGTGCCTTTCTCATTCTTAGGTGGGCCAAAGGGGGCGTCATTATCGAAGCGGCCAGGGACAGCTCGTACGAGACGCAGGTGGATTATACTTTTTTCACGGAGCCAGTCTCGTGTGAAGTGCACAACGAGGTCGGAAGCACGAATGTCAGCACTCTGGTGGATGTGCAGTGTAAGTGATGCTCGCAGCGATGTAGGACTACACTCCCCAGCACGCCCTGTCAGTCAGGACTGCATGCTGGGACAAATCCATATGTCAGCATACGTTGCCATTTTTGATGTTCGTTTTAGTGTGGATTATGAGAGGCGTTGTTATAGGGGGTGCAGAGATTTCAGTCGCCCCTGGTGCCTGAGGGACTGAAATATCCATAAATGGGCCATGGTCGGAGCTCGTTTACAGATCTTGCATCTGGTCCGCAGGAGCTTTGAGTTACACCACTGTAGACTACCAATGGTGCATGCACCTATTTTACCTCTGTCAAACATACCTGTGCAGGAGGGGTGAAAGCCATAAATCAGAGACAACCACAGGCACTATGAGGCCCCGTAGCAAAACGTTGGAATGAGGCCTTCCACTAAAAGCAAATTAGGCCTTGCCCCTGAGTTGAGCTGGGCCCCCATGGAGTGCTGGCCCCTATAACAGGTGTTATGCCTTTTATCCTGATAGTAACGCCCAAAAAGACAACATTAAGATCATAATTTGAGACATCCAAGCCCTGCTTTGGACAAACCATAACCCACCCCAGAATGCCCACCAGCGGTAGGGTTTGCATAAGCCCCGCCAAATTAGAAGGACAATTTGCCAGGTTTGTCTTTGGAACAATCCTGCTAAATCCAAGACTGTTGACCCCGTTTTAAAGTGAATTCAAAGATTCAAGAAAAATAGGCTTACAAAGGCTAAGTGAATAAAGGACATTTACTAAGTGTGACTAAATATATTAAAGGGGTTTTCTGAGATTTTAATACTGATGAGCTATGCTCTGGATAAGATATTAGTGGTCAGTGAGGGTATGACATCTGGGACCCTGTTGATCAGCTTTTTGAGAAGCCATCGGCTCTTGTAGGAGTGCCACAGCCTTCTCGCTACTTTCCCTAGGCTGAGTGATGACAAATTCATTGGTCACATGGCCTAGGTGTAGCTCAGCCTCATAGTAGGTAATAGCGGTGCCTTCTCAAACAGCTGATCGGCAGGGGTCCTGAGTGTCAGACCCCCACCGATCACATACTGAAGACTTATGGGAGAAGAGGATGGGTCATCAGTAGTCTCGGGAAAACCTATTAAAACAAACGACACAAATACATAGCAAAAAACAATCACTGAGTAGGCTCCTGTTGGCTGTCTGGTGGGCACAGTCTCATAACCAATATTTTTGTCGGTGTTCCTAGCAGTGCACAGACCAACAGCCGACGCCTAGTCATGGTGGAATAAAGGAGGAAGAGTCTTCTGACATCTTTCCTTATGGATGTTCCAAAGACACTAAAGGCTTTGTTTCAGATACATTAAAGTTGATCAATTTTAGCCCCTCCTCCTCCTAAGGGATGTCCAGTATGCAGAATCCATGTCTCTGAGGTAATCTCACAGGAATGCGGCCTGTACTTGCACAAAGAAGAATGGCTTTGTGTATATCTTAAATAACCTTCCCTAAGTCACTGACCATCATTAAAAAGATAAAACAGCATTCAAAGGCTAATAATCAAAGGTAAAATAATAATTAAAGGGAAAGATGAAAAACAAATAACTAAAAATATATATTTTTAACACAGGCTCCCCTATAGGATAATTTCTGCCTTGGGCCATCCCTATATAGCCAAAAAGGCTTCTTAGAATATTCTTCTGGAGAAAAGTACTTTTAGAGGGGTTGTCCACTTTACTATTCATGTGCTATCCTCAGGATATTTGAAGAGAAGGCAGTGCTCATATGAGAGCTGCTTTCTCTGCTCTAGCTACCTGCTTAGCATCCCTATTCACTTCTATGGGACGGTTCTGTAGTATTCACTTGAACAGACAGAGCTGTCCCATAAAAGTGAGGGTGCCATACTTGTAATTACACTGCTCACCACCGCCACTGCTGCAGCAGAAGACAAACAGAGCAGAGGAGAAAGCGTTCGTATGAGCGCTGCCTTCTCTTCAAACAGCTGATCGACAGAGGTGCCGGAAGTTGAAACCCCCCAGATCTGATATTGATGACCTATCCTAAGTATAAGTCATCAATAGTAAAAAGCGGACAACCCCTTTAGCAAATGAGCAGCGAAGTGCACCGAGGGCAGGCTCAAGCCGATCTATACATCCTTGCTCCTCCAGCCTGCCCTTCTCTCTCTTGCCTGATTAGCAGGGAGAGGTTCTTGCATCTTACCTAGCCCTGTCAATCAAGGAGAAGGAGGGGCCAACAGGCAAGGCAGGTGGCGCAAGGGTGCACAGAGTTGCTTGGGACCACCCTCTGTGCACTTAACTGCTCATTTGCATAAGGATTAAACGTGCTTTTTCTCTAAAATGAAGCCTTGGATCGCTAAGTGAAAGGCGGCATGTCCGGAGCAGTAAAGACGTAGGTCTGTATACAGTATATTCACACTAGCTACGGCTCTAATAGCCTGGGTATGACGTAAATCTGGCGGTATAATTAGAATGGTAGAGGGGGCCTCTTTCAGCAGCCTCTATGCGTCAGTCACCCGGCGGCTGCCATTTATAAATCCAGACAATGGCCTCTGCATTTGAATGACAAAGGCTCTTCCCGGGACAAGTATCTTATTTATTTTGCTCACATGGAGACAATGGTGGAGCACACCATCCTCGTGCATCCCACTCCACGGCGCCATATTTGATTCGCTTTTTTTCCTTTTCTTAGATTAACCCTTTCCAAGCCTTAATACAACAAAACTAGGCTGCAATTAACCCTAAGGATATAGGGACACTGCATATAAGGTGCAGTAGAGGCTGAAGCTGCTCCTTCCCGTCTACTGGGACGATTCCTATGAGCAGCAATTGTGTGGAATGTGCCTCTAGATGGCTTAAAGGGGTTGCCCACTTTTTTAAGTATACCTATGAATACCAGTGTGGATGATACGTGACTTCGAGAAGGTGACCATACACATCACTGCGCCTCCTCCACTGGAACATAATGCACCTCCGCAGGCCCAGCACACCATATTTGGATGGAGGAGGTGTGATTATGTGCCTCTCCATATCCAGCCATCTTAGGCACAGAAGCAGCATCAGTATGGGACAGTAACGTGGCCGGGCGGAATGGGGAGGGGGAGGCGGATGCATGACTTTCTAAAAGTGCCCAGAAGATGAAAAAAGGTGTATTAGTAAGCCACAGGTATTATGCTGAACTAAAGCGGCCAACTCATTTAATAAGCACAGCCTGCTGGTTCCCGCCCCTGCTTAGAGAACAGGGTGGAGCAAACTATGGTGGACTTCCTGTACGTACGGTCCACTTAGCCATCAAAGCTTCAATATAAACAAACCCTTTAATAAGCACTGCCTGCTGATGAAATGGTTTCCGCCCCGCTTAGAAAATCAGGCAGAGCAAAGTATAGTCCACTACCTGTGCTTAGGGACCACTTAGCCACAAAAGCTTCAACCCCTTCAGTAAGCACAGCCTGCCTTTCTAATGGTTCCCACCCCTGATTAGAAAATTGGTGGGGAGCAAAGTTTGGTCGACTTCCTGTGCTCAGAGGCCACTTAGCCACCAAATGTTGGATCTAAACAACCCCTTTAAGTCCCCGTCCCTCAGATCAGCATTTTGTTGGGCCGCCATGCTCTACTGCTGGAGGCCACGGTGTCGTTCTCACAGGAAATAGAAAGTGCTCTTTTTTTTTGCTGAACTGATTAACATTAAAAATTACATTACTGTTCCATTAGAAAAGGCACTTCTTATTCTTTTGAAGACGGAGAGGAAATCCATCTCTCTGGTGATCTGCTTTTGATTTATAAGGTTCTCTCGCTCTAGTACTATGTCTGGGCATGAATAAGTAATGCTCAATACCCCTGACATAGGACGGGGAGTTCTATTTTAAGAGTTTGCCTGAGCGACTGCTTCACTTCATGTGAACGCCTGGAGATCCCCCCAACTAACGATGGGAAGCTTCCTCTCAACAGTTGCCCCCAGAATCGTTGTTGACCCCAAGCCTGCAATTACGGACATGGGCTCCGACGTGACCCTGACCTGCATCTGGACGGGAAATCCTCCCCTTACTCTGACGTGGACCAAGAAAGGATCGAATATGGTGAGTAAAGCTTTATTTTACTCAAGTTTCTTTAAGTTTTGAAGTAGTTGGGGTAGAATAAAAAAGCAGCACAGAGTATTTCAAGAAATGACTGTGGTGACCAATTACACAAGCAAGGACAGGGCTACATAAGAACGAAGCAGTATTCTGACATTAGGAGAGGAATGGAGAAGACCTTAAAGATGACCATGTTATCCGACAGAGTATTTCAGGAGAGAGTGTGCTTATCATCTGGTGTGTGTGTGGGAGGGGGGCGTGACCTCTCACTCATGTGGATGATGATAGCGAGACCAGGCTTTTTGGGACAGAGATCATATTATGACTCGATGAATGACATGGAGGAGATTAAGTCTAGTCCGGAGTTGTGCAGATTTTCAGCAGAGTTTTTCAGTACTGATCTTGATGGAATCAATGAATAAGAAAAGTTGAAATAAACAACCTATAGATTGTATATTGGATGATGCAATTACAGCTATTTCAAAAGATTCTTCCAGGATTTGAATATTTACATATTAATAACCCATCCTTAAAGGTTTTGTCCTGCAAAAAAGTTTCACCGGGATCTGAAAACATTACGTGTAATTAAAATTATTCAATAAAATGTATCTGTATAGCTCCACCTGCTGTTTCTTCTTTTCCATATTTCTCCGTCCACCTCACTGAGGTGGTCGCACATGCTCAGTTTAAAATCTTCAACTGTCAACAGCCGAATCTTCTGTTAGAAACTGTGGCAATTACAGGGAAAGAGCTAAAGCAAAGTGACATGCCCCTGAGAAAGGGCACACCCCCTGAGCTGCCACCCTGAGATGAATCCACTAGAACAATTAGAGCAATGAATAAGGAGATCTCTGGATCCATGTGAGGTACAGGGCTGGTTCCAACTTAGTTAGAAATAGGTTGTCTTATACTATATGATATCGGGTTTTCATTTTTTTACATCACTCCTGGCAGAACTGTGCTTGGTGGCTAGAGTCCTCTCAGTGATCTCCTATCCAAAGAGTAAGCCATTGACATTCTACTCTTGGAAATACCCTTTACTACAAGAGTCTTGATCTATTCTTGGCAGGTTTTAAGCAACAGTAACCAACTATTTCTGAAGTCTGTGAGCCAGGAAGATGCAGGAAAGTACGTCTGCAAAGCCATCGTACTCGTATCGGGAGTAGGGGAGAGGGAGGTGACACTGTTCGTGAATGGTAAGTACCTTTACCAAGAAAAACAGAATTGTTGCTATGGATACACTGCCTAATAGGTACAACATTAAGGCAATAAGTCACTAGTAACCAGTCTTACTTGAGTATTTGAGTTTGGTCCAAGGCCATAGTGACATAATGCTGAGGGGCAGTGAACATTTATACTACTCAGACCGCCTTTTTCCATATTTCTTGTGTTCATGAAAAACAGATTTTTGTAAACATGCAGTACCCCTTTAAGCCCAAAATACAAGCAGAGTTCCTGTTTATATGGTTTTTGGCGGTACAAACTTTATTGTTCCAAACTTAGCTTGAATACTCTTTTTGGGGAATTAAACCTCTTCAAAATGTAAATACACCCTAACATCATAGGTTACAGTCCAAACCGCTGAAGCATCACTGCTAGCTCAGTGTGTCTACGCCGGGCTGACGAAAAGGGAAGCCATTAATCCTGCTGAAAAGAAACATCCCAAAATATTCTCCCACTCTGGAGCCCGAGCCCTCCCAGAGTGACCTTTCATGAGAACTAGTGAAGTGAGGAAAGAAACCGTCGATGTACGGGAAAATGCAGCATCCATCAGAGTAATATCCACTTCAGTTAAACTGGTACAAGCAAATTATACGCAGAGATAAAATCAGCAGATTGGACGATAAAACAAAGAAAGATATAAAACAAATAGCGCATATTACGCCTAATGTGGTAGCAAATTCGCTAGGAATGCATTCATTCTCACTGATGAGATAATAGGCATGAACGTCGCCCTAATCTGTCTCACAAACAGACTTCTATCTGCCAGAGGAGGGCCTTAAAGGGGCCTATTCATCAAATCAGCCCTGAATGCTCCAATTCTGATCGAACTAGCAAAAGGCCTGTAACATAGGTCGAAAAAAGCCACCCGTCCATCCAGTTAAGCCTATCATCCTGCAATGTTGATCCAGAAGAAGTCAAAAACCCTCAGTAGAAGCCAACTGTCCTGATCTTAGAGGGGAAAACATTTCCTTCAGGACTCCGTTATGGCAATCAGAATAACTCCCTTGGTCAACGACCCCTCTCCAAGAAATGCGTCCAGTCCTCATCTGAATTATTTTAGTGAATTCACCATCACCGCCTCCTTTGGTAGACAACTCCATAGTCTCAATACTTTTACAGCAAAGAACCCTAGTCTATGCTGGTGTGGAAACCTGTAGATGTAGAAGATCCCCCTTCTTGCCATTACGGTCCTAGACATAAAATGACCATTTATACATAGTTATTAGATCTCTCATCAGCCATCTTTTTTCTCAACTAAATGACCTGAATTTTCATATCTTCCTGGGTACTATAGTCCACTCGTTCCATTTATTACTTTAGTTGCCCATCTTTGAACCCACTCAATCTCTGCTGCTTTTTTCTTGTGCGCTGGTAACCAAAGTTGTACACAAAAAACCTTGTGCAGTCTGACTAATGATGACTGTGTTCTTCTCATAAGCATCTATTTGCCTTGGCAGCAGCTGCCTGACATTGGTTGCGAAAGTTAAGTTTATCTTAATGTGTCTGTCAATGAACATGGTCAAAAGCATGAAACCTCTGTCCATCCTTCTTTAAGGTCCTCCGATAATCACCAGCGAGGGAGAGCAGTACGCTGTGCGAGGAGGAGTGGGAAAGGTTGAGTGTTTTATCGGAAGCACCCCGCCTCCGGACCGAATTGTGAGTGCATATTTTTGTCATCTTCGTTCTCTTTACTGATGAATGTCCTGGTGGTGCTGAGGGTTGATCTTTGATCCATGGCCAACTATACAAAGACTCAAAGAGTGGTCTGAATGGACAACACTTTACCAAACAGAAATACTTTGAGACTGCATGTGGTTGGTGCTGTACTTGTAAGGGGTGCAGTCACATCCGGGCCCCTGGGCATGAAATGACAGCAGCACTTTATGGTATATGGTGATATATTGAGATATGCATCTGGTAAGTTTGGTTTACAACCCCATCCAAAATCTATTTGCTTACGTACTCTATAGAATACCAATTACCAATACCAATATTAACCGAGCCGCCATACTCTGCTCTTCACTGAAGCAATCTGGAGCAGCAGACCTTAGTAATGCATTTCCAGGTCTGAACTCTACATGATTAAAGTTTTGACCACCCTTGGAGAAAAGGGGATATATTGCAATTATTTCTTTTATGGGCTTTGCTCCGCTGATGAATGATTATTCCAATAATCACATCTTGCTGGAGACAACAACCCAGCATCAGTCTATGCTCCGTAACCTGGAGCTATCTCCTTAGCAATGGCGCCACCTATCTGGCTTTTCACGCCTCTGCTTTTTTTCATTTTAAAATTTAAGAGACAGGGCCATCCAAGATGAATAAATCTACCTGAAGGTTTCAGTAGCCAGAGCCCTAGGATAGATGAAGGCAGTGGCCGAACCCACCTCTCCAGATATATATGTCTTTTGCATTAATTAAAGTGCAAATCTGTGCTGGATTCACAGCTGCCTCACCACAGAGTCCCGAGGGAGACGCTGTTCTCCAAACAGCATCCACTGCGGCTGAAATCATTTTATCACGTCTTACAAAATGAAGTGTTTAGCAGAGGAAGCGACTGAGGAGAATTCATTATAGGCTTTTCAGTGATTTGGATTTTCCAGTTAACTATTACAGATCTGCATGGAGGTCTGGAGGAAATTTCCATGTCTTTCAAGGCTGCTCTGTTAGAGAGGCCATTTAACATGTGGTTATTGGATTATTAGTAAAGTGTCATCCCCAAACACCTTATCAGAATTTCCATTACAAAATGACTATTAATAAATGCCTGTACTTTCAAATAATTCAGTAACAAAAGTAAGTTTTGGGCAAAACTTCCAAAATATGTTGGAGATATCAAAAGAAAAAAATATAAAAATGCAAAATATAAAGATGCAAAACACTTAAACTGCGGTGGATATATAAAGGGTTCATGACTCCCCACCTCAACAACTTGTCTCTTTAGTGCCACCTACAGGTAGCTGCCCTGTAAGTCAAGGTCTGACCCATTTTAGAGTTGTAATAAAAGCTGTGGCGTAGTGATCATGTGCCCCAGAGTCCCAAGGGATTAAATGGTTGTGAAAAGGATGGGACTCTATATTTAATAGACAAATATTTAGCATTTTTTTCTAACCATTGTTTTTTTTTTTTTTTGCACATTTTAGGTCTGGGCCTGGAAGGAGAAAAACTTAGAGACTGGAACTATGGATAGATATACCGTGGAACAGACAAAAACAGAAAGTGGCGTACAGTCCACCCTCACTATCAACAAGGTCATGGACATAGACTTTGAGACCAGCTACAATTGTACAGCATGGAACAGCTTTGGCTCGGGAGCAGCCATCATTAAGCTCGTAGAGAAAGGTATGGGTTGAAAACCTGCAGGAAATTGTGCCTCAAACCTCCTCCAAAAGCTTTGTGTGAACCTACCCTAAGAAGTGAAAAACGTCCTTTTTGCCTATTGTTTGTGCCAGAGGACCCATATTCGTGCATTTATTTCCAATGCTGTTTGTGAGAAGAGATGTCTAGTTGTGGGGTATTTGCATTCCTCAAGGCCTAGAATAGTTAGTCTTCAATCATAATGAGAAGGATGGGTGGTGGCTCAAATGGTGGTTACCATCTATAATCTGCACAAAGTCATTCTCTTTGGTAGAAGGCACACTATTCATTCCTATTTGCCTCTACATCCTAACAAGGTGGGCTCTGTACTCATTGCTCAACCCTTAAATATTCTAGGCAATAGCTAGAATAGATCATTAGTTTTGTACTGCATTTAGCTAAACTATAAAAGTCTTCAGAATCTACAATCCTTTCCAGATAATCATTGCTTACACACCGTTTCCTTTTTCAGAAGTGGTACCGGTAGGGACCATTGCCGAGGCAACTATCGGAGCTGGGATTCTGGTCATCATCTTCTTTGTCTTCTTCATTTTCTTCCTGTATCGACGTCGTAAAGGCAGTGAGTACAAGCGTTAAACTCTTCTGACAAATGTATGAGAAGCTCATGGCTTTCCCAGTGGAGCCAATTAAGAGGCTATGCCATAGTTTGTGATAAGTGATGTATCCAATGACTGCACAGTTGCTTGTACGAGAAGAGACAGCACAATAGTTGAATACTGAGATTCCGATGCTGTGTCAGTTCTTGTAGAAATGGTCTTGGCGAGATCATATGTCAAGATGAAAAAGCTGAGAACACCACAAAGCAAATAACAACCAAAGTTTTAAAACAGTTCAATTCAACTAGAATCAAAAAAGTTTGTTCCCTAAACCAATCATAGATTCGAGTCATCTTAATAGTTTAGGTTTTTGCTAAGACTTATAAGGTTCTATAAGTTTTGAAAAAGTGCCATGCTTTGATCTTTAAAATAATTGCTATTTTCTAACCAGGCCGCAAGGATGTCACACTTAGGAAGCTCGATATCAAAGTAGAGACAGTCAATCGGGAACCTTTAACCATGCACACTGACAGGGAGGAGGACACATCTAGTGTTTCTACTGCAACACGTGTCATGAAAGCCATCTATTCGGTAAGTAAAGATCACCCCTACAATTTCATCACTGCAGGTTAACCTATTCTCATATTTTTCATACAGTGGCTATGTCCACTGTGATGTACACTCATAAGCAGGGGATCAGATTTATGTAAATGTGCACCCAAGTTCAGTTCAGTCTGTGAAGGCAGTCATCTTGGTCGCCAATGTCATTACTTAAAACAACAGTTTGCCATGATCTTTAACCAGATTTGAGCTTCCATTGATCGATTACAGATTTGTCATTTGGCAGGAATGACTTTTCAATGACAGCATTCGATGAGGCCGAAAAGGTCCAGGGCAGCAGGCCAACTTTTTGACAGATATCTGCCATGTCTCATTTGTTCACGAAAAGGCACTTATGATCATGCAAAAATGGTCTAAATAAGACTTTTCAGCCATCCACAATTTTTAGTGTATGGCCAGCTTTAGAGGCAACATTTTGGTGATTTCCTAATCCGTTTTTCAGTCAGGTTCCCTTCGAAGATGTTTTTAAGATTTTTTTAGAACATAATGATCACGACTGTTGTGCCTTGGGACCTTTTAGTTTCTAACTACCGTGAGCTTGAAAATTGTAATTTTTAAATCTGCTCTTGTGGGTGAAAAGACTTCTTCTCAAGGACTAAAAGTATGACCATCCTAGCACTAAGTTGACATCAACATACATGGCTGTTGAAAATTGTAATGGATGATATATCAAATATTGTTTCAATAATTATGAGATTGTCATGAAGCCAGTAGAATAACTCTTATTCACATTTTGCTTCATTTTAGTCTTTTAAGGACGATGTGGACCTGAAGCAAGACCTACGTTGTGACACCATTGACAGGGAAGAGTATGAACTCAAGGTGCGGCATCCATATATTTTCAACCAATACAAATAAATGTATAATCCAAATGTGCCACTTTAAGGATGTCTAGTTACCGCCAATCCTAGCACAAGTCTCCGACCTCTGTAGCATTAACAAGATGATGCTGGTGGAAGGTACCTGTGGCATCTTCTAGTCACAAGACTGAACATATCTTGATTTGCACACTATACTAAGCTACGAACGATTTGTCTGGCATGCAAGATCATCGAGTGATGTGTAATTTTGTGAACTATGTAAATTCTTCTGTGTTTAATACCTCCTTCTTTCTCTTCCTCTAACTTCTTCTATACCTTGGAGAGTGAAGCAAACATTACTATACAGTTGCATACTTTTAGGTATTAGACGAGTATTGCAGTTCAATTTCGACTGTGACTTTTAAACTGTTTGACGAAGAAGGTTCGAAATCCCGATTACACTTCTGTGAAGTTAGGGAGATGGTGGCAACAGATTGTTGCAGGTGTAATGAAGACACTGTTGAATACACGTTTACAGGACATGAAGCAATTCTGTCTGGTAACACATACAAACTTGAAATTTGTCGAAAATCCAATTATTCCGATGGATTGTTTACTGGAAGTCCTTCATTGAAACATCATGAACATTGTAGGAAGAACTGTGTGCAACTGTGTGGACTGTGCCTTCAGTCAATTGGAGTGGCCTTCACAATTCACATGGATTTACAATCTGGTTCAACTGGACATTTTGGACTCTGATTTTTGTGGACTGATCAAACTCTTCGCCTACTTTAGATCAGATCACGGAGCTCGGTGTACATTTCATCAACATCACGTACCCATCACTGCCAAACACTTGGGTCTAGTCATCAAAGTCATTCTTAATGAATGTAATCAATTAATGTGAGCTTTGTAAGTCAAGAAAATAAATTAGATTGACCACACATCCAGGCTAGTAGGAACAATTCAATATTTAGGTAATAGAATGAATACCAATGGCCAGTCTGTAGCTTTCGCAGACCCTTTTTTCCATATCCACCCGTATTGATGGGTTTCACTTTTACCTAGATGGATGCATCCTACAAATTAGCTTAAGCCAAACTACATTTTAACAAAAATCTTTTCCGGTGTACACTTTGATGAATAGACTTGGGCATTTTTCATTTTTGTAACTCATCAGCAGGCATTAGCATCAGGCTACCATGTTTTATATGCTGAAAGCATTATGTAAATGTCTGTAGTCCAAAGCAATTTTACATAAATGTCTTAATAAATGTATGCACCTGTATAGTGACTTTTTGCTTCACTGCGTACTTGAGCACACAAGTTTATGAACACCACGTCGCCTAACTCAGGCTAGCTGCCCACTTTTCTTATATTATTCCTTTCCTTTCAATAATCATTTTTCTTACTCTATATTCATGTCCATCATAACCTGCCATTGATCACGCTGCTCTTCTTCCCTAGGATCCAACCAATGGGTATTACAACGTCCGGGCTCACGACGACAGGCCGAACTCCCGTACTGTGTTGTATCCAGATTACCGTAATCCTGGACCAGCACGTTTTGATGGTCGCCCTTCATCTCGCCTCTCTCACTCCAGTTATGCACAACTGAACACTTATAGTCGGGCAGCTACTTCAGATTATAGTACAGACCCAACACCCACAGTAACACCTGCAACAACAGATACCACCAGTCAACTTTCAGTACGATAACTATGAAAAATTTGGGACACATGGGTTTTCACCAAACTCTGGCTACCCAACATACCGACTTGGTTATACTCAGCCAACCACAACAGGTATGGATCGGGGACCATATGATACTTTTGATCCAGTCGGGAAGTTCACAGGCGCCACCCGGTTCTCATACACTTCCCAACATTCCGACTATGGACAGAGGTTTCAACAAAGAATGCAGACGCACGTCTGAGGATTGTAAACTGGTGGGCATAAGGGAAAAAAACAGAGAGGATGACATAACGTCACTAAATCTTCTCTAACGTAACATCTAAAGGCAAGAAAGGACTTCAAAAGGAGAAGCAACCTCTTACCGTGTCTTCTGATACTCAGGGACCTTAATGTCTTGATCTCAGAAGTCCCCAAGAAAACAATGTTGCCCGACCAGCAAAGCCTTGACACTTTGACATGGAAAAGATGCCAAACAGAAGGCTGGCCTTTTAGTACCTGATCATTCCTTGAATACCACAGATGTTTTGCCATCTGGTGTATGGCATGACTTTACGAGTCAACTTGGTACCAGTGAATCTTCTCTTTTCACTTTGATGAGACCCTATACTCTTTTGGGCCACATGTCTGCTTTTCTTACTTTCTTCATTTGCCACTGAAAATCTGGTCTTACCATAGCAGGGTCTTTTGTAGATATACATTCCAACTTCTAGAAGATGAGGCAGCATGAGTTACACAGTTATGTAGTTCATATGATATATATGTATGGTCCTATCTGCTTTCATGACAGGCTTTATAATCTCGGCGTGCAGACAGCTATTTTGGATAGCTACTGTTGCAAAGCGATGAAAGAATGAGTCGGACAATCAAAAAAATGGGAATTTTCATTTGCATCTTTATAGGTTGTTTTATAAACTCCACTTGTGGAGAACTTTTAGCTATTGTACTGCTTGGTCCAGCTCTTAGAAGGTACTGGTACTCCTTCAGGAGATCGAGATGGTGTAGGGAGTCCAACCAGAAGAGCTAATTTGCTGCTTTCTTTCAAAATGGTCTATAATTCCCAACAAGCTCTGAGCCATTATACATTTTATATATATTTTAATACAATTTCTTCAATTACTGAGCACTTCTAGGTGAAGATTATTCCATCCATGTGCATATTGTACATGTACTTTACACTAAAGTCAACAGCATTCCAGCTTACAAGTATTCGACCCTTCCATCCTTGCTTACATTCATTTCCATTTGTAACTACAGCTTGATCTTTTTGAGTGGCTTCAGTATGCAATAAGTAACAGCCAGTGTGGCATTTGTGAAACTCCAGCACTGCTCTTTGGCTGAGAAAAAAATACTCAGGGATGAATGGTCCAATATTTTGCTAAAATGGGTGGTCGCTTATACAAAGCAGTATTAAGTCTCGTGGTTCAGGTGGTGCTTAATAGATATGGTCAGTAGTAATGGAGGCCACTCATATGGGAGTAAGATACTGAAGTCAAACAAGCAAAGTTAGGTCATATACAGGTTAAGTGGGCCATATTCCATATTTTAGACATGTGTTACACAACAGTGAAAAACAGACTACAAAGCCAGTCTTTCATAGTCAGAGTGGCACTAGGTCAAATACATCATAGCAGAATTTAGATCCACAGGAAACTAATTCATCTGTACACGTTGATGCTTGGTCCAAGTCTTGCAATGGTATAGCAATACTTTCAAACGGAATAAAGGAAACCCTTTTTACGGCTTGGCCGAGTGTGAAAGGTGTGAGAGGGACTCCCTTAGAAATCAAACATGCTTAACTGTCACGCTTTGGTGTGGGAGGGAAACACCACACCGAGCATAGAAAGGAAGGGGGTAGGGGGGGAATCAGGCCTGAGAACTAGGGAAGGAAGATGGACACCTCCTAGTAAAAACCCTAACCAAAATCCTGACTGACTACCAGTATGAACAGACCCCAAAGGTAGGTGAGTTCATATGCAGGAATACCTAGAGTCCTATCTAGCCCTATAGGACTATGGTAATAATGGCAGAGACGAGACTACCTGTTCCTCCAAAAGGAAGGACAAACAGGAGTCACCTTCAGGCCTAATACAAACAATAGGGAAATGCAACACACAGAACCAAAACAAAATACAAAAGGAAAAGGAAAGACTTAACTTCAAAGGGGCTATGGAAGCACCAGGAACTCAGCCGAGATCCACACTCCAGCAACCCACAACTAAACTGAAGCTATAAACCGCACTGCATAGTGGGAGAAGCAACTATAAATAAGGAAGGTTAAATGACCACATTAGCAACACCTGGA
Source organism: Bufotes viridis (assembly GCA_033119425.1). Taxonomy (NCBI): domain Eukaryota; kingdom Metazoa; phylum Chordata; class Amphibia; order Anura; family Bufonidae; genus Bufotes; species Bufotes viridis. The sequence continues at coordinate 63,234,992 of CM065599.1, read as the reverse complement.
GGCCAAAACCAGAAACAAAACAGACACCTATTGATCTACCTGGAAAACCTATCAGATCAAACCACGTGTTGCCTGTCTCACAGATCTGCTCACTCACTGTCGCCGGGACGTCCAGTATGTCTCGTACGGTCGTGACACTAACCCTTCTTTTCCCCAACACCTGCCATTGGGGACGAGCCACCCAGAACTGGCAAGTTCGGACAACATTCCTCTAATGTATATGGCCACCTTAAGACATGGAGCTGAAATAATGCTTACTTAGCCCTTGCTTGCTTCTTTGGGTTACACCTAATGTTTACCAGGCAAATAAGGGCATTCTTCTTGGTATTCGATTTGGTTTATACCACTTTTTTTCTTCCTGTGCCTTGACACATTATTGTTAAGGGTTGGTATTTTCTAGAAAAAAAAAGTTAAAAAAAAAAAAAAAACACCTGTATTTGCTAAGACCTGTAAATGCAATGCATGGTACTCCATATTTATTCATAATCATTGTGTCTGTGAGAGATCTCAATCATCCAGATCATGGTCTGTCAGCAGGAATAAGTCAGAGCAATTGCACTTGTTGCATTTTCTCTTTAAGATGGTTCACTAGCTATTCCAACTGGCTTTATCAATTATAAATCCCGGTATTAAATACTGGTGTCTCATGCTTCAGAGCATAATCTGTTCATCATAATCAACACATAGTCAAACATCTCATGAAGGTAAGATGTTGTAACTGAAGCAATTCAGTAGGATTAATCTGCCTCGGGAGAGATGTGGTTACAATGCTGTTCTAACTCCTCTCAAGGCAGTTATATCACACCTCATAGCTTCAGCTATGCAGACTGCAATCAACATCTTACCTCCAGGAGAACCTTGACCTTATGTTGATTATGATAAACATGTTGATTATGCTGACTGAGCGTGGGTCACCAGTATTTAAAGCTGAGTCATTCTAACTGACCAATTACTACTGACAATCATTATAAGAAAGCAGTATTGGCTTTTCTAAAATAAATATCGACAGGCAGCACTTGCATTGAGAGTTAAAGCGGTTGTCTGGGTTCAAAGCTGAACCCGGACATACCAATATTTTCACCCAGGCCGCCCTCTAATGTTAGCATCAGAGCTTTTTATTTACAATAACACACTGCTGGGCGGACATCACAGGCTCTGGTGAGCTGGCTTTAGCACTTCCCTAGCCATTTTACAGGCTAGGGCAGCGATAAAGCCCACCCATCAGTGCCGGTGACGTCACGGGGCTCACTGCTGGGCGGAAGCCTCCGCCTGGCAGCCCTAAGGAGAGCCCGGTACGTCACCGGATCTCCTGAAATGCTTTTGCCCTGCGCGATTCAGCACAGGGCAAAGGAGAGCATGGGAGGAAATGCTCCGATGTTTTTGTCAGGGGTGCTGCCTGGGTGAAATTATGGGTATGTCCGGGTTCAACTCTGAACCCAGACAATCCCTTTAAAGAGACTTATCAATGACCAGTGACTTAATGATTGGGTATGGTGACGATGGGCTGAAATTTCCTTTCAATAATTTTTTGAAAACTACCTGTATTTTATGGTACAGTTACATAAAATGATGCTGCTTTAGCCTTTACAAAACCTCTGTGTACATTACTATTACCTTTTATGTTTTGCCAAAGCAACCCAAGATACACTGCTTAACCAATGCAAATTTACAAATTTACACCATTTACAAATGTATGCAAAATTTAATTTCCACTTAAAAGTTTGTTAATCCCCCTCCCAACATTTATTCTTGGAAATGGAAATCTATGTATCGATTTCTTTAAAAAAAACTGTATATATAATTTTTTTTTTTTACAATTTCAACCAAATGTATCTTTTGTACGAAATCTGTTCTTTTTGCAAACAGATCCTCGTAGAGCAATCATTTTTGTACAGTACGTGTGTAAATATACATATATATTTTTTATATATCTTGTAAACGCGAGAAGCATACACGAGTGACATTATCAGTATTATATTTTATTATTTTCTTCTTTTTATCCGCACACTTGTTGACGTTTCTTGAGATACTTCTTTGTCAAGAAGATTTTTGTTTTCCTTTTCATTTGCTGTATTGAGATACGTTTTCTCCATTACTCCGACTTAATTCAATTTAAGACAATACAATCTCATTTCGATATACTGTGTCACTGGTTGTTCTGATATTTTATCATTTTCATCTTGTATATCTTTGGGATATTTAAGGGAAAGCCACAAATAATGTACAGAATTATGTACAGTAAAATTCCTTTACTTTGACTCCATTCATTTCCATTTCAACAGTCACCTTGGACTTAAAAAAAAAAATTGATATGTCATAGCGACAAATCAAAGGTTCTGATCGGTGAGGGTCCGAGTGCTGAGACCCCCACTGATTGCTAGAACGAAGAGAAAGAAATGCTCACATAAAGCACTCCATTGTCACTGCAAGTCCGTCTCCTGCACCGAGGAGATATATGGCTATGTATGAGTCATCCTCTATGCAATTGGTGGGGTCTCTGCACTCCAACCCTGACCGATCAAAACCTTTGATCTGTTACTATGTAATATCAAAAGTTTTTTGTTTTTTAAGTGCAGGTATACCTTAAAGGCTATGGACACCTTTGACATGAAAAAATATCTCTACATATGTGAGTGGTTAGCTTGAGTAAAGAAACCAGGATGTGTCCCTCCAATACATGGTGTATGTGAGATCTGTGGTCAAGGATGCTGCTGCCTTCTCTAGCTCTCATATACCAGCTTCATTCTTGAACTAATTTTTCCTTCTATAGCTCATGAGGAATGTCTTACTCCTTGTGCTGACCGTCACTGATGCGGAGGAGTGTGCGATTCTCCTCCCTACAGGGTGGGTGCTCTTTTTCTCTATATATTTTGCACACAACCTAAAAGACTGCCAACTTGTGTGTTCTTTCCACCCTCCCAACACTCTCATCTGCCATATACAACCTCCTTTTCCTCCCTGCTGCTATCTCTATCACTAAGAGAAGGGAGGGAGAGTGAGTCCTCAAAAACAGGAGCAGAGCTCTGATAGAGTTATGATCCCGTAGCACCACCAGCTAGATGAAGGATTTACACTCACTGTACAAAAGGAACATGGTAGGAAAGTGTCATTTAGACTAATAAGGAAGCTGCAAAAATCTGCTTTTAGGAAGCAAATGAACAATGAAAAATCCTGCAAATATGTCCATAACCTTTATATGAATTACACTGGAAATAAGAAATTGGAAGACTCCAAGTAAAAAAATAATAATAATCTTTTGTTTCATTGGGCTGCAATCCCACTGGATGATTTTCCAATTTAAGAGGGTTTTTAATATCCTGTTAAACATATAAAGGAATTTTACTGTACATATATTCACAATAAGGTGATCTGCATTGTATTATTATTGCAATTTGTAGTGGGAGAAAAAAAATGTGTTAATGAAAACCAGTATGTAACACAATACAAGCACCTCCCCTATAGTAATCACCTATGTAACACTCTGATGCTCTGATTAATAATAAAGATTGCTACACGCAATGTTTTTATCTTCTCCAAAGCCCTCCCATGCTTATTTGCCATTATCTTTTGCAGGGAAACAGTGTGGATGAGTCAGGGAGGGCACTGGGGCACAATATTAGGGACTGAAGGGGTTGTTCCACTATAAGGCAGAGGTCTCACCTTTCTCCAGAATGGAGAAGTGAAGGATGCACCAGTGCATGCCATATTTGCAAGCACAGCCATCTGTCTATTCTCTTAGCGATATATGCCATCATTGTCTCACATGTGAATACCCCTTTAAAAAGGATGTCCAGCTGGATAGAATTTTTAAATACGGGAAAGATTGGGTTGAAAAAAAATACTTTTGGTTCCGACGTGATACGCAGGAAATGCCTGAACCTCTGTCACTTATGTGGCCAGTGATTGGCTGAGTAGGTACCAGGAAATGGAGGCTAAAGGGGGCAGGGTGAACATAGGAATCACAGCGACATGTGATCGGCGAGTACTCCAATACTTTTCTTAAACCCACTCTGCCCCATATCAAAAAAAAATCCCACCAGACAAAGGATAGGTCATTAATATCAGATTGGTGGCGTTCGATTCCTGGCACCCTCCTTCTATCAGCAATTTAAAGAGGTGGGAGCATTGTTTCCGCTTCAAAATTACTTAGCGTCGTGTCACTTGTAGCGGCAACGCGGTGTAATCGAATGGGACGGGCAGTTGTAATTACACGGCGCCGATGCTATAAGTGAGAAGACCACAAGAGCTCCGCTACCACTTCAAATTGCTGATCGGAAGTCGGGCCCCCACCGATCTCATGTGCATGACCTATCCTGAGGATGGGTCCTCCATATCTTTGTACTGCAAAACCCCTTTAAGCCGATTTACATGGCAGCAGACATAAAAATAGTCACAATTGCAAAATCGTCTTATCATAATTGAGTGGACCTTCAAAAACAAATAGGGAAATTAATTTCATTTTAGCATGGTATTATGCTCTCAATAGCCCGGTAATTAGGAATTCAGAGGTGGATTAGGCAATTTTCCAGGCGGTAAACAATTGAAGAAATGAGATAACAAAAAATAATGAACGCAAGGAAAAAAAAAGGATTATGGAGTAATTTGCATAAACTTCTGTTTATGTCTCTATCTCACAAATGGGAATCATCACAACCGAATAATGAGGAACGTATAGAATATTAAAGAGGTATTCTAGGATTTCAGTATTGATGGCCCATCATCAGGATAGCTCAATATGTGACACCTCGAACCCTTTGGTCGCAGCATGTCGGAATGCGATATCATAGACTACCATTATAAAAATTGTCGTGCGACATTAATGCAACAAAATGTCATGCGACAAATGTTGCGCTGTAGTTGTGCCTATTTGTCGCGCGACAAATGTCGTCGTGTAGACCTAGCCTTAGAGAGGTTGTCCCATTGCAACATTTATGGTATATCACTAGGATATGCCACAAATGTCAGATAGGTAGATGTCCCACCTGTGGAACCTTTCTCCAGAACAGGTCCCCCAAAGTGAAGGGAAAGCAGCCACCCTCCATTCCCAGCTATGGGCTGCTCCACTTATTTTTGGAAGTCCCATAGCAGTTGATGGAGAGGGCACCGCGATTCACCTGTCTCCCACCTCTGGGACACGCACATGGCATATCCTGGTGATATGCCATAAATGAGATGGGACAACACTTTTAATAGTAAAATCTCAAATTACCCCTTTAATGCATATGAAACGGTAGGGATCGTAGCTGTTACCCTGCTTTACGCAGAAATTTCAAGGTCATAGGTGAGTAGCACAATCCAGAGAAACACAGGACAGATGACACGTCTTTCCCTTGTTATTGTCACCTCGGAGGTTCAACGTCATCACTCATTTCTGTTAATGTGACGTTCTAAGCAATGCTTAAGCCACGATGGGTTGGAAAAATGTAATACATTACAAAGGGTGAAGTTGTCAACTTTTGGAGGACTTTTTAAAGCACAGGCCACAAAATCTCCACCATAAACACCAGACACCAAAACCCTTCCACATGTGATCGTTGCCATCAACAATATGGTATTCACAGAAGACAAGGCTGAAACTCCTCCATTGGTGTAGTACCAAGCCTGCCCTCTCTAGACTGAATTCATCAGCCACTTCAGGTCATCACAGTCTACTCCACGTCCCCGAGGGGGCTCTGTGACGTTGAGGAATCATCTCAAGAAAATTGTAATGATGCTGGCGTGTAATAGAATCCGTCTACAGCTTATTACATTCCGCCTAATGTGTACTTAGTGCAGAATTCTAATTACAGAGCTGAAGAACAGGCCTGCAGGGAAATTGCTCGGCATTAAACGGTCAGCATTTCTCTCGGTGACCATTAAAGCTGCCTCGGCTGTCAGCAGGAACGCTCTTATCTGTACATTTCGAGACCATTCCTGTGCGATTAATTTAGCGTTGGTACCTTGTATGCCGGGGTTTATGTTACCCACAAATCTTTCATCATCATTTTTATGTCGGGTAGATGCATACCATCACTTAAAGGGCAGTCCTTCCATTAACAAAATAACTGCATCCTTCCGAGCTTCAGATTGACAACCGATGTTGGAGAGGCGATTTTTGAGACCTATCGGATGATCAACTGAGGACCATGAGTGCAAAAGTAAGATATTAAACGGAACACTTCTTCCAAAATAGCTCCACGTGGAAGATTACAGCGTTAAAGCATAACAATCTCTAGTCACTGCTGACGGGTTTGGGAAACATGGAAGACCCCTTTAAAAAAATTAATTTTTTACTCATTCAAGAAACACATTGTTGGCTTTGAAGGGGTTGTCAAACTCTTATATCAATTTCTAAATCTCCCTCACCCACCTAGCAGAAGCTTTTGGGTAAAGCAAACCTACCTGCTCCCTGATGCTCGGTTCTGGCTACTTGAGTCTACGCCAGTCTTGTCCAGACTTCCAGAACCGCGGGTAAGTATCTAGCACGGATAGGGTCATGTTCACAGCTGCAGCCAAGGAATGACCACAGAGGTGAACAACCGCTGTGGGCAGTCATTGGCTGCAGCGGGTCACATGACCATGTCTATGCCGGATGTGTCCCATCACTTGCTGCCTGAAGAAGACAGCTGTAGACTCTAGAATATAGAATTTAGCGTCGAGGAACAGGTAAGTATGGTTCACCTGACAGGTTAATAGATTAAAACTGCTTAGGTGTGTCATGAAATAATAAATTATGAAAAGTTACACGCTACGCAAGTGTGCAAGTTAGAGAATAAATATTGGTGGAACGACTCTACTAATCTGCTGAAACACACAGCATAAGAGCCTGATCGGCGAGGGTCCAATCAGAGGAATCCCACCAATTATGGGTCTCGAATACCTCTTTTTATTGAAGAAGCAGTTGTGCATGGTCACAACTGCTCAGGATATAGCCAAATGCTGGACTTGTCTTCTCTTTGACAGTACCAAAAGAAGCGTTTCGACCACCACTCATACGGTGAGACAAAGCATCCCACTCTTAAGAACGGTCAGACTACAACCAATATGTTTGAAACTTGGGTGTAGATGATTTGCTGGGGAAGGCTCAGCCAACCAAACCATACATGGTGGCTACTCACGTAGTAAATGGATGGTATTCATATGTCGTTGTTGGGATTCAGTTAAAACTCAGTCAAAACATCATTGCATAACTGTATGCAATTGTTTGTATGATGTGATTTTAACCGTTCCTCAATAGGGATGAGCGAATCGATTTGCATAAAACAGCAGGAGCTCCGTACAGTATTAGAATGGATTGGCTCCGATGAGCCGAGTTATTGCTTTGCGGATTTCAAGTAACGTCATAAATTAATTTGTACTGTAAAAAAACATTTCCCGAACTCGGGTTCGATTCCAAGTGGTACCGAAGCAATAACTTCGGCTCATCAAAGCCAATACATTCTAATACTGTAAGAAGCTCCTGCTCCGTATAGTACTGGAACAAAGTTTTATGCAAATCGACTTTGGATGTTTCATCCGAATTCGATTCGCTCATCCCTATTCCTCAACACTACACGTGAATATACTCTAGGAGCTCCCTCTAAATATCGTCCTAAAGTACTGATTTAGACAGTCAGGAAATAGCTTGCCACATATGCCCCCTCAAACATTTTGGTACAAGCTCAGTAACAATGGCTTCCTCTAAGAAGCACTACCCCCTTGTTAGTACAGTCTTCAGCACTGCACTCCGATCTTGTAACCACCTTCTTAAAACCATGAATGTATGAGCCAGGGTCCACTTTAAGATCCCACTCGACCCTGCTATGAGCAAAAGTTCATGGAAATCAGAACATTTTTGGAAATTCCTAATTCCCAAAATAAATCCAATTATTCGAATAATCAGAGCTAAAAATAGTTCGAAAATTTTAGGAGATTTTCAAAAGTGCATGCACATTGAAGAAGTCCATTTGGCTGCTGTGCGATATTAAAGTAAGAACGCACCCAGCCCTGGGTGACCTGCCCTCTGCAACCTCCAGATTCATCTCTACAGAGAAACTGCCTTGGCAAACATCAAAGAAAGGAATCGGCCGAAGGCATGGAGGCCCTAATTCACTTCTACGTGTGTCACTTTTATTATGTAATGTGAACTACATCTCTAAGATTACACGCATGATGGGAGGGAGAGCAGAAATCTCTTATGAGAAGCCGTTTTTGGAAACCTCGAGCTCCATCTTTACCTCCTGTTCCTCTGGTGCTAGATTTACTACAAAAATAAAAATTTCACAATAATTTTAGCAGGAGTCGTCAATTCCTGGGTAAAGCGGCAGCGTTGTCAGGTTTTATGTACGGTGAACACGAGACCTGAATACTGAAAGGTAGGTCGGAGCAGGTACGTTACAACGCTGCCATCTTCAGGAGACAAGTCACCACTGCAGCAGACAACACAACGTCAACTGAACGCCTTCAGTGATTTATTGTCCTTTATTAAGTTTAGTGCCTTTAAAATGTTCAACGGTTATTTTATGATTTAGTGGATTCGTAAAGGAAAGATTTTCATAACCGTCAAATAAATGTGAAGAGGAGAATGACAGGAAAAGCACCGGCCATAAACTATACCGCTCTCACAGCACGGACTCTAATGGGAACTTCCTGGTGGTGGCGCCCTTCCTATCTATTGAATGGATTCCACACAGGTTTTCATATAAATCATAATGAGGACGTAAAACTAAACTACTGATTTATCAAGAATATATAAATATAGTATATATATCTATATATGTACATACCCAAAAAATGAAACCGCACCTCCCAGAGATAGTTTTTTAATGTTATAGTAAGTATGGTAATCATGTATTTGACCCTATTCACACATTCACCTGTTCACCCATTCTTAGTGCATTCAGCAGTGTGCTGCTATTTCTTTGGTTTGCTATCTATATATATTATATCGAACATAAATCTATGAGACAGCACATACAAAATACACAGGACAGACACTGAGAGTGTGACCACAACCAATAAGCATCTCATAGAGGGAAAAGTATGACAGTTAGGAGTCAGTATTATAGTAGTAAGGAAATAAAGGTTCCTGGACTCCACTGCTTTGCTTTTTGCGTTTATTTTACAGCTTGGTTAACAAGTTGCTGTTTGCCAGTTGCAGGTAAAATATACAACGTTTCGCCATTAAGCCTTCCTCAGGAACTGGATGTGCCGCACTGTATGTATGACCGATATTGGTGTAATAAAGGGCTCTATGCCATTGCAGCAAAGGGAGCTCCGCAGGTGCCCCACAGAGCATTGCCCAGCGGGCCATAGAGCCCTTTATTACACCAATATCGGTCATACATACAGTGCGGCACATCCAGTTTCCTGAGGAAGGCTTAATGCCGAAACGTTGTATATTTTACCTGCAACTGGCAAACTGCAACTTGTTAACCAAGCTGTAAAATAAATGCAAAAAGCAAAGCAGTGGAGTCCAGGAACCTTTATTTCCTTACTTGTATACTTGGCTTGGGAACCATTTCCTGTGACCCACACCATCCTAGTGGAGCACCACCCAACCTATCTAATTCACTATTATAGTATTTAAATTTTTGTACAGAGGAGCAGTATTATAGTAGTTTTATTCTTGTACATAGGAGCAGTATTATAGTAGTTTTATTCTTGTACATAGGAGCAGTATTATAGTAGTTATATTCTTGTACATAGGAGCAGGGGCGTAGCTAACGGCTCATGGGCCCTGGTGCAAGAGTTCTGGTTGGGCCCCTTCCCTCACTGCTTTGTGTGTCTTCTTATGCAGCACAAGGGTCTTTGGGCCCCCTCAGGCTCCTGGGCCCGGTAGCGACTGCTACCTCTGCACCCCTATAGCTACGCCCATGCATAGGAGCAGTATTATAGTAGTTTTATTCTTGTACATAGGAGCAGTATTATAGTAGTTATATTCTTGTACATAGGAGCAGTATTATAGTAGTTTTATTCTTGTACATAGGAGCAGTATTATAGTAGTTATATTCTTGTACAGAGGAGCAGTAATATAGTAGTTATATTCTTGTACATAGGAGCAGTATTATAGTAGTTATATTCTTGTACATAGGAGCAGTATTATAGTAGATATATTCTTGTACATAGGAGCAGTATTATAGTAGTTATACTCTTGTACATAGGAGCAGTATTATAGTAGTTATATTCTTGTACATAGGAGCAGTATTATAGTAGTTATATTCATGTACATAGCAGCAGTATTATAGTAGTTATATTCTTGTACATAGGAGCAGTATTATAGTAGTTATATTCTTGTACATAGGAGCAGTATTATAGTAGTTATATTCTTGTACATAGGAGCAGTATTATAGTAGTTATATTCTTGTACATATGAGGCAGTATTATAGTAGTTATATTCTTGTACATAGGAGGCAGTATTATAGTAGTTATATTCTTGCACATAGGAGGCAGTAATATAGTAGTTATATTCTTGTACATAGGAGCAGTATTATAGTAGTTATATTCTTGTACATAGGAGCAGTATTATAGTAGTTATATTCTTGTACATAGGAGGCAGTATTATAGTAGTTATATTCTTGTACATAGGAGCAGTATTATAGTAGTTATATTCTTGTACATAGGAGGCAGTATTATAGAAGTTATATTCCTGTACATAGGTGCAGTATTATAGTAGTTATATTCTTGTACATAGGAGCAGTATTATAGTAGTTATATTCTTGCACATAGGAGGCAGTAATATAGTAGTTATATTCTTGTACATAGGAGCAGTATTATAGTAGTTATATTCTTGTACATAGGAGCAGTATTATAGTAGTTATATTCTTGTACATAGGAGGCAGTATTATAGTAGTTATATTCTTGTACATAGGAGCAGTATTATAGTAGTTATATTCTTGTACATAGGAGGCAGTATTATAGAAGTTATATTCCTGTACATAGGTGCAGTATTATAGTAGTTATATTCTTGTACATAGGAGCAGTATTATAGTAGTTATATTCTTGTACATAGGAGCAGTATTATAGTAGTTATATTCTTGTACATAGGAGAAGTATTATAGTAGTTATATTCTTGTACATATGAGGCAGTATTATAGTAGTTATATTCTTGTACATAGGAGCAGTATTATAGTAGTTATATTCTTGTACATAGGAGGCAGTATTATAGAAGTTATATTCCTGTACATAGGTGCAGTATTATAGTAGTTATATTCTTGTACATAGGAGGCAGTATTATAGTAGTTATATTCTTGCACATAGGAGGCAGTAATATAGTAGTTATATTCTTGTACATAGGAGCAGTATTATAGTAGTTATATTCTTGAACATAGGAGCAGTATTATAGTAGTTATATTCTTGTACATAGGAGGCAGTATTATAGTAGTTATATTCTTGTACATAGGATGCAGTATTATAGTAGTTATATTCTTGTACATAGGAGGCAGTATTATAGTAGTTATATTCTTGTACATAGGAGCAGTATTATAGTAGTTATATTCTTGTACATAGGAGCAGTATTATAGTAGTTATATTCCTGTACATAGGAGGCAGTATTATAGTAGTTATATTCTTGTACATAGGAGCAGTATTATAGTAGTTATATTCTTGTACATAGGAGGCAGTATTATAGTAGTTATATTCTTGTACATAGCAGCAGTATTATAGTAGTTATATTCTTGTACATAGGAGGCAGTATTATAGTAGTTATATTCTTGTACATAGGAGCAGTATTATAGTAGTTATATTCTTGTACATAGGAGCAGTATTATAGTAGTTTTATTCTTGTACATAGGAGGCAGTATTATAGTAGTTATATTCTTGTACACAGGAGGCAGTATTATAGTAGTTATATTCTTGTACATAGGAGCAGTATTATAGTAGTTATAGTCTTGAACATAGGAGCAGTATTATAGTAGTTATATTCTTGCACATAGGAGCAGTATTATTAGTAGTTATATTCTTGTACATAGGAGCAGTATTATAGTAGTTATATTCTTGTACATAGGAGGCAGTATTATAGTAGTTATATTCTTGTACATAGGAGGCAGTATTATAGTAGTTATATTCTTGTACATAGGAGCAGTATTATAGTAGTTATATTCTTGTACATAGGAGGCAGTATTATAGTAGGTATATTCTTGTACATAGGAGGCAGTATTATAGTAGTTATATTCTTGTACATAGGAGGCAGTATTATAGTAGTTATATTCTTGTACATAGGAGGCAGTATTATAGTAGTTATATTCTTGTACATAGGAGGCAGTATTATAGTAGTTATATTCTTGTACATAGGAGCAGTATTATAGTAGTTATATTCTTGTACATAGGAGGCAGTATTATAGTAGTTATATTCTTGTACATAGGAGGCAGTATTATAGTAGTTATATTCTTGTACATAGGAGCAGTATTATAGTAGTTATATTCTTATACATAGGAGCAGTATTATAGTAGTTATATTCTTGTACATAGGAGCAGTATTATAGTAGTTATATTCTTGTACATAGGAGGCAGTATTATAGTAGTTATATTCTTGTACATAGGAGGCAGTATTATAGCAGTTATATTCTTGTACATAGGAGCAGTATTATAGTAGTTATATTCTTGTACATAGGAGCAGTATTATAGTAGTTATATTCTTGTACATAGCAGCAGTATTATAGTAGTTATATTCTTGTACATAGGAGCAGTATTATAGTAGTTATATTCTTGTACATAGGAGCAGTATTATAGTAGTTTTATTCTTGTACATAGGAGCAGTATTATAGCAGTTATATTCCTGTACATAGGAGGCAGTATTATAGTAGTTATATTCTTGTACATAGGAGCAGTATTATAGTAATTATATTCCTGCACATAGGAGCAGTAAATTAGTAGTTATATTCTTGTACATAGGATCAGTATTATAGTAGTTATATTCTTGTACATAGGAGGCAGTATTATAGTAGTTATATTCTTGTTCACAGGAACAGTATTATCGTAGTTCTTTTCTTGTACATAGGAGCAGTATTATAGTAGTTATATTCTTGTACATAGGAGGCAGTATTATAGTAGGTATATTCTTGTACATAGGAGGCAGTATTATAGTAGTTATATTCTTGTACATAGGAGGCAGTATTATAGTAGTTTTATTCTTGTACATAGGAGCAGTATTATAGTAGTTATATTCTTGTACATAGGAGGCAGTATTGTAGAAGTTATATTCTTGTACATAGGAGCAGTATTATAGTAGTTATATTCTTGTACATAGGAGGCAGTATTATAGTAGTTTTATTCTTGTACATAGGAGCAGTATTATAGTAGTTATATTCTTGTACATAGGAGGCAGTATTGTAGTAGTTATATTCTTGTACATAGGAGCAGTATTATAGTAGTTATATTCCTGTACATAGGAGCAGTATTATAGTAGTTTTATTCTTGTACATAGGAGGCAGTATTATAGTAGTTATATTCTTGTTCACAGGAACAGTATTATCGTAGTTCTATTCTTGTACATAGGAGCAGTATTATAGTAGTTATATTCTTGTACATAGGAGGCAATATTATAGTAGGTATGCTCTTGTACATAGGAGCAGTATTATAGTAGTTATATTTTTGTACATAGGAGGCAGTATTATAGTAGTTATATTCCTGTACATAGGAGGCAGTGTTATAGTAGATATATTCTTGTACATAGGAGCAGTATTCTAGTAGTTATATTCTTGTACATAGGAGCAGTATTATAGTAGTTATATTCTTGTACATAGGAGCAGTATTACAGTAGTTATATTCTTGTACATAGGAGCGGTATTATAGTAGTTATATTCTTGTACATAGGATCAGTATCATGTAGAATGGGTTCACCCATGCGGTGATTGTGTCCCGTCCACCTCTTTCTCCCTCCGTGAGGGGCAGTTGAAAAGCACTGAAGGATACTGTTATCAGGGGCTGTATATTTGGGGATACAACTGCTATCTTTAGTAGTGACCACCACTATACCCCAATGAGTGCTTTAGGTACTGCTGATAACCTGTTTCATCTGGGGTTAACAGACAACCACAACTATCAGTGATGATCACACTCCAGTACTGCTGTCCCTACTTACACCCTACAGTATTTACTTAGCAGGGTTCTTAGAAGAATGGCCCAATATGCTGGAACCTGTCCCTAGACTGTCCATGTCCCAATATGGATTCATCAGGAGATGTCCGATTACGAGAGACCTGCCTACATGTTGTGAAGTCTGGAGGCATCGGACCTATGGTGTGGTTAGTCGTGACGTGCTGTTTTTATATCCGAGATATCCCTCCCTAAAATTCCAGGCCAATCACCCCTGTCCAGATTGGAGGATTGATTAAGGGGCGGTGATCAGCCCAACCAGTTAGAGCAGGCGATCCTGATGCCATCTTCCCTGCACTGACAGCACCACATTGCCATTCACAGTAGAGGGCTGCTATCCGAGCTGCATCTCATTTCTCAAATCCAAAGCCTTAACCGAATAAATATGAGACAGATATACAAGAGGTAAGGGGGACCCTGGGGCAGTAGACAGGCTTGGTGGCCTTTGCTATTTGCCAGAGAGCCTGTCTGCCACCTGAGGGTCCCCCTTTCCTCTTGTATATCTGTCTCATGTAATTTGGGATGAGGTTTTGGATGTGGGTGCAGCTCCGATAGCAGCCTCTGCTGTCAAGGTGATGCTGTCAGTGGCTGAGGGGGAGGCGGAGTTCATGCTCCTCCCTGATTGGACGATGGAGTAGCTGACTTTCTCCGCCCCCTCTGACATGGACAGGGCTGATTGGCCTGGACTTTAAGGGAGGATATATCTCGGATATAAAAAGCAGCACATTGGGGCTGACCAGACTATAGGTCAGATGCCTTGAGTCTACACATGTAGGCAGGTTTCTCTACTAGGATATTGCCTGATGAATGCATATTGGGACAAGGTTTCTGCATACTGGGCTGTGCTGTAGAGCGTAATTAAGGACAGCAGTATTGGAAAGTGATAATCAGTGGTGGTGGTTGTCTGTTAACCCCAGAAGAAACCTCTTAACAGCAGTACCTGTTTGGGGGTATACTGCCGGCAGATGATCACCACTAGAGGTGGATGGGACACAATCACCACATGGGTGGACCCAGTCTACATGTCCTGTGATAAGGAGGATTGTATTTTATGGTTTCTGGAAGAACACACACTCAGTGGGGCAGGCATTTATGTAGGTGGGACGACGGATTATAGTGGTTTCATGGGATATGAAATAAGTCACACTTTAATATTTCCACCAGAATATTTCCATCCTATGACGAGCAGGCAATCAGCGGGAAGGTTCGGTTCCTTCCTGGTCATTGACTGCTCAGTCGGTTGTGTAAATCTGCCGTTAGACTCTTCTGTTGGCGTCACATCTACTTCCGATCACGCCCCTTTCTGTTTAGTTCCTGTATTTTCCACATTCTCAGTTTAGTTCTCTAACAACCTGATAAAAATAGCAGAAAATAGTCATTTATGTAGGCAGGAGGATACAGCTGTTCTATAGGTTAGGAAGTAAAAGTGAAGGGTTACGTCCTGGGGGCTCAATAATGAGACAGTGGAAGGACCCTGTCTGCCTATGTAATCCTCAGAGGAGGGAAAGCCACCTTTACACGCCGCAGTCACTTTCACTGTGCGGGGATGAGTGATCACTACTATATTTGTCCCCACACAGGTTCATTGTTTGTGGTCAGTAGGTCCCTGTTCACACAGCACAGTCTCCTGCCCAGGAATGATGACTGAGGAGTCCACATGAGCGATGATCTCACCCGATGAATGAGCATTCACTGGTTCATCAGCAGCACCTTTACACTGGCCCAGGGACAATAATCTGGAATACGTCCACCAGTTTCTGCCTCTCATACAGGCTCAGCTATAGTCACCTGAAATCCCTCAAATAATGCATTTTTGGAACACACTTTATTAAACGAATGTAGCAAAAACGCTGGTACTCCCATTCAAGGCGGCTCCGGGTGGTGGTGGTAGTCCTGTAATATCCTGCTGACAACAGTCCACTTCCTATAGCAGGGGTCAGCAACCTTCGGCACGCCAGCTGCTGTGAAACTACATTCATTTCTATGGAGTTTGGAGTAGAGCAGAGTAAGCATGCAGGCTGGGAGTTGTAGTTTCACAACAGCTGGAGTGCCGGAGGTTGCCTACCCCTGTCCTATAGAGTATATATTACACATAGCTGAGTGTATTGCCCCGCACAGAAGGGTGGTATTCGCAGCCGCCACTGAAAATAGTCTTGGTTTACAAGGACACGGGTACTCCCATTAAGAGCAGCTCACGATGATGATGATGATGGTGGTGGTAGTGATGTTGGATCCAACTGTAAGCATTACCTCTCCTTTACAGTACACGATCCATTGCCTTCTATAGAAGGGTGGTACTCCCAGCTCAGTTACACTGTGTTGTCTCCTTTCAGTATACTGCCCTGACAGGTGGTACTCCCAGCACACTTTGATTGAATCCTGTACTCTTGGGACAGGTGGTACTCCACGTAAAAGGAGCAGTGCCGGCGATACTTTGGGGGGCCGGGGCAGATGCTGAGCCTGTCCAAACCTGGCATACACGGAAGCATAACCTTTATTTATATAGCGCTAATATATTCCGCAGCGACTTACTATCAGGGAGTTCATGTACAGAGTCATTTATAACATAGCAGCAAACAAGAGGAGCAAGGGCCCTGCTCCCAAGAGCTTACAATCTATAAGGAGATGGGGGTGACACAGGAGCTCACAATCTATGAGGAGATAGGGGTGACACAAGAGCTTACAATCTATGAGGAGATAGGGGAGACACAAGAGCTTACAATCTATGAGGAGATAGGGGAGACACAAGAGCTCACAATCTATGAGAGGGCAGTACATATAAGGCTGCATGAGCTGTCACCTGCTGGTATCTGTAGTCCTCCTGAGTACATAGGGTGTGGTGGATACTGATGGATCAGGTTCAGAATAATGATGCGTAAGGGGGGGTGTGAATGGAGAAGAGTTAGGTCAGGGGATGTACAACTCCCACAATGCCCTGCTGTAGGCCAGGCAGTGCTCAACCTGCGGCCCCTCCAGCTGTTGCAAAACTACAACTCCCAGCATGCCCGAACAGCTTACAGCTATTAGCCTACAGCAGGGCATTGTGGGAGTTGTAGTTTTACAACAGCTGGATGGCCGCAGGTTGAGGATGCCTGCTTTATCTGAACGGAGTTAAAGGGGTTGTCTCATCATGGACAATGGGAGCATATCGCTATGGGAGCAGAGCTTGGTGGTGGACAGAACCCAGGAAATCTGGGGTCCTCCAGCCACAGCTCTCCCCGCTGCTTCTCAATATAGGTGGGACCCGCACCCAGCGATATGCCCCCATTGTCTGAGACGGGAATACTCCTTCAAAAGTGTAGACAGAGATGATGGCGGGAGTGAGAATGAGCAGAAAACCAAATCTGCTGACAGTCTGTCCGATCCGGGGTGTGTAAACAGAAGAGAGGGGACGCCCCCTGCCCCAGCATTCTTTAATGGTAATCTGGGTAATATGTTCAATGACTTGATTTTGATTTAAGTCATAGTCATGAAATCCTGACTATTATATCACTTACGTCACGTTATACCAGTATGACACGTCCGCCCAGCAGCGTCCAGTGGCCGCGTCCTGTCAGCTTCCAGCCAAGATGGCGGCTCTGCCAATGGAAAAGGACAGACATGGGTTATAGAAGATAAAAGGGGTCTCCACTGCTTACTGGGGGTAGTTGGTTAAAGGGGTTCTCCAGTTTAATGGGAGCAGACTGACTTCATGACTAAGGGGGCATGTAAATTGGCGCCAAAATAACCAAAAATCTCCTCACTGTGTAATGAGGTTAGATAAATGCCGGTGCAGGGACGAGGAGACTCCTGTATACGTTAATGAATGGCACTATATGACACTCTTCACATATGGACATAAACACTCCTCCGGTCACACTGGCCTCCGTTCTATGACGGGTATAACGGAGCCTCTCAGCCGCCTACAGGCCGGTCAGGCTCGGACTACATCTCCCGGCATGCCTTGGGACGTCGCACGCTACGTGACCCCGCTTTGTTGTAGGATGTCCCAGTCGGCCTCCGTACAGGGAGGCGGAAGTGGAGCTCCGGGAAGATGGGGCTGGCCGTCTTTTTCGGGTGCACCTTTGTGGCCTTCGGGCCGGCTCTGTCGCTCTTTATCCTGACTGTCGCCGGGGACCCGCTGAGAGTGATCATCCTGGTGGCTGGGTATGGTTGTCCTGCTCTCCGTACTGTCCTGCTGGACCTGCCTCTTGGTCGGGGATCCGTTTCTTTGCTTTGATGAGGGATGGTTACTTGACGGGACGATATGTCTCACCTACGCGGGGTGTTTCACGTGGGGACCATTGTCCCAGGCTGGTGGAGGCAGGAGCAGCCCCCACAGTAGCACAGAGTATTTCAGGATAGGTATCCGCTTATCTCCTGCAAGATTCCTGTCTTTCGCATAGTAATGGATCAGTGCCATGATGTGAGGAGTGGTGCCCACAGCAGCACAGAGTATTTCAGGAGAGGCGTGTGTTGAGTCTGTCCCAGCAGCACAGAGTATTTAAGAAGAGGCATCAGCTTATCTCCTGAAGTGTTGCTACCTGTCTGTTGTGTGTGTGATGTGAAAGAAGAATGGGGGCAAGAGCAATGAGCACTGCCCACAGCAGCACAGAGTATTTCAGGAGAGGCTTGGGCTGATCCTGTCACAGCAGCACAGAGTATTTCAGGAGAATGTGCTTGTCTTGGGTGGGGCAGTGACCTGTCCACTCCTGGCGCTTATAGCGAGGACAGAGCATCACATGGATGTAATGTGCAAGTGTCATGGAGAGGAGAGCCTCTTGGCAGCACAGAGTATTTCAGCATAGGCATCCGCTTATCTCGTGGAGGATTGTTACCTGTCTATTCACGTAGTGATGGAACACTGTCATGATGTGAGGAGAAGAAAGGATCGGTGCCCACAGCAGCACAGAATATTTGAGGAGAGGCTTGGGCTGATCCTGTCACAGCAGCACAGAGTATCTCAGAAGGGACGCCTGCTTATCTCCTGAGGGGTTGGGACATGTCTGTTCACATAGTAATCGATCATGGACATGATGTGAGAAAAAACTGAGCAAGGGACAGGTGCGGTGCCCACAGCAGCACAGAGTACTTTAGGAGAGACTTTGGCGTGTCTCCTGAGGGTGGGGTTTTGCCCCAGGGTATTCACATTTTGATGGGGGCAGTGTCGTGAGACGGGATGAATGAGGAAAAGTGGAGCTCACCAGGTGGTAGTGGAAGGAGCAGACAGCAGCACAGAGTATTTCAGGGGAGGCCTGAGGGAGCAGTGGTACATACCAGGCTACAATGTCCGTGCTGTCCACTGTCACTGCTCTTCAATATTTTGTTTCCAAGATCTGTGCTTGCTGTGAGTGAATAGCACCACTGGCCATGTACATCCAGGCTTGTTTTGATCAGGTCCTGTTAGGCTGCGTTCTCATTCATTGGCAGCAAGCAAGGATCCTGGAATAGAAACATTCGTAAGTAGGAGGCTTGTTGGTAATGAATAAACTTTATCGCCATCAGCGGTGTGATGTGCCCCCTTTCTCTGCAGCTCCTTCTTCTGGTTGGTGTCCGTCCTCCTGTCCTCGCTCATCTGGTTCATCTCGGTCCAGGTCAGTGACAGGAATGACTCCAGTCTGCAGTACGGACTGTTAATCTTCGGGCGGCCATCTCCGTGCTGCTGCAGGAAGCCTTCAGATACGCCTACTACAGGCTGCTCAAGTAAGTAGTCGCCCATCACAGCCAATCCCAGGAGCCGATGTTACAGCGCGGGGCAACATCAACTGCTGTGTGCCCAGGATGGCTGCTCTGCTTGCTGTAAGTGAGTGGAACAGTTCTGATAGCCGGTATACACTTAAAGGCTCATGCACATGACCAGGTGCTGGTGGGGTCCAATTTGCAGTCCGCAATGCACGGGCACCGACCGCGGGGCAGCCGCATGCTGATCTCAGACGCATTAACTTGAAAGAGCTTCGCGATCTGTACCCGACGGTCCGCACCACAAAAAAGGCAGGGCACTCTGCAGTGCTTCCGTGGGGTTCCGATCCGTGCTTCCGCACCACATCTCCGGGTTTGCGGACCCATTCAAGTGAATGGATCAGCATCCGTGATGCGGGGTGCACACGGCCGGTGGCGCGTGTATTGCGGACACGCCGTATGTGGGCAATGGCCGTGAGCATGAGCCCTAATATGAGGGTTTGTTACTGTCTAAATTAATCACAAAATAGCCGCTAGCTATAAGAATTGTTAGCCAGCGGCTATTTTGTGATTAATTTAATGATGTGGAATATTCCGGGCCACAATATAGGTCTGTTTTGTTACACTATATATTTGTTACAGTCTGATACATTTTACCTGCACTGATACATTGTAGCAAATCTGTAAGACAGGAGAGAGATTTGCTGTTCTGATCTGCCTTCTACTCCAGTGGCTAACCACCTGTGGTACGTGTACACTTGGGGGTCCCCAGCTTCGGCTTCTTCTATGGGTTTCTTTGATACAAGGGGTCTGTCAAGAGGCATCTGGGCTGGGGTCTTTATACAGGGGCGTCTGTACACAGGAGCTGGTTGTTTGTATAAAGGGGATCCAGCCTGGAGTCTATATACAGGGGGAGGCTGGGGAGCGGTCTGTATAATGGAGGATTCTGCCTGGTGTCTATATACTGGGGAGGGGTCTGTATAATGGAGGATCCTGCCTATATACAGAAGGGAGGCGTCTGTATACAGGGGGAGGAGTCTGTATAATGGAGGATACAGCCTGTATACAGAAGAGGAGGCTGGGGAGGCGTCTGTATAATGGAGGATATAGCCTGTATACAGAAGAGGAGGCTGGGGAGGCGTCTGTATACAGGAGGAGGGGTCTGTATAATGGAGGATACAGCCTGTATACAGAAGAGGAGGCTGGGGAGGCGTCTGTATACAGGAGGAGGGGTCTGTATAATGGAGGATACAGCCTATATACAGAAGAGGAGGCAGGGGAGGCGACTGTATACAGGAGGAGGGGTCTGTATAATGGAGGATACAGCCTATATACAGAAGAGGAGGCTGGGGAGGCGTCTGTATACAGGAGGAGGGGTCTGTATAATGGAGCATACAGCCTGCACCTTATATACAGAAGAGGAGGCAGGGGAGGCGTCTGTATACAGGAGGAGGGGGTCTGTATAATGGAGGATACAGCCTGTATACAGAAGAGGAGGTAGGGGAAGCGTCTGTATACAGGAGGAGGGGTCTGTATAATGGAGGATCCAGCCTACAGCTTATATACAGAAGAGAAGGCAGGGAAGCGTCTGTATACAGGAGGAGGGGTCTGTATAATGGAGGATCCAGCCTGCACCTTATATACAGAAGAGGAGGCAGGGGAGGCGTCTGTATACAGGAGGAGGGGTCTGTATAATGGAGGATACAGCCTATATACAGAAGAGGAGGCAGGGGAGGCGTCTGTATACAGGAGGAGGGGTCTGTATAATGGAGGATCCAGCCTATATACAGAAGAGAAGGCTGGGGAAGTGTCTGTATACAGGGGGAGGGGTCTGTATAATGGAGGATACAGCCTATATACAGAAGAGGAGGCAGGGGAAGCGTCTGTATACAGGAGGAGGGGTCTGTATAATGGAGGATACAGCCTATATACAGAAGAGGAGGCAGGTGAGGCGTCTGTATACAGGAGGAGGGGTCTGTATAATAGAGGATCCAGCCTACACCTTATATACAGAAGGGAGGCGTCTGTATACAGGAGGAGGGGTCTGTATAATGGAGGATACAGCCTATATACAGAAGAGGAGGTAGGGGAAGCGCCTGTATACAGGAGGAGGGGTCTGTATAATGGAGGATACAGCCTATATACAGAAGAGGAGGCAGGGAGGCGTCTGTATACAGGAGAAGGGGTCTGTATAATGGAGGATCCAGCCTACAGCTTATATACAGAAGAGGAGGCAGGGAGGCGTCTGTATACAGGAGGAGGGGTCTGTATAATGGAGGATACAGCCTATATACAGAAGAGGAGGTAGGGAAGCGTCTGTATACAGGAGGAGGGGTCTGTATAATGGAGGATACAGCCTGTATACAGAAGAGGAGGTAGGGAAGCGTCTGTATACAGGAGGAGGGGTCTGTATAATGGAGGATACAGCCTATAAACAGAAGAAGAGGCAGGGGAGGCGACTGTATACAGGGGAGGGGTCTGTATAATGGAGGATACAGCCTATATACAGAAGAGGAGGCTGGGGAAGTGTCTGTATACAGGGGGAGGGGTCTGTATAATGGAGGATACAGCCTATATACAGAAGAGGAGGCTGGGGAGGCGTCTGTATACAGGGGGAGGGGTCTGTATAATGGAGGATACAGCCTATATACAGAAGAGGAGGCTGGGGAAGTGTCTGTATACAGGAGGAGGGTCTGTATAATGGAGGATACAGCCTATATACAGAAGAGGAGGATGGGGAGGTGTCTGTATACAGGGGGAGGGGTCTGTATAATGGAGGATACAGCCTATATACAGAAGAAGAGGTAGGGAAGCGCCTGTATACAGGAGGAGGGGTCTGTATAATGGAGGATCCAGCCTATATACAGAAGAGGAGGCAGGGGAAGCGCCTGTATACAGGAGGAGGGGTCTGTATAATGGAGGATACAGCCTATATACAGAAGGGGAGGCGTCTGTATACAGGGGGGAGGGGTCTGTATAATGGAGGATACAGCCTATATACAGAGGAGGAGGCAGGGGAGGCGTCTGTATACAGGAGGAGGGGTCTGTATAATAGAGGATCCAGCCTACACCTTATATACAGAAGGGGAGGCATCTGTATACAGGAGGAGGGGTCTGTATAATGGAGGATACAGCCTGTATACAGAAGAGGAGGTAGGGGAAGCGTCTGTATACAGGAGGAGGGGTCTGTATAATGGAGGATACAGCCTATATACAGAAGAGGAGGCAGGGGAGCGTCTGTATACAGGAGGAGGGGTCTGTATAATGGAGGATACAGCCTATATACAGAAGAGGAGGCAGGGGAGGCGTCTGTATACAGGAGGAGGGGTCTGTATAATGGAGGATCCAGCCTACAGCTTATATACAGAAGAGGAGGCAGGGGAAGCGTCTGTATACAGGAGGAGGGGTCTGTATAATGGAGGATACAGCCTATATACAGAAGGGGAGGCGTCTGTATACAGGAGGAGGGGTCTGTATAATGGAGGATACAGCCTATATACAGAAGGGGAGGCGTCTGTATACAGGAGGAGGGGTCTGTATAATGGAGGATACAGCCTATATACAGAAGAGGAGGCAGGGGAAGCGTCTGTATACAGGAGGAGGGGTCTGTATAATGGAGGATACAGCCTACAGCTTATATACAGAAGAGAAGGCAGGGGAAGCGTCTGTATACAGGAGGAGGGGTCTGTATAATGGAGGATCCAGCCTATATACAGAAGAGAAGGCTGGGGAAGTGTCTGTATACAGGGGGGAGGGGTCTGTATAATGGAGGATACAGCCTATATACAGAAGAGGAGGCTGGGGAGGCGTCTGTATACAGGGGGAGGGGTCTGTATAATGGAGGATACAGCCTGTATACAGAAGAGGAGGCAGGGGAAGCGTCTGTATACAGGAGGAGGGGTCTGTATAATGGAGGATCCAGCCTACACCTTATATACAGAAGAGGAGGCAGGGGAGGCGTCTGTATACAGGAGGAGGGGTCTGTATAATGGAGGATCCAGCCTACACCTTATATACAGAAGAGGAGGCAGGGGAGGCGTCTGTATACAGGAGGAGGGGTCTGTATAATGGAGGATCCAGCCTACACCTTATATACAGAAGAGGAGGCAGGGGAGGGGTCTGTATAATGGAGGATCCAGCCTATATACAGAAGAGAAGGCTGGGGAAGTGTCTGTATACAGGGGGGAGGGGTCTGTATAATGGAGGATACAGCCTATATACAGGAGGAGGGGTCTGTATAGAGGGGGGAGGAGACCCTATATGTCTCCCTACTTGCTGCCTTTGTCGCTTCCCTTAAAACCTCTTCCCTCTTTACCTGACCATCAAATGGGATCACATACCTAGGTGAGAAAATTGCTGCCGACCTGTCGGGACTCTATAAACTTCACCCCTCTCCTCCAGCAGTTCCGGAGGGACTTGGAGACCTGACGTAGACGAGATTTCTCCTGGTTTGGCAGAATTAGTACATTGAAGATGAACTTGCTGCCAAAATTACTCTTTCTCCTGCAGACCATCCCCCTCAGTATTCCAGCCGTATTCTGTTCCCAAATGCTGCGCAGCTTCACGCAATTTGTATGGTCACCTGGAAAAGGATTAATTGGGCATTGCTGCCCCTTTCTGGGGAGGGGGGGGTCGCTCTCCTGGACTGCTGCCTCTACTATCATTCTACTGCCTATGCCCGGCTTTTGGACATTGATACCCCCAAATCTTGGGTACACATAGCACACGGCTCCTCTCCCATGGCAGCACCTCACGCTCTACCACTTCTAAGCTTTCCTTCACGGCTCACCACACGTTTGCAATCATAGCGTCCATAAACCGCCGCACGTCTTTAATTGATCCCAAAGGTGCCTTGGTCCCAATAACTGACCATCCGCGCTTCCCTCCAGGGCACTCGCTTCACCCCTTTCTGAAGGGAACGAAGGCTCATCCACTTAGATGTCCTATCGGGATCCTCCTTGAAGCCCTTATCTCAATTATTTGGGACCCCCTCCCTTTAGCACGCAGCTCCTACGAATATTTCCAATTCCAGCACTTCTACTCCTCTATGAGTTAGACCCACACGTTAAATCGAAACCTCACAACATCTGAGCCCCTCAGCGGTGCTTAGAAACATATCGACTGTATGCAAACTACTAATACATCAACTCTCCTCACGCCTCCCCCTTTTGTCAGGCCTGGGAACGGGACATAGGTGCTCATTTCAGACTATCTCAGTGGAATAAGAGTTTTCTCTTGTCCCATAAAGCGCTGATTTCTTCTAAGGCCCAGGAAACGAGTTATAAAAAGCTTGTCGAGGTGGTACAGGAGCCCACGCTTCTCCATAAATGGGTTCCCACAGTGTCAGACCGCTGCTGGAGATGTCACACAGAGGAGGGTACGATGGTCCATATTTGGTGGAATTGTACTGTTCTTCTTGGACTTTGTACACAAGACCATCAGGGAGGTCACGGGCATCCCTGTGCAGAACTCCCTGAAGCTCTCCTACTTTTTGTGATCGACTGAAATATTCCTGCCTACAAGAATTCCCTTCTGAAAAAGCAGTCATTCCTCGACACTGGAAATCCCTCCCTTCCCAGAAGAATGGTTCGAGGAAATCGCTCTATACCAGAGAATGGAGGACTGAGGGCTCTTTCACACTAGCGTTTTTGTTTTCCGGAATAGAGATCCGTCGTCGGGTCTCTATGCCGGAAAATTCCTGATCAGGATCATCCCCATGCATTCTGAATAGAGAGAAATCCGCTCAGGATGTCTAAAGTTCAGGATCGAATGTTTTTTGGCCGGAGAAAATACCGCAGCATGCTGCGCTTTTGCTCCGGCCAAAAATCCTGAACACTTGCCGCAAGGCCGATCCGGAATTAATGCCCATTGAAAGGCATTAATCCGGATCCGGCCTAAGCTAAACTCGCTTGCGCATCGCCGGATCCGACGCTTAGCTTTTCTCAATGGTTACCATGGCAGCCAGGACGCTAAAGTCCTGGTTGCCATGGTAAAGTGTAGTGGGGAGCAGTATACTTACCGCCCGTGCGGCTCCCGAGTCCCGGGCGCTCCAGAGTGACGTCAGGCGCCTACACGCATGGATCACATGATCGCGTGGGATCATGTGATCCATGCGCATGGGGCGCTCTGACGCCATTCTAGAGCGCCCGGAGCCGCACGGACTGTAAGTATACCGCTCCCCGCTCCCTCACTACTACTATGGCAACCAGGACTTTAATAGCGTCCTGGCTGCCATAGTAACCTGAAAGCATTTCGAAGACTGATCAGGATCCTGATCAGTCTTCTAATGCCTTCAGGCGACTTGCGTTCTGACAGATCCGGCAGGACGGAAGTGCCTGCCGGATCCTCAGAAGGCTAGTGTGAAAGAGGCCTTAATTAGTGTGACACCCTTAGGACCCTTTTACACGGGCGAGTATTCCGCGCGGATGCAATGTGTGACATGCACGAATTGCACCCGCACTGAATCCGGACCCATTCATTTCAATGGGGCTGTGTACATGAGCAATGTTTTTCACGCATCACTTGTGCGTTGCGTGAAAAATCGCAGCATGTTCTCTATTCTGCGTTTGTCACGCAACGCAGGCCCCATAGAAGTGAATGGGGCTGCGTGAAAATCGCATCCGCAAGCAAGTGCGGATGCAGTGCGATTGCTAGGAGATGAGGATACTAAATAGTGATGGAAAACCCGGTAAATTCACTGTATTATTTTCCTTTCTAACATAGTAATAAGGGAAAATAATAGCATTCTTACTACAGATTGGTAACTAAAATGTGCATTGAGAGGTTAAAAATCAAAAACAAACTCGCCACATCCACTTGATCGCGCAGCCAGGCATAGTCTTCTTTCAACAGGACCTGCAAAAGGACCTGCTCTGATGTCATCGCAGGTCCTTTGCAGGGGCTTTAGACTCTTCAAGATTGTTCGTTGCTTGGAGACTTTCCAGAATATACAAATGTGACTCTTCATGCTTAACCTCTTACCCCCCCATTTCCATTTCCATACTATCTTCGTCTGTTTTTGTTACACCAAAAACCTCAATAAAAATGTAATTAGTATATACAGGGGGAGGCTGGGGAGAGGTCCGTATAATGGAGGATCCAGCCTGGGGTCTATATACTGGGGAGGGGTCTGTATAATGGGGGTCCAGCCTGGGGTCTATATACTGGGGAGGGGTCTGTATAATGGGGATCCAGCCTGGGGTCTATATACTGGGGAGGGGTCTGTATAATGGGGATCCAGCCTGGGGTCTATATACTGGGGAGGGGTCTGTATAATGGGGATCCAGCCTGGGGTCTATATACTGGGGTCTGTATAATGGGGGATCCAGCCTGGGGTCTATATACTGGGGTCTGTATAATGGGGGATCCAGCCTGGGGTCTATATACTGGGGAGGGGTCTGTATAATGGGGATCCAGCCTGGGGTCTATATACTGGGGAGAGGTCTGTATAATGGGGGATCCAGCCTGGGGTCTATATACTGGGGAGGGTCTGTATAATGGGGATCCAGCCTGGGGTCTATATACTGGGGAGGGTCTGTATAATGGGGATCCAGCCTGGGGTCTGTATACTGGGGAGGGGTCTGTATAATGGGGGATCCAGCCTGGGGTCTGTATACTGGGGAGGGGTCTGTATAATGGGGATCCAGCCTCGGGTCTATATACTGGGGAGGGGTCTGTATAATGGGGGATCCAGCCTGGGGTCTTTTAATGGGGATCCAGCCTGGGGTCTATATACAGTGGAGAGGCTGGGGTGGGGTCTGTATAATGGGGATTCAGCCTGGGGTCTATATACAGGGGGAGACTGAGGTGGGGCCTGTATAATGGGGGATTTGTCTTCGGGTCTGCACTTATATTTAGGGGGTCTGTTGAGTGATCTGTTTCTATTTTGGGCTGTACTGAAGGGGCTCACATATACTATTTGCAATTCATACGTCATCTGTTGGGGCGTGTCCTTTATAAATAGTGGGGGGATTGTTTCTGGAATCCATCACCTAAGCCCTAACGTGGCTGAAGCTGAACAGCGCCGAGTGCTGCAGTAGGTAGCTATGCAAGGCTCCTAACAGAATGCACTGATACACTGTAACAAACCCACCAGCCTCGTCAGCAGGACTAGGTCCGGGCAGATTTTTAACTGTCTGGGTAGAATTAAAAACATGTTCCTTTCACTGACAGCAAGCAGAGAACTATATTAGAAAGTTGTTGGGTACATGCCGGATTAGAAGACTTTCCGGACTGGTGCAGTAAAATGTCTTCCCTCTCTCCTGCAGGAAGGCGGACGAGGGTCTGGCCACCATCAGTGAGGACGGGCGTTCCCCCATCTCCATCGGGCAGATGGCGTACGGTGAGCGGCTCCATCCTGGACTATGGGGTCGGGGTGCCCCCTCTCTTCCCTCCGCCCTGATCCTCTCTCTTTTTCCCTGCAGTGTCCGGCTTCTCTTTTGGCATTATCAGCGGGGTCTTCTCCGTCATCAATATCCTGGCGGACGCCGTCGGTCCCGGCATCGTGGGCGTCCATGGAGATTCCCAGTATTATTTCCTCACATCAGGTATTTCTTTGTCTTGCTATGCACAGTGCTGCCACTAGGTGGAGCCGGGGATCCATTCACAGCACTTCACTCCCATAGAGAAGAATGCAGGCTCCATGTCCCTGTGCTTTC
This sequence comes from Bufotes viridis, assembly GCA_033119425.1. Lineage (NCBI taxonomy): Eukaryota > Metazoa > Chordata > Amphibia > Anura > Bufonidae > Bufotes > Bufotes viridis. The sequence continues at coordinate 63,206,625 of CM065599.1, read as the reverse complement.
TGCCAGCTTACTGACCTCTTGCCTCCCTGCAGCATTCCTGACCATGGCGATTGTATTCTTGCACACCTTCTGGGGATCATCTTCTTTGCAGCTTGTGAAAGCGGAAACCGTTCCACATCGTGGGCGTGGTCCTCAGCCACCTGATCACCTCCGGGTTGGTGAGTCCGGCACCACGCCACACTCTTGGTCATTTCTGGGCATTCTCGATAGCAGCCGGCTCCATCCCATGGCTGTTGGGAAGCCTGTGATTGTCTTGGCATGCTGGGAGTTGTAGTTTCACAGTCAGCGAGGTTTACCTTCTCTCCTCGCTTTTGCAGACCTTCCTGAACCCCTGGTACGAGGCCAGCCTCATCCCCATCTACATCATCACCCTCGGCATGGGAGTATGGGCCTTCGTAGCTGCCGGAGGCAGCCACCACAACATACGCAAATGCCTCGCCTGTAAGTACGGGGGTCTTCTTCACATGCAGCTTGTGTTTTATTCCTTTACCATATGTTTGCTGTCAGTGAACGGAAACACTGAGGCTGAATGTTTGAGATTTGCAGTGACTTTACAGGAGCACCTATATAAATGTAGGAGGAGGTTCTCACCACCCACATAAACTAGTGTGTAGAGCGATTGTCTAATCGAGTTTCTCATTTGCAAGATCTCTGCTTGCTGTCCGTGAATGGCAGCATTAATTGTTTACAGCCAGAGGCTTAGAACTGGTGCAGACCCAGTGCCTCTCACAGCTCAGGGTTTGTTATACCTGCGTATGACAGTAGTTTTAGGGTCTGTGATAGGGGGGTGGTCTACGCTGAACCCCAGCAGTAAAGATGGCGTCTTGTACTGGTTTCCCCCAACTTTATAGACCTTTTTAAATCTACGTTTTTATCCAAAACGGATCAGACCACACCTCAACTCATTCAGTCCCCTGCTCAGACCTCTAGAATGAATCGGACCCCTAAAGTAACTGGACCCCAGAACAGTCCCTAAAATTAACTCTATCCCAGACCGACCTCCAAAATTATGCAAAATCCAAGCGGCCCCCGAGATTTCGGCTTCCAGGTCGGCTCCCGAGATTATTTGGCATCCAGGTCGGCCCCCGAGATTATTTGGCATCCAGGTCGGCCCCCGAGATTATTTGGCATCCAGGTCGGCCCCCGAGATTATTTGGCATCCAGGTCGTCCCCCGAGATTATTAGGCATCCAGGTCGGCCCCCGTGATTAATAGGCATCCAGGTCGGCCCTGAGATTATTTGGCATCCAGGTCGTCCCCGAGATTATTCGGCATTTAGAGCGGCCCCTGAAATAATTCAATATCCAGGGCGGCCCCCGAGATTATTTAGCATCCAGGGCGGCCCCGAGATTATTAGGCATCCAGGTCGGCCCCCGTGATTAATAGGCATCCAGGTCGGCCCCTGAGATTATTTGGCATCCAGGTCGTCCCCCGAGATTATTCGGCATTTAGAGCGGCCCCTGAAATAATTCAATATCCAGGGCGGCCCCCGAGATTATTTAGCATCCAGGGCGGCCCCGAGATTATTAGGGCATCCAGGTCGGCCCCCGTGATTATTAGGCATCCAGGTCGGCCCCGAGATTATTTGGCATCCAGGGCGGCAAAATATATATATATATTCCTAACACCCTCCCTACTGGCCAGGGTCAGGACCTTTAGTGCCCAACCCTGGCACCAGTTGCTATATATTATATATAGAATGTTGTTATACACTGACAGCAAACAGAAGTTTTGAAAGATGTAAAAAGTGAGGAATCCATAATGATATTATCATTCTATGTAATCATTAAATTTATATAATACCCCTGAGGCTGCACGCCTTAGACTCCGACAACACGTCCCCTGTGAGTAGTGCAGTCTCAGGCTTCGGGCCTGTAACTACAAGTGATCATATCTCAGCCTAGAAGTCACATATAAATAAAGTTTTTATATTTTTCAGGTATTCCTCCTTTAAAGGGGTTGTGCCATTAAAAATATTCTAAATCTATCAAACCAGCACCCAGGTCTGAATACTCTTGTAATTGCATGTAATTAAAAATGTAGCATAGCCACTGATTTATTCAGTAAAATGTATCGGTATGGCGCCACCTGCTGTTTGCCCTTTTCCTTATTTCCCTGTCCAGCTCCCTGAGGTGGTCGCACATGCTCAGTTTAAATCTTCAACTGTAACCAGCCATAGCTTCTGTTAGAAGCTGTGTCCGTTCCAGGGAAAGAGCTACAGCAGAAAGGAAACTGTGATGGGGCTAGATCTGCAGCAGAAAGGAGACACACCCCTGAACTGTGATGGGGCTAGGTCTGCAGCAGAAAGGACACACCTCTGAGCTCCCAGCCTGAAATAATTCTAGCAGAGCAGTTGCAGCGCTGAATGGGGAGCTTTGTTAGAAAGGTATCATCAGGTACTATATGACGTCTGATTTTTATTTTTGTCATAAGGGTCACATTGATATTTTCTATACGTATTAACCCCTCTGCTGCCTGCTAGGTGTGGGTTTCTTTTCTTAAGGAGGTTAGGAACAGTTTGGGCCTTGGTAAGGACCCCCACTTTCCTGCAGGCAGCACAGGAGTGCTGTAAATTCCCCCTCCCTTTAATCCTGCAGGATAAGCCTGCGCCCGAGCCGCTTATGGCTTAATAGGTAAAACAGAAACTGTTTTGTTTCTGCAGGCAAACGGCAAGAGAGTAACCAGGTTATGGTCTATTCTGCTCTTCAGGTGCCCAATGAGGACTGAGGCCCCGCTCAGCTGCCGTGCAGCCACCTACAGACATTGAGATTCAAGTGCTCCTCTCTCCCAGAAGCCGGCCTCCCTTTACACCCCCCATCCCAGACGACAAGACGGACCTGCCTGTTCCTCGTATCCCCGTTTCTCCGGTTGGCCTCCAGCTCCTTCCGTCCTGTGCGCCGGCTCTGGGCCTACTCAGGCTGTGGGGGCAATCTGGAATTGCTCATCATGTATCAACAACCAGTATCAAGGGTCAAACTGGCCAGCTCTACTGGGATCCTCAACCGGTTTACGGCTTTTTTTTTTTTTTTTAAGCAGGAGGGAGGAAGTGGAGAGTGGTTTGATCCAGGAAGGTCCTCACTTGATCATTACGGATCGATGGACCTTTAAATTCTCTATTTTTGGTGTTTTTGCAGCATTTTCCAGTCCTTTTTTTGTATACATTTTTCTGTTGGGATGTAACGACTATAACCCTCTTTTTCCTGAAGGATGTTTGTCCGCACTGACCTACTAACAGTACTTGGTGAACCTCCGATGTCAGGAGGTATCATGGTACACATCTAATTTTTGTATTTAATTGAACCATAAGCTGCTTTGTATGTTCAAGTTTTTTTGTTTGTTTTTTTCGAGCTGTACATGTCAAACGGTTAATGGACGCCCTTAGACAGCTGCCTATATAGCCCAGGGTTTCCATGGTGTCCGTCTACGTAAGATGCTCAGTCACTTTGTAACTCCTTTGCTTTACCCTTTTTGGACCCGTTTTGTCTTCTCCATTTACATCCAAAGCTACTTTAGAAATTCTGCTGGTTGCCCTTGGGAACAGACAGCAGCAGTTTAGCCCTCCCAGTTGTCAGTCATGTGACCTAACAGCTGAGCTGTGCCTGTTGTGTTGCCAAAAGGCTCCACTCTTTGGTTACCAGAAAGCGGCAGAATTTAGCTTCGGATGTGAACGGAGAAGTAAATATTTGAAAACCGGAGGAGAAGCAAAGTGTTTTTAAAGTTGCTGAGCATTTTATGTAGATTTTTCACTGGAAATGGATTTGCGGAGTTTTCCTTTAGAATGACCCATTAACTTGACTTTGGAGAGTGCTACTGTACACGTTTAAAGATGGCACCCATTATTTTTTTTTAAATAAAGACTTTATGGACATTTCCTAACAAAATTAAAAAAGTCGATTTATCCTGTGGGTGGCGGCCATATTGGCTCTCACCCAGCGCTCCCAGGCCCCCTGATTCCTCGTTTTGGATTTTCTCGAAGTTTAGGTGAAGACACTTGGTCAGAGGTGTCCTATGTAAGGGGCCTTCAAAAAGTAGATTGGTCTCCCCAAAGGCGGCCATCTTGTGGACTGGAGCCCCATTTTCTGCCTACTTAATATTCATGAGACCACCTTTATATGGCTACAACTAAACAAAATGGCTGCCTCCATAAACCGTGTCCATCACCGCAGAGATGAAGAATAGGAGATCACCAGTATAGTTTAGGTTCTCTTTTGCTCCCCTTGAGCAGTGGGGGAGAGTTGAAAGATCACATTTAAGGGTTTTCCACCCAAAACGCTGGCGCCGCTTAGCGACAGTCCCTCAATGGTGCATATAGACAGGTCCCGGCCTCAGTGGACAAGCCCTTTAACTCCTAAGCTGCCAACCCACATGGGCTGAACTCAAGCTGCCACGTACGTGTTGTATTTTTTTATTTTATACTTTGTGAAAATCCAAAGAGGTTTTGTTTATAGTTCTCCGCAGCCATTATCCGACTATGCATTGCAGGGTCTCCGTCCTCGTCCTGTCAGCAGCGAATGAACATGTACAAAGTGATCACTACTGTTTTTACTGTCCTGCAATACAGTTCTCCAATAAAGACTGATTTCTTGGTTATGTCAGTGTATTTGTATGTGAGAGTGTCATATCAGTGACTCCACCAGCAGAATACTGAGCGCAGCTCTGGAGTATAACACAGGATGTAACTCAGGATCAGTACAGGATAAGTAATGTATGTACACAGTTACTCCACCAGCAGAATAGTGATTGCAGCTCTGGAGTATAATACAGGATAACTCAGGATCAGTACAGGATAAGTAATGTATGTACACAGTGACTGCACCAGCAGAATAGTGAGTGCAGCTCTGGAGTATAATACAGGATGTAACTCAGGATCAGTGCAGGATAAGTAATGTATGTACACAGTGACTGCACCAGCAGAATAGTGAGTGCAGCTCTGGAGTATAATACAGGATGTAACTCAGGATCAGTACAGGATAAGTAATATAATGTATGTATACAGTGACTCCACCAGCAGAATAGTGAGTGCAGCTCTGGAGTATAATACAGGATGTAACTCAGGATCAGTACAGGATAAGTAATGTATGTATGTACACAGTGACTCCACCAGCAGAATAGTGAGTGCAGCTCTGGAGTATAATACAGGATGTAACTCAGGATCAGTACAGGATAAGTAATGTATGTACACAGTGACTGCACCAGCAGAATAGTGAGTGCAGCTCTGGAGTATAATACAGGATGTAACTCAGGAGCAGTACAGGATAAGTAATGTATGTACACAGTGACTCCACCAGCAGAATACTGAGTGCAGCTCTCTAGTATAATACAGGATGTAACTCAGGATCAGTACAGGATAAGTAATGCATGTACACAGTGACTCCACTCAGCAGAATAGTGAGTGCAGTTCTGGAGTATAATACAGGATGTAACTCAGGATCAGTACAGGATAAGTAATGTATGTACGCAGTGACTGCACCAGCAGAATAGTGAGTGCAGCTCTGGAGTATAATACAGGATGTAACTCAGGATCAGTACAGGAGAAGTAATGTAATGTATGTACACGGTGACTCCACCAGCAGAATAGTGAGTGCAGCTCTGGAGTATAATACAGGATGTAACTCAGTATCAGTACAAGATAAGTAATGTAATGTACACAGTGACTCCACCAGCAGAATAGTGAGTACAGCTCTGGAGTATAATACAGGATGTAACTCAGTATCAGTACAAGATAAGTTATGTAATGTACACAGTGACTCCACCAGCAGAATAGTGAGTACAGCTCTGGAGTATAATACAGGATGTAAAGGTGACCATACACAGAGGTTGGTTAATGGGTGAAAAATCATTTGGCGGACATGTTCATACACATTTTAGTCCACATTGGCCGTTAGTTACGTGTTCAATAAAATCTTTGTGCAATGGACGAAAGATCTTTTTCCTGACTATTGGATGACATTATTTTACCCCGCGGACTAGTTTTAAACCCGTCTATCCTAAGATGAAAAAGAAATAATATAAGGGCAGACTAGATGGACCAGGTGGCCGAACGTTCGTTTTGGTTGAAATGGTAGGTTTTGATCGACTTCAGCCTGATGGCTATGGCCGCCTTAACGCGGATCAGTACAGGATTAGTGATGTAGCGTGTGTACACTGTGATTCCACTCTATATATAAACGTACATGACGCTTAAACCGCCCTTTAACCTTGTACATGGTGTACCTGTTGATAGAACAGAGAGAACTTTTTAATTACAGAGCTTTACTATTCCCGGTAATTACGAAATGATCGGGCACAGAAGTAACACAGACAAGTCTTGGACTGGCACAGCCGCTGACACATACCTGGGCAGCAATTACAGTCTGTGCCTGAAGAGATGGGGCACAGCAAGCCTCATACCTCAGACGTGTGCACATGCTCCTGAGTACAAACACTTAATGCATAAAAAGTCAAAATCCTGTTTTCCAGCATTGGATTTTCGAAGTATTGCAGCGGCCGCTGGCACACAAAGTTGTAGAATATTCTACAGGAATCAGGATGGGTTAATGCCAGGGAGAAGCTGAAGGCACTTTTATCCATCGGACTGGGGTTCTGTACAAATGGGGTATTCGTTCATATGTATTTTACACTATGGGCTGTCCTCTCCCTCCTCTATCTCTAGTCTTCCACTTGGGAGAGATCGGGGCCCCTGTTCTGGCGATGGTGCATGCCTCAGAGGTGGGACCCGGGTCTATCTGGTGGATGTGGTTGTCACCGCCACCAGGTTTCAGCTCCTTCAGTGTCAGGAGTCAAGAGGGAACGTGTCCCCCATGCGGGACATTTCAGCACTGTGGCAGCACACACGACCCCTGTCTAGTGTTAAGCGAACTTCTGTTTTAAGTTCTGCGTCCAAAGTTTTGGTTATCGAAGAATCCCGTTATGGATTCCGCTGTCACGGACCATAACGGGATTCTCCGATAACCCGAACTTTGGTCGCAGAACTTAAAAAAACAAGTTCGCTCAACACTACCCCTGTCCACAGGTCTGGCAACATGGAGGGGTCTGAAGAAAGCCCATGGAAGATTGACAACCTCTTTACACACACTACACTGAAAAGTCGTTCGGCTGACTCATTCATTTTGTGTTTCAGTTCCTTGACCGCTTCTGGATTTCAGCTTTCTATCAGTGAATAGAAACATTTCTGTACTTAAACTCTGTACAGACCTAATGCTTCTCACAGCAGAGCGTTTGTTACAATTATATCTGTTCACAACTGTATCGCCCTCCGCTATGAGAACGGATACTAATATTCCTATTCACTGACAGCAAGCAGGCATCTTAAAGAACTGATACACAAAGTCTGTTGGAAAGTGGCAGAACTTTTCATTAGGCTTTAGTGACGTCACTGGATGAGCCCTTTAACTATACGACATGATCAAGTAATGTAAATTCCAAGTCCATAATCCAATCTGACTAAGAGAGGAGAAGTAAGTCTGTAATTCCTGAGGAGCGCTTGTGTGCCGGGGTATAAGGTCCCCATCAGCCGGCGGGAGGGTCGGGTAGCGGTGGTGCCTCAGGGATCGGTGGGGCAGCAGTGTACTGGCACCTGCCCGAGTCATAGTCCATATAGTGAATACCAAGAGTTTCCTTTGTAAATGCAGCATCTTCAGAAAAAAAAAAAATTCACAGTCTTGATAGTGGCCCCGATGTGGGAGCGGTGTCGCTAACTTTTGAAGCCTTCATACTTCCCATTTAGGCCTTGGCAGCGCCAGCATGTTCAGGGAGCTCAACGTCAGTTCCCTGTGTTTTCTGTGGAAGGTTACAATGTGAAATTAGTTTATCTTACCATCGTGAACTTCACGTCGACTGCAATACCAAGAATGGCCTGCAGGTGGTGGCAAAGGATTTATTTACTACTAGGTGACATTGTTGTAGCCGCAATGCTGACTGCAAGCGGAGGGTGTGAGCAAGCGGGATCCTGGCACTGGAGATTTAATCAATGCCATATAATAGTCCCAGAATGAAACACAATATACTGAGTATATATATATATATATATCTGGGATAGGAAATCACTTCTATAGCAGTTTTCTCACACAGTAGACAAGATTTCTTACCTCGCTTGTTTGATGATAAAATACAAAACCATGGAGAGACCCAGGAGTCCCAGGAACGAACCAAAAACGATGCCAAGAATTTTACCTTAATGGGGTGAAATAAATACATTTTTGGATTATTCTCTAGCCGCTACCACTGAAGAACCAGCAGTCCTCCACAAACAAAGACCTCCGCACTCTGGATAATAGATGAGGATAATTGGATCCTCCTTTAAAGGGGTTCTCTAAGATTTTGATAATGATGGCCTATCCTCTTATTGGTGGGGGTCAGACTCCCGGCACCCGAAGAGGCAGTGGCTCTGCGGCCTGCTCACAGCTCCCTAAGCACAGCGCCCTACAGTGTATAGTGGCTGTGCTTGGTATTGCAGCCCAGGTCCTTTCACTTAAAGGGGTTCTGCAGTAATTTTAAACTGATGATCTATCCTCTGGATAGATCATCAGCAGGATTCGACACCCAGGACCCCGCCGATCAGCTGTTTGAGAAGGCAGCGTCACTGGCAGTAGCGCGCGGCCTGCTAGCTGTTTACCTCAGGCCCAGTGACGTCATGACTTGTATCACTGGCCTGGGAGGGGCTAAGCTCCGTTCACGCGAATGAAGCTTAGCCCCTCCTAGGCCAGTAATACAAGTCGTGACGTCACTGGGCCTGAGGTAAACAGCGAGAAGGCGCGGCGCTAGTGCCAGTGCCTCTCAAACAGCTGATCGGCGAGGGTGACAGTGTCGGACCCCTGCGATCAGATACTGATCTATCCAGAGTATAGATAATTAGTTTAAAATTAAATGGGACTGAGCTGCACCTAGTCCATGTGACCTACAAATGTGACATAACCGTTCTAGCAACAGGCTGCAGCGCTAAAGCACCGCAACCTCTTCAAACAGCTGATCGACACAGGTGCTGGGAGTCGGACCCCTGAGAATGGGCCATCAATATTAAGATTTGGACAACCCCTTTAAGTATCTGTATGAAATCTACATCTTGTTCTCGCCCTGCTCCCCATGCTAGCTTAGGTTGCCCATCACCCACCAGACTTCCTGTTAAGGCGACTACTCTTTCCATACATGTTGCTATGTGTAAGGTGAGGTGGTCACAGGAAACTGAGCGCAGACCATTGCCCACTGTATTAGCGAGAACTATAGTCGGTGGAGACGAGACGGTAAGATCATAAAGAGACATTACCTGTAGACAAGGCCGGCTCTGTGAAAGAGAAGAAAAGAAGGACGATTATAACAATATAAAGATCTGTATATCCAAACACCAAGGTAGGCCATGTCGTATCTAGACTTGTAGGGACAGTGACACACCGCAGATTTGTCACAGAAATTTACCATTCAATTTATCTGATTGGCTGCAGCACAAGAATCCATGTACTTGTGCCGTAGAGACAAGCCCATTCAGATGAATGGAAATGATGGGCTGCTGGACCATACCATACGTAGATTTATAGGGGAATTTAAAGGCTGTGGAAACCTTTGGTGACATTTTGTATGATTGCATTTTACTCATTTTGGGCCACAAATGTCTATTTTTCCAATTAAAAATTAAATGTTCAGCCGATTATGAGTAAAAGGGTTAAAAATCAGTCTGAATCCCTTCATCTGACGGCTCATGTGTAGCTCTGATCTCCTGACCTCATAAACACATATTATTGCTCAATTCTTATCAAACAGATAAGAATATGGCGTAAATAAAAAAAAAATTAATAACACAGTGACGGCTTGCAGATTGATTTTTAACCCTTATATCTCAGAAACGGCTTAACATTTTTAATAAAGACCAATTGAAAAAATATATATTTTAAGAACAAAATGAGTAAAACGCCATCATAAAAAAAAAAAAATCCCCAAAGGTGTACATAGCCTTTAAAGAGATACAAGTCCCAGACGGCTTAGATGTGCAGACAGATGGAGGTGAAGGGACGTAGGATCCTATCATAGTGCACAAGACTAGGTTCAACCTCACTAGTTGTAGGACTCTATCCTAGGTGGGTCCATATAGATGTTGGACCCTTCCATAGCCGGATTTAAAGGGATTTTGGACAGTATTATACCGTCTTATAGAGGAGGGGGAGGATACACCTGCAGGGTTATATAAATGATGGATCTTTCTTGGTTGGATGTGTTGGGATGTTAGATACGGCCATAAGTGAACCTTAGAAGGATGCAGAATCCGGTCAGATGTGAAGCTGCTACGTAAGATAAGTGGTCTACAGACATCTGACCGGGGGCATGTCGGAAACTATCACAGCTGAGTTTGCCGGGATGCGAGATTCATAGGTGCAGATGGTAGTGACACCAGACCTCTGCTGTCCATTGAACAATGAGGATAATATAAGTAGAGAGACTTATCATGGTTGAAGGACGTTAGGGTGGGGATGGACTTATGTTAATAGGAAACCGCGTTCTCACTTACGTATCACAAAGGAGGAAAACACGGTCCTCCGGTTCAGTGGCTGAGGGTCCCGGACATTACTCTGCAGGACGTCTGAGGGGAGCTGACTTTGGTAGAATAAAGCATTGTCTGAAGCTTCTCCATCTACAAGCACAGCAGAAGAGAAGGTGTATGGAAACTGCAGAGAGTTGTATTTATTGCTATGAGCACCATGGATTTGGCCTTTACTCACCTGAGACACCGAGATCTGGACTTTATTGTAGAACACGGTCCATACCACACTCTGATAGCAGGGGGAGTTGTCAGGAACCCCTGTATCGGAAATACTGGTCCAGACCCTCAGGAAGCAGCTCTTCGACATTGAAGGATGGAACGGACACGCTCTGGTCTGCAGGAGATGTCACAGACATAGGTGGGCAAAGCAGAGGGCCCCGCCAGGTAAGGAGATGACAATGCAAAGGGACACTCTAACTGCATTCCCTGCCCAGCTGGGAGAGGACAAAGGCAGTGGGGGAATGCCATCCCCATGGCCCTACAGTAATGACAGAGCCAACATGCACCGCATTTAGGATGGTAGTGGGCGTGCTCAGTGCACCGTACAGTCAGTCACATTGAGCTCTGGCCTCCTCATGACACCTCTGGTGCACTGGCTGATTACAGACCAGAGGATGATGAGGGTACTGGTGGGTATCCTCATACAACACGCAGCAGTGTCCCAGTGTTTGTAACCCAGTGAGGTGGGGCGAGGAAGCCATGTCAAACATGTCTGCCCGCAGAGTCTTCTTACCTGCGTAGGTGATCTTGTCCAGGTAGTTTATGATATTCCCATAGGCTGCATTATCCTCACCTCCTGTCTGTTATATCAAATACAAAAAAAGATTTAAATAATATGAAAGCGGTTTACAGGACAGCGCCACTCCTTTCCACAGGCTGTGGGTGGTATTGCAGCATTGCTCCATTGGCATAATGCAGCCATATTTTTGTAATCCTGTCCTTTATGTTCATGGGTTTGTAGAGGATTAAAAAACATGGCTGCTTTCTACCAAAAACAGCGCCAGACACAACCCACCGACAGGTGTGGCGCTCTTTTGGTAGGAAGCAGCCATGTTACTATTCATTACGCCCTAGAAATGTCTCATGAATTCAAGTTGTTCTTATGAGTTGTTTCAAGTCGTTTTATCCATTCACATCCAGAGCTGCTTTCAAAATTCTGCTGGTTGCCCTTGGAAACAGACTGCAACTGACCTCCAACTTGTTGTCAGCCATGTGACCCTTTAGCTGAGCTATAACTGCGTAACAATCATGTAAGCTCCCATAATAATGGCGACCTCCGCCACGCCAGCTGTTGTAAACAACTACACATCCCAGCATGCTCCATTCACTTCTAAGGAAGAACAGCCGAGCAAGTGTGCATGCTGGGAGTTGTAGTTTGACAGCTGCATTGGATTACATCAGTGGGGAGAGGGAATATTCTCTGATTTTCTATGTACAGACAATGGTGCCTCACCTCTATTAGGATCCCCAGTACGGCCAGTCCGTTCGGCTTGCTTTTGGCTTCGTTGATATCCGGAAACTTGTCTGAGTTGTAATGGACGATGTGTAGCTGGAATGTGAAGAAGAACGGATGATAGTATATAACAGCAAATCATTGGTGAACCCCAAACCCACAACCAAGTGTACGGCAGGAGAGTCCGCCATGGGGTTTCCCAGAGTACATATACATCGGCATTAAAGGGGTTCTCCAGTTTTAATATGTTTTATGTAGAGCTTCTAATCCCTTATAAAGTTAAAGAATTGAGTGATAAATATTCTGGCTGCCTGCAGCTGCCACCAGAGGGCGCTCACAGTGTACAGATTTATCAGTGACTTCCAAGGAAAGCAGCATAAACATGCACAGTGAGCGCCCTCTAGTGGTGGCAGCAGGCAGTAAGAATTTTACTTCACCGAAGTATAAAAGGAAAGAAGATTTGGAGCTTGAAGTGTGTCAGGATAGAATACTGGACCCATGAGGGGTAGAGCTCATCATCAAAGTCTTAACCAATAATGTGTGATGAAGAGCTTGCAATCTCAGTTACTCAATAATTAACCCCGAGCAATTAAGAGACACAAACATATGACAGATGATTCTATACGCCGCATTGATAGGACACTATTATCCGGTATTATAGGAGGGGAACTTTTGCTGAGTATTACATATTCTTTGTTCTGTGCTCGGGGTGGTGGGCAGTAAGCACATTCCAGGGGCCGGCAGAAGAGACCCTGCGGCTTTATAATCCTTAGGGGGTTACTGAACTAGAAAATTGACCGACTGTGAACCAGATCAGGTTAACCTCCTGTATACAGGAATCATGAGCAAACACAAGACACTGAATCATCAACCCTATATGGGGGTAGAAGGCATACGTTAGACAGAGTTGGGGTCGTGGCCTCATGACGCTGTATTTCATCAAAACTACAGTGAAAAACATTTTATAGCTCTTCACTAGAATGAAACTAAAAAGAACTCTGAATATCAATATATTTTACATCCTGTATTATACTCCAGAGCTGCACTCACTATTCTGCTGGTGCAGTCACTGTGTACATACATTACATTACTTATCCTGTACTGATCCTGAGTTATATACTGTATGACACTCCAGAGCTGCACTCACTATTCTGCTGGTGCAGTCACTGTGTACATACATTACTTATCCTGTACTGATCCTGAGTTACATCCTGTATTATACTCCAGAGCTGCACTCACTATTCTGCTGGTGGAGTCACTGTGTACATACATTACTTATCCTGTACTGATCCTTAGTTACATCCTGTATTATACTCCAGAGCTGCACTCACTATTCTGCTGGTGCAGTCACTGTGTACATACATTACTTATCCTATACTGATCCTGAGTTATATACTGTGCGACACTCCAGAGCTGCACTCACTAGTCTGCTGGTGCAGTCACTGTGTACATACATTACTTATCCTGTACTGATCCTGAGTTACATCCTGTATTATACTCCAGAGCTGCACTCACTATTCTGCTGATGGAGTCACTGTGTACATACATTACTTATCCTGTACTGATCCTGAGTTACATCCTGTATTATACTCCAGAGCTGCACTCACTATTCTGCTGGTGCAGTCACTGTGTACGTACATTACTTATCCTGTACTGATCCTGAGGTTACATCCTGTATTATACTCCAGAGCTGCACTCACTATTCTGCTGGTGCAGTCACTGTGTACATACATTACTTATCCTGTACTGATCCTGAGTTACATCCTGTATTATACTCCAGAGCTGCACTCACTATTCTGCTGGTGCAGTCACTGTGTACATACATCACTTATCCTGTACTGATCCGGAGTTACATCCTGTATTATACTCCAGAGCTGCACTCACTATTCTGCTGGTGCAGTCACTGTGTACATACATTACTTATCCTGTACTGATCCTGAGTTACATCCTGTATTATACTCCAGAGCTGCACTCACTATTCTGCTAGTGCAGTCACTGTGTACATACATTACTTATCCTGTACTGATCTGGAGTTACATCCTGTATTATACTCCAGAGCTGCACTCACTATTCTGCTGATGGAGTCACTGTGTACATACATTACTTATCCTGTACTGATCCTGAGTTACATCCTGTATTATACTCCAGAGCTGCACTCACTATTCTGCTGGTGCAGTCACTGTGTACATATATTACATATCCTGTACTGATCCTGAGTTACATCCTGTATTATACTGCAGAGCTGCACTCACTATTCTGCTGGTGCAGTCTCTGTGTACATACATTACTTATCCTGTGCTGATCCTGAGTTACATCCTGTATTATACTGCAGAGCTGCACTCACTATTCTGCTGGTGCAGTCACTGTGTACATACATTACTGATCCTGTACTGATCGTGTGTTATATCCTGTATTATACTCCAGAGCTGCACTCACTATTCTGCTTGTGGAGTCACTGTGTACATACATTACTTATCCTGTACTGATCCTGAGTTACATCCTGTATTATACTCCAGAGCTGCACTCACTATTCTGCTGATGGAGTCACTGTGTACATACAGTAGCCCCATATGATGACCCAACTGCTGAGCCTCTAAAGTGGAATATAAAGTTCAGTGACAACTCCAGGCCCGGTCGTCTGTGTCAGGTGTAAAGCAATAATAGAGGTCTTATGGATCAGATACTTGAGAGAGTTCCTGAGGGCCTTAAAGATAGTTGGACCGAGTACCTGACTGCTTTTTCTGCCCTGACCCAGGGTCAGATTACTGACTCAGCACTGATATATTATAGGCAGTACTGATGCTATTAGCACGTAGCCTTCATGCTGGCATTTCAGTCTGCATCCTGGCTGACCGGATCGTTGGCAAAGATTTAGTGGAGCTGAACTTAGTGCTGCAAACCGTGTGATAAGATTTCGAGCTTTAACACAATATTAGTTGCCCTGACATTTTAATATTTCCATCCACAATGCTTTTTCTCACCTTCCAGGTCAGTGTACAAAACTAATTACTGCCAAATGGTCATGAGAAGAAAACACCCCAGTTATATCAGCAGAGCCCCAATTAGCTGCACTTATTTTTTATTATTTGTTCAAATTTGTGTCAAATCGAAACATTTAGTTAAGTCATTTCAGTTTTTATTCATAGGAGGCAGTATTATAGTAGTTATATTCTTGTACATAGGAGCAGTATTATAGTAGTTATATTCTTGTACATAGGAGCAGTATTATAGTAGTTATATTCTTGTACATAGGAAGCAGTATTATAGTAGTTATATTCTTGTACATAGGAGCAGTATTATAGTAGTTATATTCTTGTACATAGGATCAGTATTATAGTAGTTATATTCCTGTACATAGGAGCAGTATTATAGTAGTTATATTCTTGTACATAGGAGCAGTATTATATTCTGGTACATAGGAGGCAGTATTTTAGTAGTTCTATTCTTGTACATAGGAGGCAGTATTATAGTAGTTATATTCTTGTACATAGGAGGCAGTATTATAGTAGTTATATTCTTGTACATAGGAGCAGTATTATAGTAGTTATATTCTTGTACATAGGAGCAGTATTATAGTAGTTATATTCTTGTACATAGGAGGCAGTATTATAGTAGTTATATTCTTGTACATAGGAGCAGTATTATAGTAGTTATATTCTTGTACACAGGAGCAGTATTATATTCTGGTACATAGGAGGCAGTATTTTAGTAGTTCTATTCTTGTACATAGGAGGCAGTATTATAGTAGTTATATTCTTGTACATAGGAGGCAGTATTATAGTAGTTATATTCTTGTACATAGGAGCAGTATTATAGTAGTTATATTCTTGTACATAGGAGGCAGTATTATAGTAGTTATATTCTTGTACATAGGAGGCAGTATTATAGTAGTTATATTCTTGTACATAGGAGGCAGTATTATAGTAGTTATATTCTTGTACATAGGAGCAGTATTTTAGTAGTTATATTCTGGTACATAGGAGGCAGTATTTTAGTAGTTCTATTCTTGTACGCAGGGTCAGTATAATATCCCTTCAGTAGTTTCAGTTGAGTCCACAGTTGGCAGTATACAATCTTACCTCTCCAGGATAAATCTTTCCATCCAGTTGGTGCTCAGACCCTTGTGGGTTAGACTTGCTCCCCAGTGTAGATGAAGCTGTACAGCAGTAAAATTATTCGGGAGTCCGTGGAGACGCATAGATGGCGGCAGAGAGAGCTTCACTGAAGTGAATAAGAAGAAGGGTGTTATTTAATTAGATTTTCTTTTATTATTTTAACCAGAGCTTCTGACCATTCATTGTATAGTCTGACTATCTCTTTTATATTTTCTGCCTATGATCCTTTATTTCTAATGATGCTTCTCTTTCTTCTTCTCACCAGTGGACGACTTGAGCTACTATGAGCCCTTCTGTATAGTTGGCCCCTAGGGTTACATGTGTATGACTGGTTATGATTAGTTTTTCATTTCGGTATGTTCGCATTTATTTGATTGAGTTCCATTTCTGTTTCTTTTGCCCCCCACCTTTCCCTCCTGTTGTGATCGTTCTTCACCATGTTTACCCAGCCCCCACTCTCCATATGAAAACTTCTCCTCCTCCGTCTATTCTCACCCTTTACATCCTCAGTGAATAGCACTTTTTATCGCCCGCACTTCCAGCTCCCCTGCCTCACACTATTCTGTCCTTTACAAAGTGACGATTGTCCCCATGGCCGCATCTCCTGACAGAGCCTCCCGTCTCGGCTTCCTCCTCCAGGATCTGGGCCAGCAAAGCCTTTGTCATCATCCCCCTCCCAGTGCCAAGATCAACCAGCGAGCTGTATGTCACCAGCCGTTCATCCTCACATATTTCTAATGACTTTACGGTGACCTTTTCCCAATGTATCTCGCCATCAGAGAGGGGGCATCCACAGGGTTCGCCTGGCTGAGCCATCCATCAGCGCCTCCAAATGCCTCGACTGTCCAGACAGCTGCCCTGATAACAAGCTGCTAATTATAGGAACGCATCAGAGAGGGAAACAATACGAAGAGCATTCGCTTATCGAAAACCGGTCGTAAAGACCGCAGAGGAGCGAGGTGATGGACTCTCAGCAGATACTGCTCTCCTACGGGGAGTGGAGATGCTTCGGTTGCACTGAGGTCCCTGGTGCTTGATGGAGCCCAAAGGCCTCTCTGAATGCTCTTTCAGAAAAAACAGCTTCCCTCGGCTGAGCATGCATGTCTTCGCAATCATCCTTGAAAGCAAAGGATTGGGCATGTTGAAATTTAAGAAGCCCGATCCTTGTTTTGCCTAAAACCTGCAATCTGAGGAGATTTTGGACACCTCCTTACACATTAAATGGGTCGGTGTGAAATCAGTGGGTCCAGGGAACGTTCATTGGATGTGTTTAGTAAATGTTTTTCCTTTAAGGCCCTTTGTATCTTTCTTGTGCCAACTGCACAGGAACGTGACCTTGTTGACGGAGCACATTCCTCCGCTCATCCTCCGTCTGGGAGAATCGGTGAGGATAAAAAAACACGCAGTCCGTTCCCATCATCTGTGATGGGAATACATGGCGTTGTCACTTGTGAACTGCTATCTCTCGCCTGACTTCTTCCTCCGTTCATATGCATGCTCGGTTCAGGCTGAGTGTGCATGTGCTCTGGACAGGGGGAAAAGCACTACCCGACGCCTCTTTGAAGAAAAGGACTGGGCATGTTGTAATCCAACTGCCCGTCTTTAAGAGAGTGAGAAGGCCCCATAAACATTAGACGGTGGGCCAGTCAGCCGTGCCATGCAACTGTATGGAAAGGTTTAGGTGGGAAAATCCATTTTATTAGTCCGTCTTCTCGGCAGGTGGACCCGGCATACAGCAGCTCGTATCTCAGCTTCCAGGATCCCTGGGGAGTGTGACAGGGAACATGGCTTCATTCAAACCACCCATAGGATGTGTCTGGTACTGCCACACTCAAGTGAATGGCGCAGGGATGCAATACCAGACCCCACCCATAGACAGGAGTGGTGCTGTTTCTGTAAAACTATCCTCTATGAGGTGACAGATGCTTGGTAATTACATAGGTGACATCGCACACCTTTGATATGGATGGACAGGACCATAAATAATGGAGGCGCTATAGACGGCGGGAGTTGGGGTGCACAATTAACCCTAGACCCACATAGTTCAGACAACATGTAAATAACCCTATTGTGTGCGGAAGACTGTGGTTAATCACCCAACAATGGGCAATTAGTACTGAAGGTGAATGTCCGCAATGTTAGTAATTACTTCTCATTTACTTAGCAATTAAACTCGAGTTTCCCATTGTCATTCTTCCTTAAAGGGGAAGTCCATTTTCAGATACACTATTAGTCAGTTACTAGAGAAGGGGTCTCTACAGTTCACAACCACCTCCTGGAGAGCGGTTATTATGAGCATGCCTTTCCTGTCCTGCCTATTCTGATATGAATAGGCACTGTGTAATACTTAGATTGACCTGTGGTGGAGCTGCAGGGAAACTGAACACTTACTGCCAGGTTTTCCCACAGATCAAATCTGACTGCTCAGTGATCAGCTTATTGTCAAGGGACCTAACTAATAGGGATCTGTTGCTAAACAGCAACCTATATATATTTAGACCTCTCATTAAATGGGTGTTCCAGGATTTTAATACTAATGGCCTGTCCTGGGGATAGACCATCAATATCTAATCGGTGAGGGTCCAACAACCAACATCTTCGCCAATAAAGTGATTGGGAGCAGCGTTGCCATTACTAATGGAAACAGACGATCATCAGGGGTGAGGGTTGTCGATCTACATCCTGAGGATGGACCACTGTTTTAATGTGAATTCAATGTTTTAAGAATAAATAGGCTTAAACAGGCTAAGTGTGATCAAATATAAGGTAAAACAGACAAATCATATACAGAATAAATCCAACACAACCATCAATCCTGGAATAACCGTTTAGCAGGTGATCTATCCTGATCTGGCTCCTTGTCTACATCTCACTGTGTGACAGAACCTATATATTCATTGCGTAGAGGGGTCGTGTTCAGTATTGCAGCCTCGCCTCAGGCTTCGGACCTGTAAACTCATCTCTCAGACAGAAATAGCCGCTGTTCAGCTCATCGGTCCTACCCAAATGGTTTATGTTCAGAGCATTTCAGATCTCTAGAAGGTATTTATTCTTGCCCAAAATAACTATGAATAAGTGAGTGGGTCAACTTAAGTATAGGGCACAACCTTTGACTTTGGAGCCACTAAGGCTACTTTTACACTGGCGTTTTTGGGTCCGCTTGTGAGATCCGTTTCAGGGCTCTCACAAGCGGTCCAAAACGGATCAGTTTTGCCCCAATGCATTCTGAATGGATAAGGATCCGTTCAGAATGCATCAGTTTGGCTCCGTCCAGTCTCCATTCCGCTCTGGAGGCTGCTTGCAGCGTTTTGGTGTCCGTCTGATGGAACTGAGCCAAATGGATCCGTCCTGACATACAATGCAAGTCAATGGGGACAGATCCGTTTTCAATGACACAATATGACACAACAGAAAACGGATCCGTCCCCCATTGACTTTCAATGGTGTTCAAGACGGATCAGTTTTGCCTATGTTCATGATAATACAAACGGATCCGTTCTGAACAGATGCATGCGGTTGTATTATCAGTGCGGATCCGTCTGTGCAGATACACGACGGATCCGCACAAGACGCCAGTGTGAAAGTAGCCTAAGTTGTGGCCTTATAAAAGTTGACCCCTTGTTTCCTGGAGGTGGAGACATGGAAGGGGGCCGCAAATACTACTTCTATATGGCTGCTTCTACTGTGTAATGATCAAATTTGAGCATTGTGAAGCTACAACTCTCAACATGTGCAGACAGGGAGTTGTAGTTATGCAACAACTACAATGGTAAAAACAAAGTGCAGCAGCAGCACAGTTCAAAGAGGATGCGCTAGATAAGAAAAATATGAATTTCTTCCAAAAACAGCGCCTCACCTGATCACAGGTTATGTGAGGTATTGCAGGAAGCCCCTTTTACTTCAGTGTGAAGCTGCAATACCTGAGACAACCCACGGGCAGGTGAGGAGCTTTTCCTGAAAGAAAGCTGCCATGTTTTTGTCTAAAATAAAATAATTCAATATTAATAAAATTATTTATCACATTCCAAGCTGCAGCCACGTGGTTTTCAGTATCTGATATCTCTATCACCGCCACATATCTTTCAGTGTCCTATTGTAAAATAGATAATTATCTGGACGTGGAGAAAAAACATCTGGAATCCTAATTCGCGGCCAGATATCGGACTGCAGCGGTTCCCTGAATATTATGTAATATTAGCCAGCTCTGGCGTGAACATGGGATAATATGGCCTAATGATAATACCGCTGTAGCATATGGTACCCATATAACACACATAATACCACCATACAGAGAATATAAATCATGGCCCAGTTACCTGTGTGACCATTGTTAGTGAGGGTGAATGGGCGCCACCCGGGTGCTGTATCCTCTGGACGTATAGGAAGTAGGGTGC